>JAUMHI010000064.1:16192008-16219291 GCA_032359435.1 Enteromius unitaeniatus
TGGCTGTATTTGATCAAAAGGGTGCTTCTACTAAATACTGAGCAAAGGGTCTGAATACTTAGGACCATGTGATATTTACATTTTTCTTTTTGAATTAATCTGCAAAAATGTCAACAATTCCGTGTTTTTCTGTCAATATGGGCTGCTGTGTGTACATTAATAAGGAAAAACAAAATGAACTTAAATGATTGTAACAAATGGCTGCAATATAACATCAAACTAGTTTTTATGATTTCTGCAGTAAAAAAAAAGTTGGACTAAGTGATTGCATGAGACATTATACATTTTGGTACATTATACTGTTCATTTTCTTTTTATTCATATTCTTTTGGTTTTATAATTAGTGGTAAAGACATTCTGATTCACATAAGTGAGGCACGAGGGTACCAAAACATTATTTATTATTTGACTTTACATTCAATTAATAGAATTTAAAGCTGAGACTTTGTTTAATATCAAAACTGACAAAGCAAAGTCAGTTACAAATACTTAGGTTTTATTAGATTTCGTTCACGCATTAAATAAAAACAGTATAGATAGATTCTTAGGATTTAATATATTGGTTAATTAAAATGAGAATCCCAGCCCTACAAAAGACAGAGCATGCAGACATTTTTCAACATATTGTATCTTTCTGCGTTTTAAAATCTAGGTCTGATGTGCAGGTTCTGTGTGTCCATGTAAAACTTGTGAATATTACTGAAACCTAACAAGCACTCACAGTCTCCCCACTTCCCTCAGGGTTCCCAGCACCTTGTGGTCCCTACAGACAGCAGAACGACAGCAGTGTAGTTTAGATTCACAGACATACATTCGTGCAAAGCCTCAAACATTTCAGAGGTCAAAACAGATCTGTGTAAAAGCTCTGCATTGGTTTTAAACCCTCTGAAAGTCAGCAGAAGTCACCTGACCCAGTAAGGCAAGGGTTAACAGAAGGGCCAAAGACTTAATATGCCTTAGAATGCCTAAAACAAACAGTATACATTTACTGTACTGTTACTATATGTTGCTTTCTATAGATATGTTTTCATATCTATTGCATTCTGTTGCTTTTATTATTAAACAAAAGCACTATTGTGAGGGCACACCCATTACAGTGGTCCCGTCTTGTGAAAAAGCATTTGAAATATACATAAAATGCCAAAAACATCAATGGGAGAAGATCTTACTGCTGGTCCTGGAGGTCCTGGTGGGCCTGGTGGTCCTGGGAGCCCAAGTCCTCCTCTGGGTCCAGGAGCACCCTGGGAAATTCAATACCATAAAGAACACTTGCATTTAGGTACCAGAAACAATCAACATATGTACAATAACGAGATTAAGTATATCTAATGCCGAATTAACACTGCAGAAGCGGAAAAAAAGCACTCCTGAAGCTGTTTAATACAGCTCGGAGGTGGCATGAATGCATTTACACAGCAATGACAACTATGCATATACTTTGATACTAGGGGCTGAAGTCGGTCATGGCAGGCATAATTTAGCAGGAATATAGCAGCCTTCACTCTCTGTGCTTACGTGTGTAAAGATGCCTTCATGTATGTCTTAGTGTTTTGTGTATTGAAATTAATTCTGACCTCTGGTCCAATGTTTCCCTCATCTCCTGGAGTACCAGGCTTTCCTGGGGGTCCCTGCATGAGTGGAAAACAGTGTTAAAAAGTGAAAATGTAAAATTAAAAGCAGAGAGTGAGACAAATTCATGTAGGACCAAATTGTTCACATACTGGAGGCCCAACAGTCTCTGGTCCCTAGAAAAAAAAAATACAAAAATCAAACCTCCAGAATAAAGCATAGGTCTTCAAGGCATTAAAACATAATTTACTTTGCAAGTAAATACAAACAAAAAGACAAGAAAACAATGCAATGTCAGCAGAATTCAAACACATTTAGTATGGAAGGATTTAAATCTTTTCCTAAATAGGGGGAAACAAAGTTAAAAAATACTCACAGGGGGTCCAGCAGGTCCAGGGAAACCAGGGAGACCCTACAAACCCAGCAAAACCAAATGTCAGCTGTCCCACCTGCATTTTTTTTATTATTTATTAACAATTGTATATTGACTTTGCATTGTGTTTTATTATCTCAGAAATCCCGTACTTACTCTTTCTCCCACTGGTCCTCGTGGTCCCATGGGGCCCATTGGTCCCTACATACATATAAGCAGAATCAATTACCACTTAAGTGATTCATTTAGCATTTTTATTGTTATTTAGATTGTGTTATTAAATGGTCATGTGTGTCAGTACTGACCAATGGTCCCGGGGTGCCCTGCAGTCCTCTCTGTCCTGGCAGTCCAACCTCTCCTCGATCTCCTTTACTGCCCTACAACACACAAACAGCTTTATCATCATTCTGCATCGACTGCAGCCGTTGCTAAGATACAACAGGTCTATGCTAATGTACATATATATATATGCGCTGATGGAAATGCATAAAACACTATGCTTAATAGATTTTATATATATATATATATATATATATAATATTAATATTAATATAATTAATATAATAATATATTTATATATATCAATAGATGTATATATCAACATTTTAATCTTTGTAGAACACAAACTAATTTGTTTTGGGAGGGTTGGGACCTTTGGGAGGGTATTATACAGTAAATACTGTATAATAGTAAATAAATAAGTGTCGGTGTCCTTTTGCTAACTCTAGGTCAATCTAGTGTGAATCTTTATGAGCGTGACCTCTTGTTAAGTTTAAGAACAATGTCTTCTTGAAGATTTTGAAGATGAAGATGTTCCTCCATAATTTTACACTCACCGGAGCTCCAGGAGTGCCCGGTGTGCCTGGAATACCCTGAAGAACAGAATAAAAAAAAACGATAAAAGGGCATCATGAGTTAAAAAAAAAAAAACACTAGCAAGTAAGCAACAGAGGACAGAGGTGTTGGTCTAAGAAAATCTCTAATGAGCAGCTCCTGCCTTCCTGGACAAGAGAATAAATCCTTAATTAGCTGCCTGAGACAAAAGAAGACCAAAGAATAGCGTTTCATTAACTTGTGTTGAAGACTGAGCTTCTGAAGTTGAAGGAACAGCTCTAATGGAGATTTACACGTGACTGTAGTACAAGAAAAACTCTGGGCTATAGAAGATGACAAAGGAGTTTTAAAAAGTACTGCACCAACTGATTTGAAGATCACAATGAATGTTAAAATCTAATTATGTTACAACTGCGTACACTGTATACTGTACTGTATTTCCTTTTTCCCAAATAAACAAGAATGAATTCAATTAACAATTAATACTTGTAATTAATAATAAATTTAAATTACATACAATAAAAAATTTATTTTAAAAATGTTTTAAGTAATGGAAAGACTTGCATCTCTCCCGTCTCTGCCAGGTTCTCCTTGAGCTCCGCGGGGCCCCTCAGGGCCTTCAGGACCGGGGGGACCAGGGATGGGCTTGGGATCTGGCTGCAGGAGATTAAATGAGCCAAAGAAGGAAAAACAATGAGTAAACAAACGGGAATGTTTTAGAATTCATTTTATATTTTGCTGTAGCTAAATATAATCAAAATTCTTCAATGAATGCCAAAATCAATAACTGGAAGCGCTTTAAACAATCTCTATCTACCGAGGACCTTAACAAATTAATTTAACACAAGAAGGAATAAAATTTAAATCATTAGCGTTTTTTTTTGTCAGCTTCTCTATATTAACTTAAGCGGTGAAACAAATGTCTAAAAACTATTAACATTCTAGTAACTACAATTAATTAGCAAGAAACTCTGATTAACCATGCAGTAAGTAACAGTGCTCATTTAAAAATATTTGCTAATCAATAACTACAATTTATATATATATATATATCCTGGAGTTTGATCGTGACCCCTAAGTTGATTACGACAGATTAATCAAAAGCGTCAGTAGCAGCAGATCAATTTACAACACTTTCCACGTAATTTGTAGGTAATTTTCATCTCTTTATGCTTAGGATATTATTTTTGTTGAAATGAAACGTTGGTTAATATCGACCAATGTGCACCGTTGTGCGCAACATTTGTATATTTTAACCACTTCTGAGGATAGTGGGGGTCACGAGTCACTGGAACGGTTATTTTGGGGGTTGCGAGCTGAAAAGTTTGGGAACCCCTGTTCTAAAGTGAATAAAATGATCATTCTAAAATCATTATAAGCTTATATACAGTTATTTAGGTGTAACTACATCCTTTTAAATGAATTACAAATGTTTTGGATCAGTATTGTTAAATTTCGTAATAAAATTACACATCATTTACTTTGCAGTATTAATAAATTGCAGCATATAAATACATAAAAGCTGTTCCGGCTCATGTTTTGTTGATTGCAGTAAGTATAGCAAGTAGCAAATAGGTCAATTCAGCAACAAAGCAATGTAGTAGATTATTTGCTAAAAAAATACTAATTTATTAATTGATTAAAAAAGAAAAACAAAGTAAAAAAAATCAAATACCTCAGCATTGGCATACATCTGAAGAAGCAAGAGAGAGAGAGAAAATTGAGATTATTGCTGAGTTAGTGAAAATGAAACCCTTCACCAAAAAGAGAAAGCACACCTGTAGATGGCGCCACAACATGCGGCCTAAGATAGCGCCCCGCTGGCCAAACCATCAAAAAACAAAGCAAATGCATGAATTTTGACATTAATGCCAACCGTTCAGTGGCAAAGTGAGATGTTGCAAGGTCTTTTTAGGCAACTAGCTTTTACAGACTGCCATAGCAATAATCTATCATTATTTAAGGCCATACTTCAGTTATGCAGCACATGAATAGAATGAGTGTTGTATTAATACTGTATTTACCACTGACTGCTTAAAAATAAATAAATAAATGAATGAAAGGGAAAATTCACTCAAAATTGTATCCTGTCATCATTGTTGCTGCAAACCTGTATGATTTCCTTTTTTGTTAAGCACAAAATATGATATTTTGAGGAGTGCTGTGACCAAGCAGGTAGGCATTGAGAGAGAGAAACAAACAAAAAAAACTATGGAAGCATCAGCTTTTTGGTTACCAAAATTCTTCTAAATACCTTTTTTTAACCAGCCAGTTGACGATAACCACACAAAAAAAATGATTCTAGTTGTTTGCTTAGTTTACTTGAATAAAATAAGCTAAACCAACACAATTTTTGTTTTACACTGTTGTCATTTGCACTCAATTTTACTATGTTAGATGAAATCACACTTTTGTCACACAAAAATTACTAACTTAAACCATTTGTGTTGGGCCTGCACAAATAATTTATGTTGCACTGATTTAAACTGAGCAGTGGATTTCTAGTTCCCAGCATGCTTTGCGTATGGATAGATCATGAGAATAAATGTTGAAATTAAATGCCGTTTCATGTGTTTTTAGTAAAAGAAAAGACCTTTTATAGTTTGTTGTTCAGTTATATTTGACATTTAAAAGAGTTTATGTTTATGTTGATTTTTGAGGTTACCATCATGGTGATGTGTAGACTTTGTTGTTCAGCTATGGCTACATGAGCTGTGTACTAGTCTACTAAACTATCAGTTCAAATAAATGGAAATGTGTGTCATAATTTTATTAAGTTAGATCAACAAGCTATTTCTTTGAGTGCATTGCCTTTCCTCCATGGTTTGGAGGGAAAAACAAACTATCAAAGTAAAAGTCTACCAGCAAATTGTTGGTTACCAGCATTCTTCAAAAAATCTTTGTGTGTGTGTGTGTTCAACAGAAGAAAGAAAGTCATTCAAGGTTTTACTCAGTTCAAAATAAGAACACACACTTAATTTTTAGAGGTGGTTTGACAATCTCAGCTGGAAAGGTTTGATAGTTTTATTATGTTTTGGGTGCTTGCTGATGAGGATAGAATTCTAACAAACCACTTTTTAACTGACCAGATTTTTCCACATTAAAGTGGTTAAGCATAACAAAAAGAGACTGTGATTGGTCAGGTTCTCATTTAAGACAAAACAGGAAGGGATAAAAGCGAAGTTACCTCAGACTGAGGAAGTTCGGTACAGCTCTCTCTCTGTGCTCTCTTTGGGTCACAGTGAATCAGCATCCACTGCAACTCAAACTGGAAAAACACAAAACCATGATGCATATATTAATTGGATAAACGAATCCTTAACCGTTAGGATTTATTATTTAAATGTATCAGAATTGGGTTTTGAGTTTTAAATCATTGTAAGTTTGAGGGACAGCACTATCAGACTTATTTTTATCTGTCTGTCGGACAGAAAGTGACAAGGTGCTGAGGTCCAGCAATCTGGCAGTTACACTGACTGATGGTAACACATATCAGACAGTGTGAGAGTTACAAGGACTGACAGTCACATTTATCACAGGTAGCGGCTGTAACAGGATGTGATGGATTTGATAGGTGCAGGGTGACAGTAACATTTATCAAAGACATTAGAGATCCACAGCAAAACCTAAGCAAAAACTAAAATTGAATCAAAACATAAAAGATTTAAACCTTTCAAATCTTAGGAAGAATCAACGCTTCCAAAACTTCAATCTCAGAAATAATTAACCTTTCCAAAACTTCAATTTTAGATACAAAAACGAAGATTTTTATATAAAGAATTATTTTTTTTTTCAAAAATGTTAATCTTAACATTTTATTAGCATTAAGTTTAGAAAGAATAATTGTTCAACAAAACTAAAATCTTAGGAAGAATTAACTGTCTAAAACTTCAAAATTGGGAAGAATTAACTCTTAAATCTTAATTTAATTAAAAAATTAAGCCTTCCAGAAAAGAATTAGCCATTCCAAAGTTTCAGTCTTAAAATGAACACTTTCAATAGAAATTATGAACCCTTCCAATATGTCAATCTTAGAAACAATAAATCATTGCAAAACTTCAATCTTGGACAAAACTAACAATTTCAAAGAAAGAATTAACACTTCCAAAACTTCAATCTTAGGAAAAACACTTTCAAAGGAAGAATTAACCTGTCCAATATTTAAATCTTAATTTAAATAATTAACCCTTCCAAAACTTAAGGAATTAATTCTTCTAAAACTTTAATCTTAGGAAGAATGAACTATTCCAAAAGATTAGTCCAAAACATCAATATTAGAAAGAATTGACTCTTCCAAAACATCTTAGAAATAATTAAACCTTCTAAAGAATTGACCATTTAATCTTAGATACAATAAACCTTTTTCAAAAAATAGCCCTTCCAATATTTTAATCTCAAAATTTACTATTCCAAAACTATAATCTTATAAAAATCTATCACTAAAAAATGTAATATTGCATGCATTAACCCTTCCAAAATTTTAATTTTAAAAAGAATGAACAATTTAAAAGATAGAATATCTCAATATTAAGGGTATATACTATGTCTGAACAAACAATGTTTTGCTGATATGAGAATTGATCAGTAATATTTTTTTGTTTGAAATTTAAATTTAAATTTAACTATTTTTTGTGCACCTTTAAGAAAGTTAAAAATATATTAGTGAAAATATAAGGTTGAACTGGTGGCTCTCACCACTACAGAGGTGCTGGGATCAGAATCCAGTCTTCCGATCAGAGTGTCTCCTTCAGTGTTGACGTATCCTTTCCTCTTGATGGGTTTCTGGTCGACAGGGTGACAGTCCACGTACAGCGTCACCAGCTCCTTTTCCACACCAACCATAACTTTGTGCCATTTAGTGTTGAAGAGAACGGAAAGGCCTGGGAAGGTAACAGTCTGCACGTCTCCCTCCATAGTGGTGAGAAAGAACTCCAGGGCCTGCTGGTCTCCATTCAGACGCATACCTGCCTGCTTCAGACCGTCTTCATCCACCACCTGCCAGATGTTCCATACCTTGTTGACAGTGTTCTTAATCATACGGAAGGTGGTCATGAAGGAGTACTCATCTGGGAAGCCCCTTGGAAAGTTCAGCCTGGTGGGCAACAAATATTGATATATGTTGAATATGTCTTATATTTCATAAATGAATTGCAGGCAGCAATCAAGCTGCTGTTAGTTATCGATCTCTCGTCTACTGTTACAAAAATAATGTATACTGTTAAACTGAATGCAATGTAAACTGAACTAAATGTTAATTGTGTACTGTTGCTTTAAAAAATGTCAAGTCCGTTTTAAAGTAACACATTTAGATTTTAATGCATATTAATAATGGTGTGAAGACTGGTGGTTTTAGTGAAATAAAATTAAATTGTGAAAAAGAATAAAAGAGCAAACATTTAATAAAAAATATAATACTATAAAATAAAATAGTAAAAAAAATGAATTTGAAGAAATTATGCATTTGTGTTAAAAAATATTCTAGTGAATTTATATTAAGTTAAATGCAAATTATAAGAAATAAAATAAAACTGCAAAATAAACAGTGAAAAATAAAGAAAAAGATTAAATAAAGAACAAAATAAATGAAATGGTACATTTGTGGACTTTTGGTTCTGAAACCCGTTTTACATTTTTAAATATACATTTTCATTTAAATAAATATAGAGTTATGGTCTGTGGCTTGTTCATATACAAAATAAAATAAAATCAAGTGTGACAAAAAGGCAAAATAAATAGGAAATTAGATTAAACTGTACATTTCTGTTACAAACATTGTAAAAACAGACCCTTTTACAAACTACTGTAATAGCAGGTAAAACTGTGGAGCATTTCTCAAAAATTGCAAATGCAAAAAAGTGATGTTAAAGCTTACACAATAACGTTGCCCTGATAGGTTTCTTAAACAGAAAGTGCTTCTGTAAATTCGTAACGAAGTTACGTCCTTGTCACGAAGCACATCTATTTATAAAAGGGGTCTATTACCGCTAAGAATAGTAATTCACCTCCATGATTGTCTGATCATCAAGGGAATAGCCCTGCATTATACACACACACAGCAGCTAGGCTTCAAGTTGCTCTGAGATAGAATTATGAATGCCAAACAGATCAGAGCCAAGTGCACTTTCATCTTCAAAGCCTGTGTGTTGTCCGTGAGTTATTTCAAAGGGACGGTGCTGGCTTTCATTGCACAGTGTTAAAGAATCAGAAGCCGGGCCGAGACAGAAGACAGAGGCAGAGACAGACCACAGCATCTGAGAATCAATTACCTTGTCCGGTTTTACACACACCCACTCCGGGATTGACCCGTGTGGTGTTTTAACGGGCAGAGGTGCTCTGCGGGAGATGCTCTTACAAATGAAGCTACGACAACCTTTAACCAGCTTGTAAATGGATCAAGGCAAGACTATAAATACGGAGCTTCCAGTTGGCTAGTAAAATAAATGAGGGCCACTGTTTGGAATAATCTCTAATCTCAAGATATCACTTTCTCCCTTTTGCAAGTTTTGGCTTATAAATGGTGATTGATCTACGCAGATTTCTCTCCTGATTCAGATGAGACAACATTATCATTGCGGGGAAAATACAATACTATGGATAGACGGCTTTTTCGGATTTGTGTCTTACAAACACACAGCTTTTCTCTTCAGAAGACATTAATTGATGGACTGGAGTGGCATGGACTATTGTGATGTTTTTATCAGCTGTTTGTACTCTGATTCTGATGGCACCCATTCACTGCAGAGGATGCATTGGGGAGCAAGTGATGCAGTGCTAAATGTCTCCAAATCTTTTCCGATGAAGAAACAAACTCATCTCTACTTTGGAGTAAATTTTCACTGTGTTTACATACTAAATAGACATCTAGTTACTATGGAAGCACACAAGTATTAGGGACACTTAATATAAAGTGGGAACTAATAAAATATTTACTCTTTAAAGAACAAAAATAATTTGCTGTGGAGAATATTAGAGTCTCTTTTAGCTCCTCAAATACCAAATATTTTATTAGGTCACAGAAACAGACCAAAAAGACTTGACAACCAAGCTGAAACGTGACTGTTTGTGAGTCTGATTGTCTGGGTATGCAGTGTTCTACTCGAGCGGATCTGCATGGGTTCAGACAAGTCCGTTTTTTGCATTATTAGAAGCTGTTCAGAGCCTGATAACACCTGTCTCTGACATGTAATAACATAACACCTGAACAAAGAACATGTATGGCAAAAAGTTAATGTGTGTGTGTGTGTGTGTTCATGGGACATTTCTGGTCCATGGAGTGCTGCACTAATGCATAAGATGTACAGTAAGTGAAGTGTTATGCAGTTGTGCTTCATACCATTTAAACATGTAACTAAAATAAATCACTCAGTAAAGGTATACTAATGTAAAAGCATTGGTACCTGGTTGGGATCTGGAAGTTGGCCTCTCGGTCGAGTCTGTACGCCACCTGGAGGGGTGTGGATCCTTCTACCTTTCTGACGCCCCTCATGGGAATGACATCCAACTGAAACTGCGTGATCAGATCAAATCCTGCCACAAGTAAATACATACTTTAAATTCTCAAAAATCTGAAACCAATAATATAGTATTTCTATTACAATTTACAATCAATTTTGATCAATTAAGAAGTCTTTCAGACTGTCCAAATATAAACCAAGCTGGGGAAGAACTTTAGTTCAAGATTATTTACAAATATCAAAATATAAATGTAATAAAGCATAAAACCCTAATAATTTCTTATAAATAAATGTGTATACATATATATATATATATATATATATATATTTATTTATCAATTGAGAAGTCTGAATCCATATCCAAATATGAACCAAATGGGGGTTGAGGGCTTTAATTATATATAAAAAAATAAATAAATAAATAAATGAATAATTATATATATATATATATATATATATACATAAAAACCCTGTCAAAAAATCTAAATATCTTATTTTCTGGATTAAAAAAAGGCCAATATTTTTAATCCGGTATTATTAAAAAATATACAAATATTTTAAATTTTATAAAGGCTAAAATCCTACATTTCTGGAACAAAACTCAAAACACAAAAACAAAAAAAAAATTATAAACAAAACCAAGACTACCAAGACATGAGTTTACTTCATTAATTGCATTTGAACTTGCTTACTCCCGGTTTCCATCTGTGCACAGAGCAGCACATGTTTGTGATTTGAGGTTGCACCCTCCGCATTATTTGTTAAAAGCAAAGAGGTCACAACCAATTAAAATCTTGCTGAGCTAGAAGTGTTTCCACCGCAGAAATTGGCCAGCCAGCGACCAACGTTTTATTTGCCTCATTTGAGATCTAAAGATGTCTTAAAACAAGGCGACTATCAGCTTTAGCATCTTTACCTAATAAAACAAACAGCTTTGTGCCGCTGCAAGTCCTGCATACAGAAAACTTCTTAAGACTTTTTATTACAACATAATAAATGACGCCTGAATGTTTTAATGATTATGCATAAAGCATGGTTTTAAATATTCATATTAACAGTCAGGAGAAGCGCTGGAATCTGCAGATATTGTTCTATATAAAGGAGATGCCATTATATATACAGTATATTTATATATCCTTCAATTTGTACATGCAATCTCTAAACGACTATATTACACGCTCACAGCGACTCGATTTTACCTGGAAGGTCATCTTGTCCATTCTTCATGGTTGGGCACACCGTGTCACCATCTAATCTGTTTAAATCCAGCTCTGAAAAATTCATAAGCGACATGAGTGTCATTTCTGGACTGTCTGCAGCGACACATCACAAGAGAATATGCTCAGATTGTCAAAAATGTGACATTCACCTACATCACAACAGAAGACAAAGTACAACAAACACAACAATATAATAATAATAATAATAATAATAATACATTTTTAATGACATTTTACCATTTCAAATTTATTTACTTTTCTTAATACAAAACTACTCAGCCAGATAAAGCCATATATATATAATCATAAGTAGCACCCACATCATTTTAAGGCCATATGTGCACGGTTGAGCATAAGATGTGATAAATGTGTCATAATCACAGCGAGGAAGTATTTTCTGGATTTATGGATGTAAGTGTACATGTGTGGGCCTGCAGGACAGCTTTCAGAAGGTCAGACTGACAGATATAGTCATCTGTGCTCATTTGTATTAATCTAATGTAAGTACACGACAGGAAAACAAATGTGGCACTCCATCCATCATAAAGACAGTTTCCTCCCATGAACATTAGATCCTATGATGGAGAACATCAGCTCTTATTCCGTTCTATAGTTCACCATATATATTTATTTATTAATATATTAGATATTTTATATATGCATTTTATTTTTAAGTTTTTACTAATTTGTTGTGTGTTTTTTGTGTGGGTAATTTTTTTAGTGGGTTTTAAATTTTCGTTGGCTATACATACATAAATTTTGTTGCTTGTTTAACTTTTTTGATTGCGTTATAATTCCCACAATTCCATAACACCCTCTGTAATAAATGTACCATGATATTACCATGTTTTTGGACAGGCATCATGATATTTCCATGATCTTTGAAAAATACCATGATGATAATACAATGGTATTCTTGCTAACAGTACCTTGCTGATAATGTATGTTGTGGGATTCCTACAGTGCTACAGCATATGTTAAAGGTAGCTCAGTCTGGTTCCACCACAGTGGTTTTTGTAAGAGTTTGGCTTTGTGAGTCAGAAGAGACCAAAACTGCAGCTCTAGAAATCATCAAATGAGTGTATTGGGGAAAGTAGAGGGGCTTGATCCGCTGACGCAGCGCTTTACACAGGTACAGTACGAACAGACACAATGACATCTGGAACTTCTTGAAAGCCTGAGATAAAAAGGCACTAGCGAGTGGTACCAGAGTAAGGGCATTCTCCTGTGTTTTTACAGTGCTGTTTATCCGGGCGCTTTAAACCCTTATATCCTCTTGTGTCATTTTAAAACCACCCATTAGCGCAAATGAGGGACTAAGCCGAGACTGAAGCAACAACGCTGGTGCAGTCACACACACACACACACACACACACACACATTTATATATGATTTTATACACGCACAGTGATTCAATGAGGACCACACACTGTCAAAATAAAACAACTGTAAAATTCACATGACAGGGCTTAAATCACTAAAGGTTGATGAGGGGCTAAAATTTGATAAAAACAAATTTTAGGTAAACTACATGACTCTAATGTATCCTTGTGAGCAGAAAGCTGCATGTTTGTGAGAAGCAAATCCATCAAGACTTCTCTTCTGGCTAAAATACAACTCTATAATCCATAATATTGCTTTCTCCAGCGAAAAAGAAATATGCACAGACCAATTTCTAAACAAATATATTGGTGGATTTAGATTTCGTTGTGAGAGGAACACAAGGGATTGATTTTTTTTTTTCACTAGAAAAAATTGTGGAGTTGAGTGGATTACTTGTGTATTAATATGATGTTTTCATCAGCTGTTTGGACTCTCATTCTGACGGCACCCATCCACTAAAGAGGATTAATTTGTGAGCAAGTGATGCAAAGTTCTCCCAATCAGTTCAGATGAGAAAAAAAGCCTGAGGGTGGGTAGAACTCAGGCACAGTTTTTCTTTTTTAGTTGAACTACTCCTTTAAAGTGCCCCTATTATGAAGTTTTGAAAGCTTTTAGCGAATGAAAACATCCTGCGAATTTTTAAATCTGAGATCTGTATAAAAATTTTGTTTCTGAAAAGAAAGAATTGACTGCCCATAATATAAATTTATCATCAATCTTTCAAAACAACAGATAATTTCCTCAAATTTAAGATGCCTGATAAACAAGTAAAAAAAATTAAAATAAGAACGAAAGGCATTGTGGGATGAGTAGCATTTTATGACTTAAATCTCAGGGACACATGAAACATCAAACAGTCATTTGAGAAGATACTCACGAGCGAGAGCTGGTGCACAGAGCAACATGAAGCAAAACAAACGTGTTAAATATCCTGCCAATGTCCGTCGCCAGACCCGACTCCTGCAGAGACAGAGACATGCACTATTCAGACTCACACAATTTAAAACTAATACATACAAACAAATGTTATAAAATAAAATAAATAAACCAGCACAACTGTTTTCAACATTGATCATTATAATAAATAATGAATGTGTCTAGAGAAGCAGATCAGAATATTTGAATGATTTCTGAAGGATCATGTGAAACTAAAGACTGGAGTAATTATGCTGAAACTTCAGCTTTGCGTATATATATATATATATGTATGTATATATATATTCATATAGAAAACTGCTACATTAAATTGTGATGGTGTAATGATGACAACATTACTGTTTAATA
Source organism: Enteromius unitaeniatus (assembly GCA_032359435.1). NCBI lineage: Eukaryota > Metazoa > Chordata > Actinopteri > Cypriniformes > Cyprinidae > Enteromius > Enteromius unitaeniatus. The sequence goes on from JAUMHI010000064.1 coordinate 16,206,126, forward strand.
AAGGCAGCCATGGTGAGCATTACATTTTTTCCAACACGCACACACAAATTGTATCAATCTCAAACCTCTGAATGGTATAATCTAACAGCACTGGAAAGCAAGTCACTCAGACACCAGACACAGGCCCTCAAGAAATCTCAGTAGCTCCTCACTGAAACAGAGTCATGCTGAGAGAGACAGAGACACTGAGCTTTTGATCAGACCCTGAGCCACCTGTCCACTCCAGTCTCCCGGTGTGTATGTGTGTGTGTGTTGCTTTAAATTGGCTAGAGAGGCAGAGGAAGGTGGCAGGAAGATATTCTGCTCCAGCAATGATGAATGAGTCATTCTCTTGGGTCAGAGCTACTGACACGCAATATGCACCATCTATCTACAGCACACACACACACACGCATGCTTGCATTTGTGGTTTACGGGGACTCTCCAAAGGTGTAATGGTGTTTCTACTGTACAAACTGTATGTGGTATTGTCCTTCACTGACCCTACACCTAAACCTACCCTTTACAGGAAACTGTGTGCATTTTTTGAAGTTCATCAAACACTGTTTAGTATGTTTTCTAAGCCTTTTGTTTTTACGGGAACACAGGAAGTGTCCTCATAAACCATGTTTACGTTGTAGTACCCATGTCATTATAGACATTTGTGTCCTCGTAAACCACAAATCCCAACACACGTAACCCCGGCACCCATCTACAGGACACATACAGAGTCATTCGACTGATTGGTGAGCATGTTAAAGACACTCTAGGTGACTTTTTGCAAACATTATGCATCAAATTTCCAGCAGATATCTGAAATAGATGCCCTGAGAATCCACAGCAGTCTCTGTGACAGCATTAGATTCTCTGCACAGCACAAACGAAGCGGCCTACGCATGTGCTGGTCGATCCAAAACCTGCCAAGCTCTCTGCCTGTCAGTCATTATGTGTTTGAGTTTGCTGACACTGAGTCATTAAAAATATCTTCCTCAAAAGAATGACTGAGACACCAGAACTTGTCTGATGGAAACTCATAAATGTGATTAGGAGAACTGCATTTTTGACAGAAATCTTTTGCAAAACTATAAATGTCTTTCCTGTCAGTTCTGATCAATTTGTTGCATCCTTGCCAAATAAAAGAATTCATTTCTTTAATCAATGAATATAAAATCTTACTCACCCCAGACTTTTGGATGCCATATAATACTCTTATATGCACAATGCAAACCACATACACCCTGTTAGAACTGTCAATTGTTCTATTATAAAAAATAACAGCTTGTATTTTTCCTTTGCAGCTGTTGAGGCAGAAGTGTGTGTTGAGATGACAGAAAAATGAAACAGAAGGATGAGAGCACAATACAGATAATTATACAACTTCAGATTTGTGATTTTTCATGGCCATAGAGAGAAATACAAGAGAATGTGCATTTAAAAGGGAAATAATCCACTATAACGTAAAAATAAAAAGGTGTGTGTGTGGGTGTCCTTGTGTGTCACACACACATATGGCAGTGACCCCCAAGCTGTGGTGGTTGTGGTGTGTGAGCCAGATTCCCTGGCAGCTTTCCTAAACACTCACAGTGTCTTAATTAAAGTATTCCCAATCTTCCCTCCATTATACAACTCTCAAGTCAGACTGTTAGTGAAATTAAAATTAAAATGTGGCATTTATAATAATAAATACTATATATATATATATATATATATATATATAGGTTTAAGCATTAATTACTTGAAAAAAACAAATGAAAAGCAAATGAAAAATATCATAACGTCATCCTTTAGATTTTGGAGAAAGATGTGACCTAGACTGTCTTTGTGAGAAATACTGAAATGTACAAAATGCTAGTAAGAGATCACAGTTCTCCAAACATCTCAAAATATTATTTGAAAAAGCTAAAGATGCCTAAATTAAGTAAGTAAATACTGCAGACATTAACCTTGGGTTTACATTAGTATAATTTAACTAGACAATATGGTAATCATTTCAAGTTTAGTCCTATTATCCACTATATATGAAGGCAGTATGGTATTGCCATCTGTCTGATTCTCTCTTTGTGCACAGTAGCTGGTGAAGCTGAGATTAGGAGGCAGCGTTATCTAAATCTTGGATTTGATTCTGCTGACACACTCGTAATCCATGCGGGGAGGAATATCTCCACCCACTCAGAGTCGTCATCAGGACAGACGTATAAGGGAATGCTCCGGAAATCACAAGCTGCTGATTAATCATAGTATAAGAGATTTGTAACCAGCAACAGCATAAAAATACAAAAACTGAGGGGGAACTCTGAACGATTTATATAACGTCTGACTCACTCAGCATGAGCTACAGGATTAAGAACAGATACAAAATGGGTTTAAATTTTGAATTTTGCAAATAAATGTATATTTGCTTTGAAATTTATTCATTCCCTCATATGCTTGTGCTCGGAAGCTGGTCAAATACAGAAACATGCAGAGTATGTGCCCTGCAAATCTGTGGCAGTAACACATCAGATGGTAATAGCTTACTTAAAGGTATTTATTTTTATTTATTTGTTATTTTATTTTTAACAAATTTGGAACCTTGTACGAATACGTACAAATTGGTCGTGATACTGTGTTGAGCAAACAAACACACTGAAATATCTGGAATATCATCAGATGTGTGTTGGAACATGTGATTATTTCCTGCTAGGCAATTGTTGCTTTGAGCAAACCAACTGCTGTCTTTCATCCAGATGTTGAGGGAAGTTCCTCCTCAACTTTTTTCTAAACTGTAATTACAAAGGCACTTAGAAGAAAGGAAAAACTGAAATAAAAATATTTTATTTGTGTAGTAAAGATAAACTGCTGCCAACATCAGAGAAGAACCTGCCTTGAAAACGCAAAGATAAAACACCAACATAAAACAAAATACAGTCAGGTCTCTAAATAAGTGTATTATACAACTAATGCACCATTTGTTTGAAAATCCAAATTATGTTCCTTGTTGTCTGATTGTTTTAAAAACACTCTAGGAGTTCAGCAAAAAAATAAAAAATAAAATAAATAAAAAAAAACCTCGTCAGAGAGAAATATTTCCAAATATAGCCATAATAAAGTTTTTTAAAGACTTTTCCATGTCTTTCATGAGAGTCACTAGTGTTCGAGATCTTACCTGCTCATGCTGAGGTGAGAAGCCATGTTTCTGTCCCTCAACAGGGATGTGAGAGTTTGAATGGATGCAGAAGTTTTGTCCTTTGGCCCAGAGATGTGTCGTCCCCCTCCAGTCTGTCTTCAGCGGTGCCCACGGGCCTCTCTGACTGAAGAAGACCTGTGCAAGAGATGCCAAACCTTTAGGACACATTAAGGGTTTTCTGCAAGGGCGACCTGGCTTGGTTCCTGGCATCTGATTGGCTGGGAGAGAATCGAGGGGTGGTGGCAAGGCTTTTTTTACGACTTATGTTTAAAGTAGATGTTGAGCCTCGGGCGTTACGAGCACCTATTTTCATTTCTGCACAGGAGCTAATAACACATGTTGAGCGGCGGTAATTCTGTTAATGGGAAGCCCTACTGCAGGGAGAGCCTGTCATAAACACAGTTTGATTGTGTGTATATGACGCTGGTTAAAAAATACATTCAACATCCCACCTAGCTGTCAACTATTATTTACAAATCATACTTTAAACTGTATGAGTAAATCTGGACTGATTGCACAAAGCTTGCATATGAAGGTAGAATAGTTGCTGCAAAATCTGGGAAGGTAGCATATTTCGACAATGCTCCAAAACCAAGTTTTCTCCAGGTAGACTGGCACTGCAATGCCTGAAGTGTTCCTTCACTTAATTTTGTCATATTTTCTTCTCTGATTATAAAGGGAAATCTGCAGAAAAAAAAGAGGTAAAAAAAAGAATAAAATAAATATAAAGGCACAACTGCAAATATAAACATTTGTATACATTTAAATAAGCAATGCTATAATGTTTTGACTAAGTAAGGCTGCAAAAGAGCAGACAATTTTTGGTAAAGTTTCAGAATTTAGGAATTTAATCCAATTTTCTGGAAATTTCCACCCCTTTGCAAATCTTGTACTAGGCCAACAAGACCTGATATTTTATGGGTTAGATCTAAGCCTATGGGTTTTCGCATAAAAAAACAACAACAAAACAAACAAACAAAAACAATTGCACAATGCGATCAAATTACAGAAGTTTCCGCCTCTGATGATTTTTTTTAATCTCTGAATTCTGACTTTTTTCTCAGAATTATGAGATATGCAGTAAACTTGCAATTACAAGTTATAAAGCAAGAATTGCGAAAATGAAGTGAGGTTGTGCAAATTTGTACGAATATGCATGAATTTTCCACCGTGAGAATGTTGCGACAATTACGAGTTATGAGTTTATTTCTCAGAATTTAGAGTTTATATCTCATAGTTGACTTGATATCTCATAATTGTGAGTTTATATCTCAGTATTCTTAGTCAGAATTGTGAGATGTAACCTTGTGATTGTGAGATAAGCAGTTAACAATTAATGTTTTTACTCAGTGGTGGAAACGTCTAGGTTATGAACGTAACCCACGTTCCCTGAAGGAGGGAACGGAGACGTTACATATGGTAACTCGCCAGAGAGACCAATTGCCTTTGAGCAATATACAAAAGGCCAATGAATATTGGCGTGCACTTGATTGCACTTAGGTGCACCTCATCACTACATGAGTATAAGAGGGCATGAGTGCAGTGCACTTGCAGTTTTTCGCTGAAGAGCCGAGCCGGCGTCAGCGCGACCTCAGTCGTGAAACGAAAGTGTAACGTCTCCATTCCCTCCTTCAAGGAACATGGGTTACGTTCGTAACCTAGACGTTACCCATTTAGTCAAATCACTTCGACGTTACATATGGGAACACCCTTGGAACAGGCCATGACCCTTGAGGCCACGTTAAGCAGAGACCCACTGCCGACAGGCAAGCTATTTTTCAAGTTTGGCAGCAGAGAATCTGCACGTATCCTTCCCCAACACCAGATTGGGGGTTCAGTTGTACTGAAGCATGAGGTTGGGGGAGCGAGGCACATGACTTAAACCCATAGAATATGGATATAATTGAAGGGAAAAACAGCCTTCTGGCTGACTGTGGAATACTGTGATTTGAGCCACAACCTACTGTGGGGCAGGGAGGACTCAGGTCGCCTATTTGGGGGGAACACTAAGAAAAATGGGCACAGATCCCGTGGGAATGCCGCAGCAAGCAGACACCAGCCGGCCTCCCGTTCACCTGCTGTCTTCAGTGAAGGTTGTAGAACCTAGCGAAGGTGTTGGGTGTCGCCCAGCCTGCAGCCCTACAGATATCTGCTAGAGAGGCGCCGTGAGCCAACGCATAAGATGAAGCGACACTCCTTGTTGACATAGCTCTAGTCCTAAGGTGCACGGCTCTCCCTGGTACAAGTAAGCCAGGGAGATGGCTTCAACCACCCAATGGGCCAACCTCTGTTTGGAGACAGCATTCCATTTCTGCTGTCCACCATAGAAAATAAAGAGCTGCTGGGAGTGTCTGATGCTTTGAGTGTGGTCAGTGTAGAGGCGCAAGGCTCATACAGGACACAACAACTCTAAGGCTGGGTCGGTGGGGACGTAGCTGTGCCAGGGTCTCAAAATCACATCAATATCAGCCGGGCCGAACTCTAGGCTCTAGGCTCCCCCACCCTCTTGATGGAGCCCAATGCAGTCAGTAGTGCTGTTTTCAGCATCAGGAACTTTAAGTCCACTGACTGGAGGGGCTCGAATATGACCTGCCGCAGGCCTCGGAGGGCGACCGCGAGGTCCCAAGAGGGTACAAGGTGTGGTCTTGGGGGATTAACCCGGCACGCACCTCTGAGGAACCTTATGAGGAGTTGCAACCTCCACTGCATTGTGCCGTACCGTCTGTATCAACCACTGCGAGGGGCTGGAAAGTACTATCCAGGCTCCCAGCTGAGTCGCTAGGGGAATCAAGGGAACGCTGATCGCCGTGCCAGCAGTGGGGCAGCCTGTAGGGGGCCAGGGGCAGGGACTGATCCCAGAAGGCTGAGCGTCCTGGAGAAAAGTTGCGGTTTCCGCCTCACCATTTGACTCTCCCTCTGACGCTGCGAAAGACATCTCAGCCTCGGTGGGAGCCCTGAAAGACATGCTCGGCCCTGTTACGTGGGGAGCGGCCCCCTCCGGGAGGTCCACGGGACTACGTGGTGCGGCAGAAGTCCGCGGGGCTTTTACACTGGAAAGAACATTCTGTACAGACACCTGGAGGTCCGCCAAGCGCCTCGGCGTGGCAGTTAAAAAACTATTACTCAGTGTGTTCTTGACCCAGACACGTGAGGCAGCGATCGTGTCCGTCTACAGAGGTGAGAAAACTCCCGCACCCAGAAACGCACGGTTGGATCGACATTCCAGAGAACGCTTCACCAACTGCGAAAATTAGCTCTTTCTCCTGGATTGCCCAGGGAAGACCTTCAGCGGCAACTCTGTGCACTCAATAGGTCTTTGCTCGCTGAATTGCAAAAAGTTGGCACAGCCGGCTTTAAAAAAAGCCACCAACTCGCAGGATCCGCTGACAGCCGCCCAGTAAACGCTGCCAGATTACAGAGCAAAAGATCGCAAGATCGCAAGTCTTTTCAGTAGATCAACCATCAGCTTCAATACAGCAAAGGGGATCTCCAGCTCAGAACGGCGAAAGCTCTGAAGTGAAAAGCTGCAAGTGCACTGCACCTGAGTGCAATCAAGTGCACGCCAATATTTATTGGCCTTTTGCATAGAGCTCAAAGGCAATTGGTCTCTTTGGTGAGTTCCAATATTTAACGTCACAGTGATTCGACTGAAAGGGTAACAGGCATTCATATGAAACTTACCTTAGAAAGCACCATTAATTAACCAAAACACCTAATAAAATAATGCAAGGAGAATGTGGTGTTGAAATTCTGTGGTTTTCTGCAGAATTCTGTGCGTGTGGGTTTCTGGTCGGAGTCACTGATGACTAATGCTGAAGGATGTTGAGATAAATCTGTCAAACGGTACATATTGCATAACAAACCTCAATTTACATCCAAAATATGTGTTTCTAAACAAAAGCAGCAAAAAAAATGACTTAAAAAGGTGAGGGATAAAAAAGCATGACTAACTGTAAGGCATGTTAAAGAACATCTAACAGATGGGACATACTGCATAAAAAGTCTCCCTATTGGATTACAATGAAAAATACTTTTTGATAATAGAGGAGACATAGCTGAGACTTTAGGAATGCTCTCCAAAGAAAAGGAGATTGTAAAGTGTCTGTAAATCGACTGTGAAGTCGATCTGCGTCGGCTTGCGTGATCTCTCTCACTATTAAGGTCTTGCCTTGCAGCTTTGCCCTCCTCACAGAAGGATTCTGGGAAAGGAAATACTAATGAGATCAAAACGGGTCTATGAAAGTGACATGCTCACAGGCATGTCAGCCACAATGACTTCTGTTACATCAAATGTAATGTAATTTATACCTTACGAGAGGACTTAGGCTATCACCGCAGGGCCCAGACAGAATTTGCATTTCATCTTACAGGATGTATTATTCAACACCACCTTCATTCATACCTTTAAAACCAGTTTGATCTGTTACGAAGGCATAAAAGAAAGCGAGAAACACATGATGAAGTTATAGCATGAGCTTAAAGCAAAGAAATGCTGAAGCATGCATCATCATCATCATGTCCTCATAAAACACATGTTGCGGCTGTCATGGAACATCTGGATAGCTGGTCATTAATTAAAGATTTTAGACACCAGGCAAAAAACTTGAAGAATGTGTGAACACTGCAAAATGATTGTTTCAGACTTTCTCTGTTCTCCTTTGCTGATTGAAGAAGCAATGCTGCTAATAAACGTGTGGAGACCAAGAGCATGTGTCAATTGGTTCAGAGCGGTTTATATGTATATCAATATGTTAAAGGTATTATGCAGCAACTACATCTTTAAACTGCTGTTCAGTGTGGGGTGTAAAAAAAGAAGAAATTATTACTTTTATTCAGCAAGCATTAAATTGATAAAAAAAAAAAAAAGTTACTGTACGTAAAGGGTTGCAAAATAGTTTTTATTTTAAAAAATGCTGTTATTTTAAAACTTTCTATTCATCAAAGATTCCTGAGGGAAAAAAGGCACAACTGTTTATAGAGAATAAGACAAAACATTATTTTTGAGCATTCAGAATGTTGGAATGATTTCTGAAGGATCACATGACACTGAAGCAGGAGTCATAATTCTAAAAAAAGTGTGCATTTTCTTTTGTAAAATCTCATAACATATATCATATAATATAACTGAATTTAATTTAATATAGGAAGAGGACTTATTTATGGATTAATTTCCTTTAAAAGTGTCTGTTTGAAAACAAAAACAAACAAAAAACCTTTTATCCAATGACAAACGAGAAGGGAACCTGTTTAAAGTAATTATTTCCATACAATTCCACAAAAAGCAAAACGAGAGAAAGACAGACAAATGTGCTGAATATTATTTGCAGTTACTTCATCATGTCGGTCAAGTTGACGCTCATATTCTAGTATTCATACAAAAAATAAACTGCATTCATCCTAAATATGATTTCCGAGTATCTAAAGTTTAAAGGACTTAAAGTATTGATTATGTATATTTGGGGTTTCCTGTGTGCAGATAAAATCAGGGAGTTACCTGTCCAAGACCAGATGTTGCAGAGTTTAGATAAGCCCATAACACTTTTTGCACACCTGCACAGTCTGCTACTTAAAAATGCAGAGTTATTGTGCAACTAAGCACATACTTTTTAAAAACACAAAAGGATGTATATAATGCCTGCACTGATACAGCATCAATATTTGATTCGTAAACAGAGAGGGCAAGGTGACCGCTGTATTCACTGGACAAAACAGACCTGCATGCTTTTAGTGCACAGCACACACTGTGTGTTTAAACAACCAGCAGTGTGAATGCATTGAATGCTGGGTAACCTTAATATGTCATCGGAATATGAATAGCAGAGGTTTAATACCTAACCATATTGACCAGGTGATTAAATTATATATATTTGCAAAATAGGTATGTTCAGATGCACATTAATCAGTACTTTACGAATATTTTCATCGTAAGTATAGGATTAGTGCATAAAAGGGTCCCTATTATGGGTAATGACAAAATTTGGTTTTAGTATTCCCCAACAACAGGTTGATATGCAAGGTCAAAAAAGTGTTTCATTGTCTTAGAATATGCATTTACGTTTACCTAACTTGCTCAAGGACTCCCAAACAATTCACACAACAATGGATTTTTCCAAACCTGAAGTATTTTCATTTTCTTTGAGCATTAAGAAGATGTACAAAAGAAAAATACAGGGTTAAATGCTGCCATTTTGCTTTTAAGTACACATTAATTCGTTTTGTGTATATCTAATAGGCAAACTTTGGTTTAATTAATCTAGTATTTATTTCCTGTTTATTCCTGTTTCTATTAAAGTACAAAGATGTGTCGTACAGTCCTCCACATGCAGCGACGATGATTTTGTCCTACATAGTTTCGGAATTCTGCCTAATTTTGCTAGTAATCACGCCACTTCTAGAGCAACCTCCTGATTGGTTAACGCGGCGCAATTTTTTTTGCCAAAATTCAGATTTTTCGCGTCATTGATTTAACATGTAAATCAATCGCGCTTAACGCTTTATTCACATCTGGTGTGAACGCACCATTACATTGTAACTTTATCTTTGAAACTTAAATTCTGTGTTCTTGAACATATTTATGTATTCATACATACATGCACACACACACACTTACATAGGCTATTCATTTATATTTCATTTATTTTCTTGAATAATTAGAAAATCAATATGAACAAAATAGTAAACATTTTTACTATACATTATGTAAATAATTTTTTGTCTCTAAGATAAAATGTTCCATAAAATGGAAATGATAATTATTGCAATAATATTATTGCAATAATAATAACAATAATAATAATAATCCCTCTGAGAATTACAAAAAATATTAACATACTGTTTAAGTGATAGTATATATTATTAATACTTAACCTCTGACAACTACCAGCACTGTAATTTCTAAATAAATTATAAAATTTACAGTCTGAATACATATATACATATTAAAAATATGATATATATATATAATATTATAAGAATTTGTATAAATATTTTGACTATTATTTAACATTTATTTATGTACTGATTAATTGATAGATACTGTAGAAAGGAAAATAGCTCAATCCAACTGCAATGAATGGCTGTGTTTAATTTTCACATAAATATTAATCCTAAACTTAAACTGTAAGTGCAGGGACACATTTAGTGTGTCAGTCATGAGTAAAGCTGAATTATCTCACATCTATTGACACTGACGTAAGCCTGTACTCATAGTGCATCTGACAACACAGAGCACACATCCATCCCTTATTATCATGCACCCAGCCTCAGACAGAGAGGGGAGAGAGAGAGAGCGAGCGGGTGAGCAAGAGAGAGAGGCCAAGCGAGTGGCGCAGCAGCACTTAGGCAGATTGGACATCATCTCTGGAGGTGGGAGAACGCAAGCGCGCTACCGCAGCACGCAGGAGCTGAATGATCACCATGGCAACAACAGCATCAGCATCAGTACCAGCAGCAGCAGCAGCAGCCGTGAGCCGCTCATGCCCGTGTCAACACTGAGACCTGCTACTGCTCTCAACACACACTCCCCTCCCTCTCAACTTAATGACATAGGATCAAAGCGGGTGCGCGGATCACGCCTTTGGGTCGCGCAGCAGCATCGTCGCACAGGCAGGTAAGCTGACGGACGTTTATGATCTTTCTCTGTTATTGTTCATCCGTGTTTGGCTCACGTCAACCACGGACTTGCTTTTGACTGCCGTTTCCTAATGACTGTCTAGTCTGGTCTGGTCTGGTCTCTAAGCTGCTCTTAGGTGGACCGGCAGGGAAATATTCCGTTATCCGGCATAAATCCCTGTTAGGAACATATTGGATGTACACTCTGCCAATGCAACGCGCCAGCCATCTGGCTCCAGCAGAAACAAACCGCACTGTATTTCTACATAACAACAACACATTTGAAGCATGTGACATTGATGTTGACTTGAGCGGTACGCCGTGTGCCGGATACCACGATTTGATTTAAGGTGCATTGCTTTCAGGTCTGTTACAAAGCTAATATGTTATTTGATGGGTGAGAATAAGTTCAATCAAAACCGTACAGACATATGAGTCATGAAAAGGATTCGCCTGATGCATTTGAGGAAAAACATCTAGGCTTTTGGTTTTCCTTCATGTATTCGGTACAAAACATCTCTTCTTCCACTCTGAGAGGTTTCAAGTAATGAGGTGCTTCTAGCAGGACTTGACTGACAAAAACAGCCAGCTGAGGACTCAAGTAACTCCACCTTACAGGAGCTCAAAACTAAAACCACTGGAGTTATTCTGCAATTCAGAAATGTTGAATGGGACAGTTTCACAAGATCAACAGATCTAAACTCTTCTAAATGCGTATCTGGCTTGTACACGTGAAGGTCAATAAATCTGACATTCACAGCATCGTCTTGGCGAGTACGACTGCAAATCTATTTTTCCAAATTACTTGTCTCGTGTAGAGGAGACTTAAACATTCAGCTCATGGTATTTGGCTCAGGCTGACATTTACAGGGGATGTAAAATCTGGAATAATCTGGACTGTTAATGAGCGCTGTGAATAATGCAGTTGGACCGTATAGATGGTGACATTCAATCGCAAACTTGCGATTCCCGCAGGGGCCCCGAGCGCTTGTCGGCGTGGTTAACGGATGGGGCTGGGGCTTGCCGGAGGACACAAAATACCCCAGACGCCAGCGTGCTCTAAGTGATGTGGTAAAACAGCTGATTTTCCAGCAGACTTCCGATCGGCCAGGTCTGTCCACACTGCTTCAGGCAAAACGTACAGGATCTTGTGGGAATGTTGCGAGAAAGAATAACAGCCAAGTTAATCATTGTATATCATCTAGAAAAAATCAACACTAAGTTCTGGAATGCTCAGAAGACAGATTTTTAAGGATTTTTGAATGAGGTTTAGCAAACGTCTCTTTAGAAAGAAAAACAGTTGCAATACTATTAATGTTAATGCAGTAGATATCATTAACTATCAATTAAGAAAACTTCTAAAGCATTTATTAATCTTGGTTAAAGTTAATTTCTGCATATAATATAGCTTTGAATTCCAGTATGTTTAAACAGAAGATTTGTTTTAAATTGAAATACTATTTCACAATATTTTTACTGTGGTGAGCATGAGCATGAGCAAAAACATTTTTTAAAAATTACCCATTTATATTTATAAAACATCACCATAAACTAAGAAAATTGTTTATTGTTGGCTTATTATAGCTATTTATATGTTAATAGATTGATATTAAAATCTTACATTCCATGTAAATCAGACTTTTTATGCCCGATCAAGATAAATTAATAGCAACGGGAATTTGTTGTCATAACAACAGAGTTTTAAAAGGAACACTCCACTTTTTTGGGGAAATAGGCTCATTCTCCAATCTCCGGGTCTAGCGATAGTACTTTTAGCATAAATCATTGAATCCAATTAGACCAGTAACATCATTCAAAAATGACCAAAAAATCCTAATAAAAAAAACTTGACTCTTCTGTAGTTATATTGTGTACTATCACACAGCGCCTTTGGAAAATAGTCACCAGCTTGCAAGACAAGCTCACTGTGCAAACAATAGAGTCTGGATGTTCACGCCAGAATGAGAGTATAGTTCCTAATCATATTAACCTAGAAAATTGCAACTTTTCCTTTTCTGCCGGTCTTAGTACAAGTAGTGACGCTACTAGTTTAGCTACATTTTTCAATAGCATGTTGGTAGCATCGCTGTTTTCTGAATGAAATAGCTTTTCAGTAGCAAAGCTATTTTATTGATCAAGTAGTGCGGTAGCATCCACACAAGCTACTGTTACATTTTCCCAAGCATTTCTGACATTTAAGCACAAATTGGAAATGCAAATGCTACGGATCACTCATCCTAGATCAGTATATAATGCCACCACCATACAATGTCAGTGACTTCTAACTACAGTTGGCAATGAGCTTTTTGGTTTTAGCTCCACCTTCTGCACCAGACGCGTGACATGCTTGGGCGAACACTTTTTGGAAAGATGGCAGAGGACAGAGAGGAATTGATCCTGAGGGGGGAGT
>JAUMHI010000064.1:16234930-16245016 GCA_032359435.1 Enteromius unitaeniatus
CTCTTGGACCACCATAGTGGACATCGCACGTCCCAGAGCCCGCGCCATAACCTTCGTCGCACAAAGCGCAAGGTCCGTTGCGGTACAGAGTTCTGAAAGAACTTCCGGGTCATGACCATCCTGGTGCAGGGCCTTCAGTGCCTTGGCCTGATGGACCTGCAGCAACGCCATAGCATGCACGGAGGAGGCAGCCTCTCCACAGGCCTTGTAAGCATCACAGATGAGACGCGATGAATGCTTACAGGCCTGGGAAGGGAGCGACGGGACACCCTGTCAGGAGGTGTAGCCCCTGGCTGTGCCACCGTCCAGGGTGGTGGAGGAGGACGAGCCACTCGACCACTTCCAGGCAGTAAAAGGTGCCCTCCACGATAGTAAGCTCATCATGCACCTCCGGGAAGAATGAAAGAATGGCACCTTTGATCAATTTAATGCATCCTTGCTGAATAAAAATTAATAAATCAATAAATAAATAAAATAAAGTCTTAGTGACCCAAAAGAAAGCCATAAGCAATAAAAGGTTTTTGTCTTGTCCTTTTTACATTTATCCATCTAGGATAAATTAAGTATTTCCTGCAATTCACCCAGTTGCTCATTTTGCTAAAGTCATGTGAGATAACGCAGCAGTTTTATTTGGCTATCGTATCTTAATGTCTTGATTGAGAAGTTGTATGTGTGTGTGTGTGTGTATACTTGGCAGCAGAAGCCCCGCGGCCTCTGTCTGGAATTGAGTCCTGGCGCTGCTCGTTTGACTGAAAGCCAGCAGTGGTCTGAATCAAACTCATACACTCACTGGCATCAGCGGCCATTTTGGATCTGTCAGCCATTCTGGCTCTTATGGGATTTCATTTTCAGTTTCAAAATGTCATCCGGACAACTGGCTGGCTGACTAAACTCAAGTGTTTCAGCTCATTCTGGCTCCTATGGGATTTCTGGCTCTTCTGGGATTTTGTTTTCAGTTTCAACATGTCATCCGGACGACCGACTGGCTGACTAATCTCAAGTGTTTCAGCTCTCTACTAACTCAAATGGTTAAAACAGTACAACCACAATCAGTTGCATTGTGTCTTGCAAGTTTTCCTTATCCTGACTTGTGCTACTCATATATATAATTTGGTTTGCTTGCTGTCTGATGGGTAAAGAGCAAGCTCTACTGTTAACAGTTGGAATAAAATTGTAGATATTAAGAGAATGAATCACGTGTCATCATATGATGATATAGTCCAGGGGAAGACTGTACAGCATGTGATATTGCAGTGCAGTGCTGTGAATTACCATACTGCAATCAGACGGCTGCAGAAACAGTCCCTTCTGTTCAGTCATTCATCAGAAACACACTGTTCTGATCCACCATCCATTACCATTTCCATCGAACATCATCAGCATTTGCTGGAGATTAGGAGAGCTGTGAAGTACCTAAGATGTAACAAAAAAGTACTTAAGTTCAAACCAAAAAATACCCAATTTTAAGACTATTTTACACCAATTTAATAAAATGTTTTAATAAAAACTTATAATTTATAATTATATAAATTATAATATTAATACAAAGTATACAAGAAAATATTTTCAAAATATGTATTGAATGTGTGTGTGAGTTTAAATATACATAATAAATATACACACTCATTTATTATACAAACAAAACCTTTTTTTTGGAAGAGATTAATTGTTTGATTGATATGTATATATATATATATAAATGCCCAGCTATAAAATTTGGCAACGTTGTGGGTCTTTTTTTTTTCTTTTTTTTTTTTCTTTTTTTTCCTAATCATACTGCAATGCAAATTTTGCCTTAAATGTTTTTTGTTTTTTTTTGCTATTTTTAGGTGGTTTTCTAAAGACATGTTTAAGGGTGATAAAATAATACATCATGCATATCTATACTTGGGTCTCATGACTCATGCAATATATTCCAAGCCTCCTGAAGTCATATGATAGCTTTGTGTGAGGAACAGAGTGATATTTAAGTCAATGAGTGTGGGCTGTTTACTGGAGTGACTTGTGAAATCAATCAGTCCAATTTGTGACTGAATCATTCATTTAGTTCAAAGTATGCATTGATCATGAATCAGATGTTGCCGCTTAAGTGCAAAGGAAAGTCTGTAGTCTGCAAAAACTCTTCCATTTCAAATTGTTCTTCACACAAAGCTATTAATCAACTTCAAAGTAGTAGTGAACAAATCATCTGGACTACTTTTGTAATCATTTTTATGATGTAATTTCATTATTTAGACAGGTATTTTCTTGTTTTATAGCATGTTTTGACAACATGAGGTGGATTAACTAACCAAAACATACATTTTTGAGTGAACTATCTCTTTAAAAGGTATATTGTAGATCACCCAATATGCCGCATTCCAGTGCAGTGCTGTAAAATTCCATACAGCTGTCAGACGGCTAGAAATAGTGCTGTTCATCAGAAACACACTGACCCCATCCATCATCTTTTTTTCTGGGTTTCTGACTCTTCCTCTCCATCACACACACACACACACCCCAGGACTCCTCTGGCAAGATCAGACTCTACTGTATGGCTCTCTCTGGGTCTCTGGGGCTTCGGCACACTGCAGAACTGTTTTTGGTGACACGCAGAGAGGAAGAAAGACATAGAAAGAGAGACAGACAGAAAGAGCCAAACAGAGAGAGACGAAAGCAGCGGGGGTCTGTTTTTACGCAAGACCCTCACCGTTCCGCTCAGCACCTCTTTGACACACGCTATAATCTTCTTCACTGAAGAGAAACCCCGCTGAGGTGCTGTCATCCGTCACAGACAAGATCTCTGTCTCTCTCTGGCTGGATGTGGAGCCAGTGGCCGACGTTTGATGCTTGGGCCTCGATGGTGGCTGGTTTAGTGGGAAACGACATAAGCAATGCTGGATTTGATGGACACATTTGTGATTTTCCCTCCTTAGAGGAAACTTTCATTGCTCACTGGCTCTATAAAATTTTCAGGAGAAATGGGAGGAATTTAGTCATTTACTCACCTTCCCGTTTAAAACATCGACCAGGGAAACTCATCCTAACAATAAATACACACACACACACACATCGAATTAGGTCACATTAATTTGACACTATACTGAATTATGTGCAGTCATATTATTTACAAAAGTTGAAGGTAGAAAATTAAAATTTTGATGTATCCTGGTTGTATTTTAAATACAAAAGTATTATATAAGCTGTAAAGGCATCATTATATTGTATATATACAGTATGTACATTGTCTATATGCAGTTTTAAATTAAAATAAAAAACGACTTTTTATATTGGTAAATGTGGTTTGTAAAATGTTTTATAAACATTGCTTAAAATTATTAAATGGCAAATATTGCACTGTTTGTGTGTATGTGGTTTCTAGACAATTGTTTTTTAAAACACTGCACAATTACTAATAAATAATTATTATATAACAAAATAATAATAAGTATTATAATAATTAATAATTAGTAAAAATCATTGTATTATTATACAAATAAATGCATAAGTTTTATAAATTATTTTTAAACATTATTCTATGAAAACTAACTGAAATTCAAAATAAAATTAATAATAATAATAATAATAAAGTACTGTTTTGTAATAATAATAAAATTATTATCTAAAGTATATTTACATCACTGCATTCCAAAAGTTCAAATAATTACTACTACTACTAATAATACTAAATAAAAAAAACACTAAGTATCTTTATTTGTGTCCGGTATTTCAAATATAATAATAAAAAAAATGGCCTACACACACACAAAAAAAAAATTGACTGCTTATTTATCACAGTGCACTGTGACATTCCAAAACAAAAATGTAATGTTCTACAATATTGTACAAATGTTTTACACTTGGGCGTTCCTTCAGCCCAAAATCTCCTCTTGTTCTCCATCTAGGAGCTGCAATTGAGATATACAATAATAGTATTCCTACAGGCCCTGCTCTCTGCCAGTGCAAGTATTTTCAGTTGATGTTTTGCTTTCTCTTGAATTCTAAAAAGCCTCAACTCACAATCCTGCCAAGCACTGTCAGAAAATACCTTCTGAGAACAACAGACTGAATATGAATGAAACATCTACATCTCTCTTTCTGCAGGAAGCGTCACCGAATGAGCTTTGATGTTCACGCAGTGGAGAATCTCTCTCTGGAGATGCTGTGATGTGCACAGCAGAGAAATAATCTACCTTTTCTTACTCTCTGTCTGTCTCTGTAGGGGAGTGCAGTTTCAGCAGCGCAGGGGTTCACGATGGCGGTGTGTTCAGTCGGATCTTTCAGATCTTGTACAGGAATGAGGAGGTGACCCTGGAGGACCGCATGAACTTCAGAGTGCACCTGCTGCTGGACGGAGAGAGGGTGAGTGTCCCGCTGCGCTGACAACAGAAGAGAAGCTTCTGCAAGAGATGGCAGACAGAAGGTTACAGGTTCAAATCCTGAAGAAAGTACGAGCATGAGTTGGAATCATTTTAACAACCGTATTCTGCGGCTGTGAGAATGCAATATTCAGTTTGTTCAAATATTAATATATTTGGAATATAAATATTCAAATTTTTTTTATTGTCTTATGTATTTACAAAAATTGCATTTCACTAACTGAATAAATACAGTATGTTGAAGAAAGGGAACAAAAGGGTGTACTTACTTTTGACAGCAATGTGTCATATTCAAGTATTATGACCAATTGTGTAATTCCAGCTTATTTTAGATGTTATGGAATATGTGAAATGAGTATGAGAGCAGCTGAGAGAGGCAGGGAATTGTGGGTGGGGAAAGTGTCTTATCAGATTTCTACGGCCATCTTTCTTAATAACCTTGAAGCAGTTATCTGTGGCTGCGCTCTCTCTGTCTCACTCTCTGTCTCTCCCCCTCAGATAAGACTTCTAAAAATAGATTTCCATTTCCCCAGAGTGTGAGTTTAATCAATCTGTGTATCAATAATTGGGCAGCCCAGTTTGTTTTCATAGATCGGCGGAGTTTCTCAGAACGGGGTGGAACTTTCTGTGTACATCACATCAGGGTTCCTTTCTAAAGGTCATCTGTGGAAACAGCACATGCTAAAATCACGTTTTCATTTCAAACACCTTTATGGGGAAGGAAAAAAAGTAACATTACTTACTGTATGTGTGCACATGTAAGAGCACATAAAATTCATGTGGCTCCATTCACTCGCACGCAATCAAATAAAGATTCTAGGGAAACAATGCTGTTACATCTGAGCCATGTGAAATACAAATGAAACATAATGGAAAAGTAAAAACTAAATAAATCAATAAAAATAAAAGGTAAAGATAATAAATATTATAGTAATTAAAATAATACATTCAATAAACCAAAAAAAAAAAAATGTATATATATATATATATATATATATATATATATAAAGTATTTAAAAGTGATAAAAATTATAAAAAAAAAATATGTGTGTGTATATGTATAATAAATACAGAAAAATAATACATTTAATAAACAAAAGAAATAAATGCAGTCAATATAATAAATATTATGTATTTAAATGTGCTAAAAATACAATAAAATGTATTGTACTTTTATTTAAAAAACATATATATATTAGATAACTATTATTATTATTATTAAGTTGCAATTATAAGGAAATAAAATGTCACTTAAAAGTTGTGTAAGACAAGTATAATTTAATTTCATTAAATATGTATATTTAATGAAAATTTCATTAAATATTTCATTAAATATGTGCTTGTTGACATGAAGATTTGTGTGGTTCTGTTTATGTTCATGTAAAAATAAAAATACTGCATATGGGAAACATCTTTAAACATTGTTACAACATATGATAATTAACACCTCGGGACATATATGCTTCGATTTTTAAATACTTTTCCCCCCATAAACATTCACAAAATAACTGGCCATATAGGGTTTAAAACGCAGAGATCATAAAGATTGCATAATCACCTAAACCCCATACTGTAGCAACAATGTTTAAAACACTCCCTTGGATGATGGTTCATTTATTAATAGTAGACAAACTGATATGAGTCTTCTTGCACTTTTTCTACATTTCTGAATTATCTAAAGCATTCGATGGAAATATATAGACATGCTCTGCTGTTAGAGCTGCAGAAATGCACTGGAGGAGATCTTGCATTGTTTTTGAAGGTACTGCCATGAGCTGTGATTGACAGGTGTGTGGATGTGTCTCTCAGGTGGAGGAAGCTGTGAGTGAGGTGGATGTTCAGCTCAAACTAGATCTGCACTTCACTGACAGTGAACAGCAGTGAGTATCTCATCATTTTCTCCCTCTGCATCATCACGGCTTATGCTGTCATGCTATTTTTGCAGTATATGGTCACACATGTACATTTTCAGTGTGCAGGGAATGGCCTACTGTACCCCTTTACCACAGTTCTCCTTGTATATTAAACACTGAGTACTTCGTCAATGCAATGCACTAGATTGTTCGTGACATATGAAAAAGCAATATAACTTCTAACATCGCAGACTACATTACACTGAATTCAAAAGTTTGTTGGCAGCAAGAAACAAGGCTATTACACTCACCAAGGT
This sequence comes from Enteromius unitaeniatus, assembly GCA_032359435.1. Classification (NCBI taxonomy): domain Eukaryota; kingdom Metazoa; phylum Chordata; class Actinopteri; order Cypriniformes; family Cyprinidae; genus Enteromius; species Enteromius unitaeniatus. The sequence continues at coordinate 16,241,459 of JAUMHI010000064.1, forward strand.
GGATAATAACCTTTTTCTTTCTTTTAAAATGGAATTTGATGCTTTGATGCAACGCAGTTTTTTTCCCAATTGGCATCATTACTCTTCTATTCAGTGTCACATGATACTTCAGAAATCATTCTAATATGTTGATTGAAAGCATTTCTTGTCATTTTTACTTCACTTTTAGTGGTACACTTAAAGGTGCAGTAAGAAAAACACTGTTGGTTCTATGTGCCACTTCCTGCCCCATTTATTCTTTTAGTGGAAACCAAGTTTAATTTGTACTTAAAAAAAAAAAAATAAAAAAAAATTATATATATATATATATATATATATATATAATGATTATAATTTACTGACAACAAACTTTTAAAAAGCAATAAATGCTATTCATTGCTATTTATCCGATTATTGCTCCAACATGTTTTCTATATCAGGCATTATGCACTCCATCCAATATTAAATAATATCTTTACATTCCGATGCACAGTTAAAAAACAATGTAGTGTACATTTTAAAAATGTTATATTATTTCACATACTATTTAAATACATATTATACTCATTACATTCTATCCCTCCTTCTTGTCATCTGTATGGTCTGTATGATATTTGAAGCTGTAAAGTGTGGTAGAGCTTCAGGCAGGCACAGTGTGTGTGTGTGTGTATTAATCAAGAACAGTAAGAGCAAAGGGACTGAAGGCCCTCAGCTTAAAATACTCTTACACACACACACACACACACACACACACACACAGTCATGTTTCAAAGCAGCACAAATGAGAGCAATTACCTGCGCCTCTTACCTGCAGCAGAGCCCCGGAGCTCAGAGCAGCAGCGACAGGTCAGCCCCTGTGGCCCCTGAGCTCTGCGGGGACGGCAGTAAGGCGAGCTCATTAACTACACTACCTGTCCATCTCTCTGTCCTCCTCATGTTCTCTCTCCATCTCGTGTGTTTTCTTTTCTTTGGCTGCCGCATCTCAGTATAGCTGTTACTATTGCAGACTACTTATGTTCACATGCCCATGAACCAAATTAAAGGCAAGGTCTAGTGTGACTCTTTCTCTTTATAACATGTGCTTCTGTCGTGTGTTTGTGTGCTAGGTTAGCGGATATCTCTTCAGTGCCTCTGATCAGCAGCAGGACGTTGGGTTTGCATTTCCATCCACACCAAGGCCTACACCATCACCTGCCCGTCATGTTTGACTATTTCCACCTGTCTGTTATCTCAGTCTCTATCCACGCCTCTCTGGTGGCACTGCACCAACCACTGATCAGGTAATCACAGAAACTCCGCCCACCAGTTCTCAGCCAATCAGAAGTTTAGAGCATTTTACCATAGCTTCAAAATGTATTTTGTTTTTGTGTTGTTGCTTTGTCATTTATTTATTTAATACAAAAAAATAAAAATAAAAAACTTGTGATGAATGATGAAATTATCAAAATGAAATTGCATTAAATAATAATAATATTAATAATTATAATTGTTTGTAATAAAATTAATAATCACTATTAAATTAAAACCAAATTATAATTTATCATTTACTACTCGTACTACTAAATTATTATTATTATTGGTAGTAGGAGTAGTAGTATAATTATATATTACTACTACTTCTACCATTATTACTACTACTTTTATTATTATTAATTTACAATAAATTATATTTCATTTTATCAATATACAATTTAGTAACTCAATATACAATAATAACAATACATTCATTATTTACAGTATAGCATTTTCTTTTTCATTTTGCTAATCTCATTCTTCATTTTGTAAGGTGTATTATTTATTTAAGTTATATTTTTATACAATTTTATTCAATATCAACAATGTGCTTGCTAGCATGGTTGCATAAAGTGGCCAGCTTTTCTAGTTGAATGTTGAGTACTGTGTATTGTTTGTGGGAACTGTACCTCCTGTTCGTAGGAGGTGTTATTGGCAGGATGTGATGTATTTTCACTGCAGTGGATCTGTTCTTCAAAACTGAGCTTTTAAAGTGCTAGCTATTTCTCTGAACCCTCCTGAAAGCAAAGCTGTCAAACCCAAAAGTGTGTGTGTCTGTCAGCTGTCATGTGTAATGCATTTCAGAGAACAGAAGCCTCATTAGTAAGCCTCAAATATTTTCAAGACTGATTTTAACAGACTAATCAGGCATTTGTGTGTCTTTGGGTTTTCCGTGAAGCAGTGTTTTCAGACAGATATGCAGTATAAATGATTCTGCATGACTGGATAATAAAGAATCTTTTGAGCAGTACCCACCGAGATCCTCACGGTAACTCACTTGATCACAGCAGAACACATTGATCACGCCGCAGGTTCTTACAAACTGTCGTTTGTCTTTCTGCAGTTTTGCGCGCAGTGGGAAGGGGGCGTGGCTGGGTAAAGGTTCTCCAGAGAGTGAAGCTCCGCCCTCTGCGATGTCAGTGGAGAACCTGATGTTTGGAGCAGGATATTGCAAACCTGTGCCAACAGAGGTAAACACATACATCTAACTCACTCCTTTCATTTAAACACATTGTAATTATGTGTGTAACTATACCGATCTCAACTGAATTATTCATTGCAGTCCTGCAATCTGACATATTACCTGACAGCATTAAAACTGCTGGTCCGTGGAGTTGTTCAAGTCTCTTTCAGTACCTGTCAGAAAAAAGAGAATAATCATTACATTTTGATAAAAACAAAACAGCAATAGCATAATTTATACATAGAGTATCCATATTTTCTGTGTGCGTGAACGTCCGATGATTGTATTTACAGTGAATAGTATTCATTTAGAACATTTCTAAATAATAACTGCAGACACTTGACCAGAGCAATTTAGAGCTAAGCAGCATAGATGATTTGACCTTTCTGGCCGCTGAGGACAAAGTAGTCCTGCATATTTCTTTCTGACTGGATGAACTGAGAGTTTCTCTTGCCTCTGGAGATTTTCATTTAGACAGGAAATCGTAACAAGGCCTCTCGTCTCTGTATGGGTCCTGCGTTTACACCCCCCCCTGCAGGGCACTTTATTAAGTACAGCGTTCTGCTGGAGGGAGGCAGCGTTTGATCATCGTAACAAGCTCAGCTTTAACGGCCTCAAACATGAGGAGCAAGCATCTCTCCCTCTCTCTCTCTGCTTTCTGTTAGAGCTTCTCAGCACTTTTACTTTACAACGAAGCACATAATGTGAGACAAAAGATAAGTTGTTCTAGCTTACTAAGTGATTGGTTTTTGTTTTCTGTAAAGACAACATAGTTAACCCAAAATGTACCTGGATGCTTAAAGTCTCAGTTCACCTAAAATGAGTAATTTACTCACCTTGATGTCATTCCAAACCATGGCTTTCTTTCATGTGTAGAAAACAAAGGAGAAACTACTTTACAGTATATTTATTCTGAAGCAGCATAAAAGGTATCATAAATGTCACAGCTTTCTTAAAACGACTTTTTTTGAGATTGCGATTCACTCAGTCTCACTGTTTACTGCAGCAACAGAATAATTGTGTTTAACCAGATAAACTGATTCCTAAACAAATCATTCTGTTTTTGTGAATCAGATGACTAGCTAAAAAGATTCAACTCATAA
>JAUMHI010000064.1:16245116-16260916 GCA_032359435.1 Enteromius unitaeniatus
ACCAGATAAACTGATTCCTAAACAAATCATTCTGTTTTTGTGAATCAGATGACTAGCTAAAAAGATTCAACTCATAAAAACAATTGTTCACATATTGGGCATCACTACTTCTTTATAAAACTTTTGAATAACAATATAACTTAAGAAGATAACATATAGTGCACTATGGAAGCCTGTTTCTGCCATTGAATAAAACTAATAAAAAAGATAGCTTTTTCTTACAATTTTTCAAAACATTTCTTAGAATCTTACAATTCTAACTTTTTTCTCAGAATTGCATGATACAAACTTGCAATTCAACATGTTTTTTCTGCAAGCTGGTTCATTTACTCTACCATTGCGCATGCTTTATTACATTAAATGTGGCTGTGTGGACTCAGTCTATGACCTTTGTTGCATACATGTGAGTGTAATATTGACTCTGTGTGTTTTCCAGCTGTCACGGGTACTAAAATGTAAGAAATGTCAATAGAAAGCACGGAGCAGATGTTTGTGTGTGCGAAAGAGAGACTGAATTCAGACTCAAACGCATCTGTTTGAGTCAAAAGGACATAACTAAATGTAGATTACAAAGCTTCACACATATAATGACAGCGTTCAGCACTCTCTTTACACTCAAACATACACACATTACACAGTACACACAAGTATGCAGTAAAGACATATTAGAGGCCCGGCAGACTCCCAATCACCACTGCATCAGCATTTTATGAGCCTTTGCTCCAAACATTTAAAGCATCACCTGTGTTGTCTGTTGACTATAAAACTGCACATTTTAAAATTGCTTGCATTTTAGATTCTTAGAAGCCTGTTTCCATCCGTGTGAAAATGTAACTTTTTACATTTTCTTTTAAATAGCACTTTATACTTTAAAGTTCAAGTGTGTGTGTATGTGTGTGTTCACATTTGTTTTTGTGACATAGGAGGACACACATTTTTACATTTACATGACAGCACATTTAGTTTATATGGTATAAAAACCATTACGTCATGGAATGTCCCCACGATTTACAAAAACAAAAGTGTGTGTTTGCGTGTGTTTTGGATAATACTTGCCATTCAAGCAAAGACACATTAAATGACTGATCAATAGTCATAGTAAAGTATTTGTTTCAAAAGATTTCCATTTCAAATAAATTACATTCTCTGGAACTTTCTTGAGCAGTGAATCTTAGCGAAAATTAGTGAAATCTTAGTGAAAATTAGCATTTGCGTCACAGAAATAAATTACATTTTTAAATATTTTCGTTTTTAAGCTGTGATAATGCTTCATAATTGAAATCAGATTTATTTTAAACAAATAAAAGCATCCTTGGAGAGCATAAAAGACTTATCACTCACAAACCTTTTATTTTTTTCCTCAGAAGTGTGAAAACTGCTAAACATGCTATAAATCAAATTAAGAAAGGGTCTTTCCTCTCTGAAGAGCTGTATATGCGCACACTTCCTGTCGACAGGACGTCTCTTATGTCGTTCTCAATACGAGCGCCACGTATGCACACTTCTCTTATTTTACTGCTGGGAAACTGACTGCGTTTAAAGTTTTACTCCGCGTTTGATCTTCATCTAATTATTGAGCTTCAGGCTCAGCCAAACATAAACATACAGCTGCTGCTCATAACAACCACATCACACAAATATTATATATTTTTCTCTTTTTGTCATGTGAAACCTGTGTTTTAGCTCTTCAAGGAGAACCTAAGAGAACAGCGGCTGAGTTGCGTGTTAGTCCACATGTTCAGCATTTAGCTACCAGGTTTAGAAATAACAGGGAAGAGGTGTGACATGCTGTAAAATCTGACCTGGACTCGTATGTCCTGTGTGAATGTGTGTTTGTTTGCAGGGCAGTTTTTACGTGCCGTCAGAGAACTGTCTGCAGAGAGCTTACACGTGGCACCGGCGCATCTGTAAACTGTTGCTGTCGGCTCATAGAGCTCTGCGTTCCTATTACACAGCTCTAATGAAGGAGATCCCTCAACTGCAACACATTGAAATGGGTATAATGACAAACTCTTATGTAACTCACTCACTTTAAATGTTCATGGACTCGTCACTTCATCACCCTCATGTCTTTCAGAACCCATAATGTTTTCTTTTTTCTGTAGAGCACAAGAAAGTGATCAGTAATTATCAAGCTCCAAAAACAAGTCATAAAAGCACCATATCAGAATGATTAAACATGCCACTTAGACATACTGTGTTGGCTCTTAATGATCACTATGTATTACCACGGTATTTTTTTATTTTATTTTATCTATTTATTTATTTTTACGATCACAGTATTACCATTATATTTTTTTGTTATCTGTGACTCTTTATGTTCTCGTTTCCAGAGAACCTCTCCCTCGAAGAAACGTTAAAACAGCTCACCATTGAACTGCAGGTTTGTGAAACACTTGAATAATCAAATTCGATTTTATATGATGTAGGTTAAACACCAAGTATTGCTCTGTGACTAAATGCGATTGAGAGTGTTAATTCTCTCTCTCCTTGTAGTTGCAGGGCGGTCATGAGAAGGTAGCAGAACAGATCAGTAAAGATCTGACGCAGCTCTGTATTCAGCTGTCTGCTCTTTGGACACAGTTTTTGGAAGCCACGGTTCCTAATCCACATATCCGCTCATATCTGGCCCAGGAGCACCACACACTCAGGGTGAGAGTGTTTCTTGTTCATTAGTATGTTTCATTTAGACATATGCCACATTAGAAACCAAATAGGTTACAAAAGGCTTTTTATGAACATTTTAACACCAATAGGCTTTCTTTTCCGACCTAATGCTATGAGAACTTACTATGAATGGTGCTAAACTTGAATTTAAAATTTAATTTAATCAGCATCCAAGGTGAATTTTGAGAATGACAGATAATTTTAATCACATTAAATTATTAAGAAGTATTAGATTACATAATAATACATTTATTATGTCTGTATATATATATATATATACATGTGTATATTTAAGAAAATGTTTACAGTATATGTTAATATAAATACATGTATGCATATAGGTAGGTAGATAGATAGATAGATAGATAGATAGATAGATATAAACGCGCACACGCACACACATAGTAAATATACACAGTACACACATAAATTATGTGTTTAAAACAAAAACTTTATTTTGGATGTGATTAATTATTATTCATCATTTGCCAACACTAATACAAACTCAAAAATAGCAGCTCATTTAATAATCCCAGCAACAAAATGTCATGATTCCCTGATTACTTGTAGGAGAATTAGTTTCTAGTCAGACTGACTTTAAAAACTGCTCAGTAAAGTCCAGAATAAGCTGTGCTTCTCATACACAGCCTGAATTTCCCAGCATCCCTCACAACTCCGTCGAGCAATGCATTAGACATAGAAACCTCATCTCTTTTGATACATACAGTAATTTCACCCACAGGACAGCTCAGCTTTTAATTACAGAACTCTGCGTTATTACAATGATGAAAAAGATGAAGAGATGAATCCAATTTAATTTTTATTACTGGAGTGGTTTTAATTCTCTCTCGTACGTGAGGTTCCTTTATAAATTATTTCTGCTCGCTGTAGCTGATCTTAAAAAGGAAATATAAAATGCAAGATTGTAATGTGCCGCAAGACAAATACAGAGAGAAAAGCTGAAATGATTCAAATGCAGCATGAATGATATATGACCCAGCATGATCTCCAGTGACTTAATATGCTTGTTTTATAGGAATTATTTTGGAATAGGTGGTTCTTCATCAGGGGAGCTTTTTCGACAGTTAAAAATATGACAAAATAAAGGTTTATAAAAAAAAAAAATAATTAAAACAGTCTCTCTTTATTTTATTTAGATTTTTATATTTAACTTTAGTAAGAAAGAAAGAAAGGGTTAGAATTGAAATGAGAAGCAAATCTCTTCTATCATATAAAATACCAAGTCAAAAGGGCCCCTGATTGAAAAAACAACTATATAAATTCTCTATTAAAATGTCATTGTGATGTAAAGCATTTTTGGCATTTGGTGTGTGTGTGTTTGTGCAGGTCAGGAGATTTTCTGAAGCATATTTCTTCACAGAACATCCCAAAGAGTCGTCATTCACATTTCAGGAGGAGCTGTGAGTTTTCTTTTTTAGTATAGCCTCTGTCTTCCTCTTTTAAACACATCCACACTATACCTAGCTATGTAAATGGATGCATTTAACCTAAAAATGTTCATATTTCCAAGCTACTGTAATTACAACTACTCAAAACTGCTGTGTATCTCTGATGACAGTATCAACAGACACGCACAGGTGGCCACAGATATGCGCAGCTCTGATTACCTGCTTCGAATGCCACCACTTCCTGTGGAGTGCCTGGACATCGACGGAGACTGGAGCAGCCTGCCAATTATATTTGAGGACAGATACGTGGACACACCCTGTTTAGGTGACAGCCAACAGAAACCCTATTAATAAACAAATGAATGATCAAAAGAATGAGTATCTGTACAAACACATAAAAAACATACAAATTAATGAGCTTTTAAACAAACAAATCATTGAAAGAATTAACAAATCCAATCTAAAAACTGATATATATCAGTTCATATATATATTCGTATATATATGAATAACGAATGAATGAGAACTGAAGAACTAACAAAACTAAGGAATGAACAAATACACTAAATAAAATAAACAGACAAATACAATTAATGAGCATATGAACAAAGGCAAATATACTATACTAACAAATTAATAAGAAACAAGAATAATTAAACTAATGATTGAATGGAAAAGAATGAACATGCGAATGAATTAACTTAAGAATTAATGACTGAACTTGAGAATGTAAAAAACAATTCATTAATAAATGGGGGAGGGGGGAAATCTCAAATAATCAAAAACAACAATCTAATTAATCAACAAAAGATACTTTAAGTAGTGCTGTCAAAAAATTAATTGCAATATATACACATGTAATATTTTCTAAATAAATACTGTATGTGAGTGTATTTATTAGACACATAATAAACATACAGAGTACACACAGATATATTATGTAAATAAAAACCTTTATTTTGGATATCGTGATAAATCATTTGACAGCACTACTTTTAAAGTATCTTTGGTTGCATTTAAAATATCCCTAAGTTTTTAATAAACAAACTAACACAACTGAGCACTTTTCTCTTTCTCTGTTCTAGACTACAACCTTCAAGTGCAAAATCAGACTGTCTTAAACTCTCAGCCATGTCCTGAGCCAACAAGGACAGAAGACCAAACCATCGGTCCGGTTGAGGAGACACAGGACACCAATTCACCAGCAACAACCCCTGAGGAACCTCCCTGTAAAGATTACATAGACTTGCCCACATATATGGCCCTGATTGGCCGGCAGGAGAACTCCATCACAGACTTTAAAGAGACCAGAGCTCAAGCAGAGACTCTGATTGGACACATGGCTGAGACTGATATTGACAGAAGCGAATGTATGGTAACCTCAGATTCAAGAACTGATAGTGTTGAAAAGGCCTTATGTCAATATGAAACTGAAGAAGGTTTCGAAGTTGACTGTAGGTCTGTAGATAGCGATGAAGCAATAGGTACAAGTAACCTGGAGAAAACTACTTGCCAAAAAGAAGCGGTCGATTTTGTTGAATCTGATCATTCAAGTCTAAAACAAATAAATATTGCTCCTTTTAGTAGCCAACAATCATTGTTGATTGTTCCGACGGATGCTGCAGAACTTCCCGACCTCACCAGCCTTGACAGCTTTGAGTTCCTGCCTACTCATAACCATGACAACCATCTTGAAACACCAAGAAATACTGGGAGTTTTGGCAGTGATGAGCCACAGTCGATATTGGATAACAGATACATTGAAGCACCTGCAAAGGATTATGGGAGCAAGGATACAACACCAGCTAATCTACTAAACACTAACCCAATGGGAACTGACACTTTAGCCACGTCTCCTTCTCGTAACATTCTACAACAGAACCGTCGGTCGTCTGAAACTCAACCCAAAGGAGTATTCTTGGGCGGGGCTAAGCTAATGAACCGCTCCTCCTCCGTGATCTCGGACTCCGGTATTGAGAGCGAGCCAAGCTCTGTGGCCTGGACACTGGAGGGTCGAGGAGTTGTCACAGGGGGTCGAGATGTCTTGCTAAACTTGGCGCGGCATCGGCCAGGGCATCAGAGCTCTTTGGAGGGCCTACAGACGGAAAGTCATGGTAGCCTGCCCAGTGCCACACAGGCCTCTTTAACTTCCATAAGCTCCCTGCCGTATGAAGAGGATGACGAGAGACAGCTCAGTACATTGACTAAATCTGCCTCAGCGCCCCAGATCAGCAGCCCTGATGATACCGAGGAGGATCGTGATACACCCAATCGGGAAAAGAGAAATGTTTGTGTGGCCAATCAGCTGATTCTAAGTGATGAAGCTGCCGTTGAGGTGAAACGGAATGTTCAAGACGTTACTACGGAAGACAGAGATGAAACAACCATTCAGAGCAATGTCTGTGTGGCCAATCAGCTGAGGCAGAGCGAAAAAGCACCCAAAGAGGTGAAGCAAAATCTTCCAGATGTTACTAGAGAGGTCATAGAGGAAACAACCAATCAAGAGAAGAGGAATGTATGTGCAGCCAATCAGTTGAGGCAGAGTGAGGAAGAAGCCAATGAGGTAAAGCAGAATCTTCAAGGCGTTACTACGGAAGATAGAGAGGAAACAACCATTCAGAGCAATGTCTGTTTGGCCAATCAGCTGAGGCAGAGCGAAGAAGCAGCCAAAGAGGTGAAGCAAAATCTTTCAGATGTTACTAGAGAGGTCATAGAGGAAACAACCAATCAAGAGAAGAGGAATGTATGTGCAGCCAATCAGTTGAGGCAGAGTGAGGAAGAAGCCAATGAGGTTACTAGGGGGGACAGAAATGAAACAACTAATCAGGAGATTGACATGGATGAGTTGTCCAATCAGGAAACAGTAAATCTTAATTTTGCTAATCCAGAAATTTTACTATACCAGCAATTTGTGACGCATAACGGTGTTAAAAACGTCACATTGGAGGAGATGGCTGAAAACTCTTCAGATGTATTACTTGAAGAGTATCCTGATCTAATGAATGACAACATCAAAGTTTCTACTTGTGAAAATGAATATTGTGAACACAAGGGGGTGCTAGAATCAAACACCTATCAAAAGGCCCCCGACGACACCAGTGTCTGTCACATTCATTTGAATGAACTAGAGGAAGTAAGTATGGAGAACCTCCCAGGTTCACCAACCAGTGACAAAGGCAGTCACGAAATTGTGAGAAATGAGAAAGAACGTTCTGTTGATCTCATTAAGCTACCAGCCAATGAGAGAGAGCAGCAGGAACTAGATGGGCAGAGCAGAGCTAGTAAAGTGCCAAGTACAGGTCTGGCATTTGTGAATAAAAAGGTAGTGGAGGTTGTCAACCTGTCGGTGTCGTGCGCTCCTACGTGTCTGCCTTTCTCATCCGTATTACGTGATTCACCATCGGTTAGCGGAATCTCCACACGACAGGCCACTTCTCCCATTACCCATCAACCCCTGGGCTCCTTTGGAATAATCTCCTCAAACTCTTTCTTCGGTGATGATCAGGAAATCAATGAGAGAATGATTAAGTAAGTTTTTTAAACCAGATTCATACTTAGTTTTAAATTAATTAGTAATATCAAACAGAATTTCTATTTTAAATGTATATTTACTCACCAGTCATAAGGACAAATCTCTGGTAGCATCCCCCTGCCATTATTTAGACACTACTTGAATGCATTGTTCACTGTAACATAAAATTTCTTCATTAATGTCTTAAAGCTTCTATAAGGCAAAGGAAGCCCTGCTGAGGGAGCTGGTGTTCAGAGGCACTCTCTACAGTGACCTGCCTTACCTTGCCTCCGATCACCCATACTTCCCTCCTGAGGAAGACGATACTGAGTTTGAGGATGGAATACACCTCGTGGTGTGTGTTCATGGACTTGATGGTAAACATTCCAAGCTTGAAAAGATTAGATTCATAAAAGTGTATAATAATACATGCATCTTTAGTAAATAGATTGTGTTTGTTATTACTAGGTAACAGTGCAGATCTGCGGTTGGTTAAGACTTTTATAGAGCTTGGGCTTCCCGGATCCAGGCTGGACTTCCTCATGTCAGAACGCAACCAGGTAGATCATCCAACCAATCAGCACACTTGTTGGACTGCTTTCAGCCAATCAGAACACCCATAATTACAATGACAAGCCATATTAAATCAATTGATATCAGTATTTTAACATGCCGACCCAACAAGCTTCTCTCAATGTGTGACCAGTTAGCAGTATAGCTGTGCGCAACAACCAATCAGAAAGCTGCAATGCCCCTCAACAACCAATCACAACCTTCATATGGTTCTTAGTACAAGTTTGATCAGCTTCTGTTTCTGTTCTCATGCTTTGTCTCCAGACGGACACATTTGCAGATTTTGACACCATGACTGACAGACTTCTGGATGAGATAATTCAGCACATCCAGCTGTATAACCTCACCATCCACCGGATCAGGTTTTTACACATTACCTTAACCTATATTAATCATTCTGCAGACGTTCATATTTCACGCCTTTTGAATCCAGATGCCATAGTTATCGACCAGCAAGGTCTACCGAGTCCATGTTAACACTGATGCTATATGCCTTTTTATAATCCTGTGATCCCACAGTGGCCACAAAAATACATATTACAGACTAGCATGCCCCCTTGTGGTTAGACAATAGACAACAACCACTTCAGAGTAGTTAATCATGTTATTTAAGCCTTATTACTTTTGTCTTTATATCTGGATATTCATGAACAATTTAGCAAATGTCAACAAGCTGAAAAATCTTCAGCTTGTTAAAAAATAGTATGTTGTAGACAAGGTTTGCATCCAAAATGTTTGATCCAGATAGCATGAAATATAAAGCTTCACATTAAAGCTACAGTGAGTAATAAGTTGTTATAAGTTGTTAAGAAGCTAATGTGCGATGGCTCCCACTAGAAATGCATATGTAATACTTGTTATTACCACAAGATGGCAGAAGAGTAAAAGAAAGGTAGTAATGGATTTTCAGAAGATATTAAATCTAAAGATATTCACATAACTCAACTGGAAAATGTAACGTGTCTCCTTAGTTCATATGCAATTTTTCAATCTTAATTTTACACTCACTGTAATTATTTTTTTAATCTATTTTGCGGGCCTTTGTTTCTCTAGGGTTTCGCGTCTTCTCAAAATCAAATGTTTAAAAGGTTCTTAATGATCATGACTTAATTAAATCCGTAGTGTAGAATAACTTGCAATAAAAAAAAGACTAGCAAATTAATCAGAATTATCCTCATTTTGAGCACTTATTTTTGGAAAGTTCAATGCCTGACTTTGTGTGTGTGTGTGTGTGTGTGTGCCTTTTCCCAGTTTTATCGGACACTCTTTGGGGAATGTGATCATCCGCTCTGTGCTGACCCGACCCAGATTCCGCTGTTACCTCTGTAAACTCCACACCTTTCTGTCCCTGTCTGGACCCCACCTGGGAACACTGTATAATAACAGCACGCTGGTCAGCACAGGTACACACACCAATACAGACATATACCGTTCAAAAGTTTGGGGTCATACTGGTTTTATTTTAAGAAATGAATACTTGTATTCAGCAAGGATGCATTAAATATCAAAAGTGACATTGAGAGACCGTAACTTTATACACGGTGCGCTTTCAGATTCAAAACTTTGTAGGATGTTATCATTCACTTGCACACTTTTCAAAAGCTACATGTTTGCACGAAAGCTCATTTTCAAATTTCACTAAAAGGAGCACTGTAAATAGTAATACTATCACTGTGTTCACCTAAAATAAATGTAGCTTTGATAAGCACACAATACTTTTAAAGCAAAAAAAAAGACAAAAAAAAGTCTTTCTGATGCCAAACATTTGAACAGTAGTGTATATAAAGTTTAGTGAGTCTGTCATCATTTCATCAACTTCATCTCATTCTAAACCCATGTGACTTTCTATCCTTGTTCTTTCAGGTCTGTGGCTAATGCAAAAACTGAAAAAGTCTGGTTCCCTACTGCAGCTTACGTTCAGAGACCACACTGACCCACGGCAGACCTTTCTCTACACACTCAGCAAGAAACCGGGTAGAGATCCATTGAAAAATAAGCAAGAAGGAAGGCAAACGTATACACACATATCCAATGTTTTCTTTCTCTCTTTGTCCAGGCCTGCAGTTCTTTAGGAACGTGGTGTTGGTGGCCTCTCCACAGGACAGATACGTGCCCTTCCACTCGGCCCGCATTGAGATGTGTCGGACGGCGCTTAAAGACAGAACCACAGGTGCGTTAACGTTCCAACCCAGAGCAATTAAGCAAGCACATAGCATCAACCTAACAACAAGGTGGAACACTCAAGAAACAATCGCTTCAACTATTACTTAGTTTTAATATTTAAAATACAAATAAACCAGGGATTTTTTTTGAATGTGTATTCCATTAGCAGCAAATAGCTCTGCCAACAGGGTGAGTGAAATGAAAGAAAACTGATAGGAAGTTAAAGAGAGAGCGAGAGGGAAGAGAGCGTTTCATTTTATGAAACTGTCACCTCTGAGAGTGGCGTGCGGCTCTTTGACAGGTATTTTTCTCTTGGTTTGAGAGACAGATTAGAGAATTCAGCCTCTCTGTGAGTGTCAGCATGACAGACAGAGCTAAGGATACACACTCTGAGCAGTCACACACACACACCAAGACTATGATCACATAGAACAATGAAGGATGCATTGAAATAGAGACTTTGTTGGGATGTGAGCATGCCGACTTTCAATGCACAGCTAGCAAAAAATGGCAAGAGCTTTCTCAGCACGGCAAGTTCCAATCAGACTGGTAGGCTTTCCAAGAGTTTTTTTTCCATCAGTCCGCTTGGAGATAAAGCCATGTTTGTGAGTTCTCATGCTCTTCTGGGAAAGAACTAGACTCGCAGGGTTTGCAAGGTTTATTCAGCAAACCTTTGCATGCTGTTGATTCATTTAAAAAAACAAGGAAAAATCTGCAATGTGTTTACTGTGCAAATCTAAGAGGGAAGGCACATACACTTTTTAAAACAGACACAATACTCAATAATCCAATCTATGCTTTTGAAACTTTAAAAAGTTTTAGTAAATACACAAAGGATGTGTTTAATGATAAAGAAAAACAGTATTGTTACATACTATCACAATATTATTGCTGTTTATTATGTTCTAAAATGTAATTTATTTCTGTAATAGCAAATTTGAATTTTTAGTATTTTATTTATTACATTTTATTATCACATTCTAATATCCTTATTAGGTGCATGAGAAGCATTTATTTATATTGTCAGTATTAAAATACATATTTTCAAGACTGATATTAGTAAATGTAATACTATTTTAATATTTAAAAATGTTTATTATTTTTGTTTATTTTTTAAACAAAAAAGTTAATTTAAAGATTTTAGTTTCACATATCTTTAGGAATTATTGTATTCAAATGTTATCATTTTTTGTGTTAATATTTAAATTTGGTGATGCATCTATATGAAAGAAAAATATTTTACTCAAACCCAAATGTTTTATATTTTAATATTATTTATGCATTTACTTAGATAAACCTTTTCGTTTTTGGAAATGTAAATATTTTAGTACATTTTAGTTAATAAAAGCATCAGCAAAACATCTACTACAATATATTTATGATTAATGTTTTTTTTTTTTTATGTGTGATAAATACTGTGTATTTGCTTTTTAACAGGTCCAGTATATACAGAGATGATCAATAACTTACTCCAGCCATTGCTAAGTGCTCCAAACTGTCGTTTGATCAGACAGAACGTGTTCCACGCTTTACCCAACACAGCCAACACGCTGATCGGACGTGCGGCTCACATCGCGGTGCTCGACTCTGAACTCTTCCTGGAGAAGTTTTTTCTGGTGGCCGGGCTCAACTACTTCAAATAGACATCATGCCTTGAGTTGGGTGTGGGAGAGCCAATCAGATTACACATAACAGCCAATCGCATTTTATTTCAGAGTCGCAATAAACTCTGAATTATTGTTTTTTTTTCAATAAGTTCAGTCTTTGGACGCAAAGAAAAAAAAACCATAAATTGAAGATTCAAGCATTGAATCTGAACACATACATGTAAAAATCTGTACAGAAAGAACATTGTATACTAAGCAAATAGAGGAAACTAACAGCTGGAGGCCTACACAAGCCTTAATAAAGCTTTGCGGCGTAGTAACTTAACGTTGAATAATATTAGCTGGAAAATTAATCTTCTGAATGTAAATTCGGTGTGTAGCTGGTGTTGTAAAAACAGCCTTGGTTCTTCAGTCCCTCCGGTCACCGAACGTATATTTGCTGCGCCGTTCGTAACTTGAAGAGGTCGAAATCACTGGACTTTATACTTGAAGAGTAAATTGGGTCACTGGCGTTTGAGTTTCGCGTTACGAGAACGCCTCCGTGTTTTCATGTTTCTTTTTATAGTTTGTGTGTTTCAGCTGTGTTATGTTGTGAAGTGAGAGTCTCACTGTGAAATAAGCCAAATCCATTGTGTTTTGTGATGGAATACATTCGGTCCGTTTCCCCCGTTAACGTGTTTATTAGATGCGCAGAGAACATGATCTGAATGTGTTTACCATTCCAGCCTTAACTACCACAAAGTCAGTGTTTCTGAAAATCCCCAATTCTATAGTTTCAATGCTACGTTCATTCATTTTAAATGGTGAGTTCACTAATTGAACATTATGTTGTTCCAAACCTGTGTTCTTCTTTCTTCCATAAAACACAAAGTAATGCAGTGTCCAAACATGCAAACATAGCCCTATAGGAACATATCAGCTAATTTTAAAATGCTGCATTTTCAAATTAATTTGCTGCTGTTTAACAGTTTGTACGGCATCATTCAGACTACATATTCTGGATTGGATGGGCTCAAATAAATGGGACAGAGGTTTTGCCATCACACTTGCTAGAAAACATATTTCTTTCTCAACACTAAGAGAACACGTTCATACTCTACTTACGAATTACATGCTTGCAGGGCAGCACAGCACGATACTTGAATTGCAACTGGTCTTCTTTCTTGCATACTAGAATTTTTTACATGAATCTGAATATTTATATCCGTCCTTACACTGCAAATGCAGAAATTGATTTTGTGCACAAAAAAATATAAAAACATTGTTTGTCAGAAAAATCTTTGTGAAAGTTTTGAAATGGGTCAGAATGAAGTCAACAATCTACGTTGAAACTACCCTTGAAACGTTTGGGATTGGTATGATTTTTTCATGTTTTTGAAAGAATACTTTTATGCTCACCAGGGCTGCATTTATATGGTCAAAAAATACAATAACAAAATTAAATATAACTACTTAAAAATCGGCTGTTTCTATTTTATTATATTGTAGTTTATTCCTGAGATGCAAAGCTGGATTTTCAGCATCATAATATCATCATAAGTAATAAAAGTCCTAATTCTGAAGGCTGTCTTCTGAAGTCTTCAGAAGTGCTTTTATTTTTTTCCATTTTTTTTCATAATTTTTTGATTGCTTTTTTTGTTACATTATAAATCTCTTTCCTACAACTTAACATAAATGTAATGCATCATTTCTGAATAAAGTGATGTATTTCACAAAAAAAAAAAAAAAAAAAAACTACGACTTCTCTACAGTAGCATATGTAAACCAAGCCCTGTTGTGTTTGTTCTATATACTTTATAGTCTGTTCTTTGCGCATTGTTTGGTTGTCCAAAGACAATGTGGTTATGTTAGCTTTTGGTTCTTTCTGGTCCGCTTTAGGACTGTACTCCTCTTGAGCAGCTCATCTTATTTATTGTATCGTATCACACTGGATTGACCTCGATTTGATCTCTCTGTGGCCCTGTATCCCCATAAAGTCTGTTCTTCAGCTGTCTGCTCCTCAAGGGTAAAACACTTACAAACATCTCACTGCTGCCACACCTCAGGTTTTCACCTCGTTCAGCATCTTTAGCTCTTATTTCGTTGAGTTCTGGGTCTGATTCAGCCGCTGTCAGCAGTGTGTGATTGGGTTTAGATCAGCGCCGCCGTGTCAGCAGAGTTAGAAGATGCCCTTTCTGTCCCCACTGAGCTTTTATGTACGTGCTGACTGACGCTTGATTAGTCGGTAAATACGCTGTCACTGTGATTGACGCTAATTTAACTCCGCCTCTCAGCACACATCACCATGTCACGTGACTCTGCTGCTTTTGGAAGCGCTGAATGAGCCATCAGGCATAACGCTCCATTACCCATCATGCTCTGCTGCGCTGTGCTTGTTTGTTTGTTTGTTTGCTAGCTAATTTGGGCTAATGGCAGAGTTTGCTCACACAAGTCAAGCAAATTAATAATGGAAATAGAGCTGATCTGCGGTGCAAATACTGACCAAGGGCAAAAGCAAGTGAACAAGATGGTTATTCGGATGCTGGGGAAAAAGTGTATTTGTCTCACAGCAATCTATACATAAAAAATATACTTTCTATCCCCTTAAAGTATATTTTTCTGGCTGTATCATGTTCAATCAAATATTAAGGATGAGAATGCACACACACAAAAAAAATTCTAAACAAAACAAGAAGTTGGGATGAAACCCTGTCTTTTTTTGAACATGCTCTTAGACTCAGAAATGTGTCACATTAAGGAAGTAAAATGGGTTATGAAGGAGATTTCATGATTTTTAAACATTTACAGTGTTACACTTTCCAGTGTATTTGATTTAATACTTATGGTAGCAGACAACACAAATAACTCTCATTCAAATCAAATGTGTGTGTGTGTGTGTGTGTGTGTGTGTACACAAAGAGGCAACTTGTCTCTGTAAATGTTGGATAAGACGTTCCAGCATACTTTTGTGTTTTCATCCCGATCTGTGTATTAAGCCATGAATGTGTAAACAGATGAAAATGTATTCACTGTGAGACGTGTTCAAGCCCCCCTGCTCCCCCACCCCAATATGTATTCTTCACATCTGTGCCAATGATATTCTGATGTTTTTTCTATTTTTGCTTTAATTACTGTACGTGTCCCTTGTAGTACCTTATGCCCAAATATATAAATTAGTATATATTCCATGTACATTAAGAAATAGTACATTATATTATGATCAAATGAAGTATTACAATAAATAGTATTCTTCTTTTGAAAACAGACTTTGCTTCTTTTGTTTCTTTGCAGCAACCTCATAATAAAAATTTAAAATAATAATAAAGTTCAGATGTAAGTTCAGATCAATAATAACTACTGTATAACCAATCAAGTTGACAAAAAGATTAAATTCAATATTTGGTGGAAATATAACAAAACCCTAAAGTATGCAAAGTTTTTTAGAACCAGAAGAGTTGTAAAACATACACTGTAAAAAATTACCGTGAGTATAACGGTAAAAAAACGGAAAATATTGTGGTAAAAACCTGTTGAAGGGTTAATGGTAAATTCCTGTAAAATCTACAGGGAAAAAAACTGAAACAGACATTCCCAAAATGTCAGCCATTAGATTTCAATTTTTGGTTGAATATGACGTTTTGTTAATTTTTTCTTTTAAATAGCTATGTTTCCTCTTAGTTTTTTCTGATCCGTTCTGTATAATAGGGTTGTATGTTACATGTAATGTTGTTAAATGAATGTTTGTTGCATATTTCTGTTTAATAAGTCTCACCATGATGGTGATTAGTGCTGAATGTGAATGACAGTGAGTACCTGTAACGTGACCGGTCCGCTGAATGTTGCGTGAGCTCGCGCTTCTCAGCTGGCAAGGGAGCGAAGGACACGGAGCTA
>JAUMHI010000064.1:16268145-16284174 GCA_032359435.1 Enteromius unitaeniatus
CCGATTCTTCTAGAAAAGGATTGATGAGCTGCATCAGTCCAGAGAGAGTTCATCTGGAGATACCACCAAAGTTATTCTGACGCTCACTTCATCAGAATCAGTCCAGATCTGATTTGAGAAGCTTGAGTTGAAGCTGGACATTGTTTTTATAGTTGAAGTGTGCTGACTGTTGAGGGCACTTACACATTTTCTGCTGCAGGTTGTTGGTCTCAAACATTCGCTGATAGACGAGCGCTTGTTCAGCCGGGTCGTCTGGGATCAGACGGGTGCCTTGAGACTTAAACGTGCTCTAGAAACCACAAACACACCGTCTGCATCTATTACTTTATTACAGAAAATAGATTCCTGCTTCCCTGATAAGTGTTTTAAGAGTTATTTACACATTCAATTTTAAACACAAAGAAAAATATCAATGTGTAACTGAACTAAATCTTCCAACATCAAGCAATACAAAGTCTAAATATAACATGAGAACAGAGTCCGAATCTCAAATAAACACTACCTTGGAAAATAAAAAAAATAGTATTTACTCTGAACTAGAAAAAAACTATTAATTTGATTTTAAAAACATTGGAAACTAGTACAAAGTGATTAGTTGCAACTCACTTTAAAATTCTGAATGCTTTATTCATTAGCCGACCATGTTCATGTCATTTTTGGCTGTGCTGTATGTTAAATGAGTGTTACCTCGGCTTTAGTTTGAAATACAAAAATGATTACTAATGCAAACAAAGAGTGTCCTGTGGGTTACAGTGTTTACCTTTTTAATTGTAATTCTATTCAATTTATATACATTTCATTATATTAACGGTATCTTGGAGAGTTGAGGTGTGCGAGTCACATCATCTAGTTACTGGTGTGCCTCAGGGCTCAGTTCTTGGACCGCTTCTCTTCTCTGTCTACATGGCATCACTAGGTTCTGTCGTTCAGAAACATGGCTTTTCATATCAGCGCTATGACACTCAGATCTCCCTCTCATTCCATCCTGATCATCCAACGATATGTATGTCTAACAGACGTTTCTTTCTGGATGAAGTACCATCGCTGAACTCAAGCTTGCATTCTGAGAGTAAATGTCACTTTATTGTTCATCCCACAGAGGCACAAAATCCATTTCAGAGACTTTTAAATTAAATGTGGTGGTAAATTAAATAACAAACTCTCCAAACTTCTTCTCCGTTGCGCGCTTTATTCAGCAATAACTGGATACCTTTGTCCATATTAGGAATTTCATGGAGCTGTCATATTACTTTTAATGCATAGGTGTAGTTTCTGCATAATCCCAGTATGATTTAATGGTCATTAGATCACATGTGTACTTAGTACTGTTCACAAAACCCTATTTTGGGTAAAAAAAAAAGGAAAGATAATAATGAAACAGTATTTCCTGAGTTATTGTTATCACAATAAATACCAGAACTATCTTTATATGTTTTTAAACCCATCATTTGGCCCTAATTCTGAACATATATTTTGGGATTCTGATTTTAAATAACTCTTTAACAATTTTATTGTTCCTCAGAACTGATAAAAGTGAATTGTGAGATTAAAAAGTTACATTTTATTAGTTTTTTTTCCATGTCAGAAATGGACTTTAGATCATATATTTAGATGTAAAAGAAAGCCAAACAT
Organism: Enteromius unitaeniatus; assembly: GCA_032359435.1. NCBI lineage: Eukaryota > Metazoa > Chordata > Actinopteri > Cypriniformes > Cyprinidae > Enteromius > Enteromius unitaeniatus. Next base: position 16,269,778 of record JAUMHI010000064.1, read on the forward strand.
ATCTAGTGAGTTGACAGTTGATTTAAAGGAATTAATATAAGTTTGGCTTGTGTGTGTGATCAATCTGATTTATTATTTTAAACAAAGTAAGGGTTTATAAATATTTGGATTACGTAACGACACGCCCCTTCAGAGTTTTACCTCCAGATAAAGACATGCACCAAACGACTCGTTCAGGACGATATCTCCGTGCTTAAACGTTGGAACCTAAACAAAACATGCAAAAAAGGGCAGTATTAAAACTAAAGTTTGGCAGCTGAACAGTGGCTGAATTACAGCTGCGCACACCGTAAAAAAATCAATGCATTCATAAGAAATCATTCCGACACTGGTCTAAAGGCAGTCTGAGCGCACCTGAAGTCTGGGGTTCAGAGCTTTCACTTCTTCACACTTGTGCTCGTTCTTCTCAAACGATAAGTGTTTGTGTTTGTATCCCTGCAGCTTCTTCTCCTCCAGCGCGATCATGACTCTCCAGCACGGAGGAGATCCGGAGCACCAGTACAGCATCATGTTCTGCGCCATGACCGCTCACTCTGCGTTTCATTCACAAATAAATGTAATTATTCTGCAGAACTGACCAGACTTTACTGCGTCACGCGGACTCTGGCCCAGGCATAAGCGCTTTCAGGGGCGGGGCCTCGCCATCTGTCGGCCGGGGATGGAACTGCGCCTAACTAAACACATCCTTTAGAGGAAATATTAACAATAAAGGAAACAAAAATAGGCTACAATAAATGGAAATAATTCAAATGAAAATACATACACAAAAGGATAATGAATAGAAAAAATAAACAATTAATAATGAAAATACCGTCAAAATAGAAATAAATGCTGAAAAAATGGTTTAAGTAAGGAATAATTGAGTAATTGGGGGTTTTGTTGGTGTCCCCCCGAAATAAATTCATTATTTTTTTGTTATTTTAACTTATGTATCATTGTTCTTTATGAATTGCAAGATGTGCAGTCCATAACAATATAATAATTTATTTTAAAAGTGTCTTAAATAGCTAAAAAATCTTGTCTACTTGCATTAGTCAGTGTATATTTTGAGATCATGTGTCAATGTTCAATCAAAATATTTTATAGTGCTTTTCTTCTGGCAAAAGTTTATTCATTTTATTTATTAAAGCCCTAAATAGTTGTTTACTTAATTTCTACAACATTAAGGCCTGGTTTCACAGACAGGGCTTAGCCTAAGCCAGCATTGGGTCACAGTTTAATTAAGACATTTAATTATTTTTTATATACATAATTACACAAGGCATTACTGGCATGCATCTTAAGACAAAAACAAAGACACGGACATGTTTTAAGGTCAGTCAGTTGTTGATGTGAGGAAGAGAGAGCGGGAAAGATAGAGTATGCTTTCCATACATAATAAAACGTAATTTTCTGGCAAAACGTAGGAATAAATTGCCATTTTTTATTATATTATTTCTTGTATTTCTGTTTTTTGGCCAGTGTCGTTGTGAGTTTTGGTTATTTTGCTGTTGTAAGCATGGACATGTCTTTATCTTTGGTTGTAAGAGCCTTGAAATCATAGAAAGTATTTGGTGAAGTGATATGAAACTGTAACGCGGTCCAAGAACTGCCTGGAACTACATTCTCTGTGAGGTTCCCTGAACATACTTGCTGGCTTTAATATTGGGACAGTCCTTTATACAGTCATTAAGTACATTAGGATGGTCCTGGTTTATAATAATAATAAAAGAAAACATTTAAAAGGAATATTTTAGCAGCCAATCAAATGACATATCACTAGAAAGCCCAGGATGTCCTCTGTATAGCACAGCCAGAGTAACTCAAAGAATTCAAAGAGCATTAATTAAAACACAAGGTCCACTACAGGAGACACAAGTCAATGGGTGGGGTCTCAGGAGGATATGATATCCCTGTCGGCCGGAGATGAGACTGCAGCTCGTGTTTTAAATCAGAAAATATTAAGAAAATGGAAAAACAGAGGTACTCTGAGGTTAATGATCTCAATAACACATATCCTTTAGAGGAGATCATAATAATAAAACATATATAATACAGTAAATGAAAAAGAATGAAAAATAAAAATACATAGGGCCTACACAAAATGATAATGAATCAAAAGAACATTTTTTTTTTTTTAAATAACTTACATATAAAATAAAACTAAATGCTGAAAAATAAAATTAGAAGGATTTCAAAAGAATAAAATATAAAAACATACTTTAAAATGTTCAAGGGCTGAACCGCTACTGAACCAGAAACACACAGATCCAGTCAAACACTGGTTTCTTATTTCAGAAAGGGTTTTATTGCAGGGTGTGATGCATGCAGATCAAAGTGAAAAATGTTACAGTACAAAGCCTTTAATTCTGCAAAATGAGTTCAGATTCCATGTGCTCAAGAAACACACTGAACATTACTGAAGTTTCAGCAGCTAAAAACAGACGAGTGGATCGTGCAAGTTCTGTGTTCTGAAATAAAAGGCAAGTAAAACCAAACACGGTTCTCTGTTCAAACACTGTAAACTAATTCTGCTGCTGGCTTCCTTAAATTAACATGTACAGAAAAATAACATCTACAGAAATTACAAAAGAAAACACAAGGGCATTAACATTTACAGTCTCGTTCATCGTCAAAAATACTTTCACCATTTTATACATTTAGAGTCGTTTTTGGAGAGCTCATACAAATCTTATAAAGTCTTGTTTTCCCATCTAATAATAATAATAATGGATGTTAAGGTGCAACATCATGGTTCTCATGACAGCATGAACCTCTCAGACCATCCTGGAGGACGATGACAGATAGAAAAAGTGTTTCCTAAAGGCCTCTGGGTTTCTGTTGAAGATCTCAGAAACATGAGTAAGTTACTGAAGTTCCTTCTGTGTCAAAGGCACATGGAAATCTGCTACAAAACACTCACATATCAGAAACCAGAGGGCCAAGACAAGCAAGAGCTCAATGTGCAGCTTTTATACACGTCATTTAACCCTCACAATGCATTCAAAATCTAATAGCCTTTTGGGCTCTTTTGTACACAAATAATCCTTATTTTATAAAACAGTCCAATTTCACTTAAAACAGTATTGTATTTCCTCAGCAATGAATGCATTTTGAATGCTATAAATTGCATTTAACCCTTTATTATTCCTATTAGACATGGACCAGATAAAAAAGTAAGATGCAAAATATGTATATGTATGTATTTTAACACTATTGATGAGATATTTAGCAATTTTGTAAAATATAATTGTCTGGGAAAAAATATATATTTTTCAAATAAAACAAATTCATTTTAATTTCATCAACTTTCACTTCAGATTTGAAATGGTCAGTTTTTCAAGCTGCAGTGGTTCATCCATACTCGCACATATGCTTTTTCATCAACAAAATTCAGTCCAGAAGTATGCGATATGCGGAAAACACTTCAAATATTATGTTTTTGATGCTAACATAACTTCATAGACGATTTTACAGCAGGTGTTTGTGACACTAATGGTGCTCCATACAAAAACAACCCGTTATAACTCTGATCAAAACAAACAATGTGGATTTTGAGGAGCATCTGCAAAGTTTGGTTGCCTTACTAAAAACTATGCATTGTTTAGAAATTATTCAGTATTTCTTCTTGGTCGAAGCCGAACGCATCATGAGGGATAAAGACATAAAACCGAACTGCACAAAAAGTCTGTGCATGTTTTACTGTCAGAAAACCACATCTAGGATTGTAGGATTTATAAAATACACATTTAATATCTGTTGTAAGTTGTCCTTTCATATTGTTCATTTAACAATAAATAATCCAAAGTATCAGACCGCTTCTCTGACCTGAACGACGCACACATAAAGTGAACCAAGTGACCGGACATTTAAAGCCACATTGCACCACTCCATTTTTAGAAAGTTATAAATAGAAATAATTCAAATGAATGACAGTCAAACCCTGAGTTAGTGTTCAGTCGGGGGAAAACATCTTATTCTTACCTTTCAGTGAACTACACTGTAAAGGGATTTTACATCATCACAGTGACGGCCTGCAATTGGCTGGTGAGGGGTGTATGTAACAAGGGGGTGTGGCTTTGAATCAGACACACAGTGTTTCCTGTATATATGACCAGTGAAAGATTCTGCAGCCGTTTCATTATTAAACCGTGTTTTACTGGGGTGTCTTTAGATGAGTTCTGCTGAAGGCTACAGCTTCAGTGTGTTCTGGACGGGACGTCCCATTACACCGGCATCTCTGACATGTCCAATCCCAGCGCTTCAGCTTCTTCTGCGGTCAGACCGCCCTTCAGAGTCCTCCTCACTGAGACACAATGTTAGCATTAGTCCCTGCATAACTCAAGAACAACTTTTGATCATGTGTCAGAATAACTTATGAAGAATAATGAATATTGCTGGATTTGTTCCTCTGTTGTAAAAATGCTAAATACATACATGCGAATGTAACTATATTAGTTATATTTCTGTAATCAAACTGTATTATGTATTATATTTAACTTTTGTTAAATTTAATTGTTTCGTAATCGTATTGTTTTATTTTGATTGTATATTTTTTAGAATTATTTGTTAATATTAACATTATTTTATTTAATATTTTTATCATGTTATTTTCATCAAATTTGATATTGTTACTAATATTCACAATATGAACTCTAAATAATAAAAAAACAAGCAAAATAAAACAAAAAAATGTAACCAAATTGTGAAAATGTAAAATGAAACAAAAAACCAATTACATTTAAAATGAATAAACACTTGGCAAAATTAATAAAATCATAAAACAATTAGTATAAATACATTTATTTATAAATATTTGAAAATAAAAATATTCAGATTAAAAGTATTTTCCCCCTGATTTTATTCATTCTAAATATTTTTGAATGTATGTATAATTTTTTATTTTACCATTATAATTTTTTTTTTTTACATTTTTACGTGTTTATGAGAAAGTTTATTTTATTTGTCTTTTTTATACAAAATTATTGTAGTTTTACTGTTATAAAGATCTCATTAATTTACATTCGAAGCATTGTTTCTTCATATGAATATAAACATATGTACCAAATTGCATATTTTTGAGTCTGAATACATTTTTTTCCCTCCATATTCACACTATACAAGCCAGAACAGCCTGATGGATCAAACAAGATTTCCTTCTCTAAATGTTCAATAAATTGTTACATTTGATAAAATTCCATTTTTAATTTCAAATGTCAAGAGACAAGACCTGCAGCTGAACTTACGTGACTTGCGGTTCACGCGTGAGCGCCGTCGTTCGCGGGGTTGCGCTCGTTCTCTGGGACTCTGAGTGGCTGATCGTACGATTCTCTCCATGATCTCGTCTGCAGCATCATCCGTCGCACACTGAGACTCTTCGTTCGCTGCGGCCCATGCAGTGCGGCCTTTAGAGAGACACAAGGATGTTTTAACGATTCACCTGAACATGCTTCTTCACATGAACACTTATTGTGTGTGTGTGATCATAATAATCTCATTCTCAGTGATTGTCTTAGGAAGCAGGTCTTAATATTTGAAATATAGGTAAGTTTTAGTTTAAGGGATTATTTTTCTACTCTTGTGTGTGGGGTTCCTCAGGGTTCTATTTTGGGACCAATTTTCCTTTCCCTTTATATGATCCCTACAGGTTCTATATGAAAGAAATTTGGTGTGTGTGTGTGTGTGTGTGTTTGCATGAGTCTGTGTGACCTCTGCTGGTGTATTTGTGTGTGTGTGTGTGTGTTTATGTGGTTTATGAGGACACAATTGTGTATAATGACATGGGTATGACAGGCATTACAATATGAAGGTGATTTATGAGGATATTTTCAGTGTCCCCGTAATTCAAAAGACATACTAAATGGTGTTTATTTGAGAATGTAGGAGTGTGTAGTGTTTCCTGTAAGGGGTAGGTTTAGGTGTAGAGTCAGTGTAGAACAATACCACACACAGTCTGTACAGTAGAAACACCATTACACCTATGAAGAGACAGACCCCAGAGAACATGGACACACTACATGAGTGTGTGTGTGTGTGTGTGTGACTGTGTGACCTCTGCTGGCACGTGTGCGTGTGCGCGTCCTGAGGCCCGTGGCTCCGGTGCTGTCGTTGTCTCCTTTCTGCAGGCTGCTCTTCAGCACGGCCTTCATCTGCTCGTGTTCGGCAGCGTCTTCAGCGTGACACAAACTCTGCGGCTCCATCTGCGGCTCGACGGGAGGAGCACTGCTGCTGCTGCTCACACACACACGACCCGCCTGCACACACACACACACACAGACCATCACTAACTACACACTGACTATACATGATCAGAAATTATACATTTGATAATCATTTAAAATATATTAATAATTTAAAAATCTCAAAAAAACCCAGAAACTTATGAAATTATTTATTTAAATGTTAAGTGTTTTATTTTGATTGCTTTTATTAAAATATTTGTTTTATAAATCATTTATCATTTCAGATTTTGATTATGTATTTAAAGTAAAATTAAAGTATTTTGTTAACTTTGTTAACAGCTAACACATTTTTTAATCAATCATAAAAATAAATAATTCATATAAATAAATAATTTGAAAAGGAAACATTTAAGATTTAACACACAAATGTTAAATTAAAAATGTTTAAAATAAAGCCACAAAAATAATAATTAAAAAAACTTTTATTAATTACGTGTTAGTGTTTAGATTTCTTTGTTTTAAAATTTCCAATATTTTTAATTATATTTTACAAAAATATTATAAAAATGTTTTTTTTTACTTTAAATATATAAAAAACATTAAAAAATAAAATACTAAAGTTCAAATCAATTATGTCAAATGTAAAAATACTATTAAAATACACAACATGATTCTTTACATCCCTGGTGTACCTCTCAACATCTCACACACACACACACTCACACTCACACACACACACACACACACACACACATGCATCAGACCAAATCCAAACACAGCTGATCGCTTCCAGGTTAGAAACACATGTGCAGATCTGAACAGGGTTACACACTGACGCACCATTAGTGACGCTGGCAGCTTTGAAAGCCATTAAAACATAAACTGTTAATATCCATCAGAACACATCCTCTTACCTCGCGGTCCTCTTCATCATCCGTCTGGGGTGAGAAACACAGAAATCAACCGTCTACAGTCTCAAACAGTGTGTGATATTCATATGAATAGATATGTGAATATTTATTAATTTAGCCCATACCACAAAATATTCATATCTATCTCTCTGTGCACATCACAAAATATTATATATTGTACCACCCACATCTGTGAAGAATCACATCCCCAGCTCCACCTACATCACTAATGAAATTCTCTTGCTCCACCCACGGCATAAAATAATCACATCCTCGGCTCCGCCCATATCCCCAATGAAAAAATGTAGCTCCGCCCACATTAAGAAATAATTACAACCCCCCCCACCCACATCAGAATCCCACAGTTGTTCCTACAGATGGCGCTGTTCCTTCATGTGAGGACTCTTATTATTACTCTTGTTATTTCAGTGTTGTAACAGATGTAACCTCACTCAAGAGAAGTCAGGTAAAGGAGTATTTCGGGATTTGAGACCACATCGTCTCATCAGTGAACCGCACGAGTGGAGAGAGAACGGCGAGCAGAATAAACTAAGAGCCGCTGTATATGGAGAGTGTTCAGACACATAATCCTCAGGCCTGCAGAGAACAGTAACTCTAACAGACACGGTCGTATCAGGGCTGCTGCTCGAGCCGAGGACTTTAAACACAGGTTTTATCTGTTCCAATACGAAGTAAAAGGGTGGGCTAGTTTAGGACAGGGTTTGTCCACCATAAAAATGAAGAAGCAAAGATAAATGATTTTCTTAAAAAGAACGTTTATTAAACATTAATTAAGATTACCTAAAAATAAAAAGTGCTAAAAAAAATCATGCAAATAAATTATTTTAAAAATTTAAATAGTAATAAAAAAATCATTGGAAAAACATTTAAAATTAATGATTTATTAATTTATTAATTAATTAATTAATATATATATAATATGAAATTACATATATAATATATATATATATATATATATATATATATAATATATATTTATTGTAAAATATTTTTTTTTTATTAAAAACAATGAATTAAAATCATAAACGTTAAATAAAAATAAATAAGTAAATAAAACATAATAAAATAAAACAAACAAAAATACTAAAAATGTATTACAATCAAATAGTCAAAACAAGTCAATTTTTAAAAATGTCCAAATAAACAATAATGAATTAAGATAAAAATATAAAATAAAAATAATCGATTGCACAATAAAACGCAGGTTTTATTGGTTTGCAGGGCTCTGGATCTCACCTGTGTGTTGAGGTCTGTGATCATCTTTCCTCGTGTCTTGTTTCTCTCTCTGTGATCGGCGCGCTTCTGTTTCTGCTGGAGAACACGCTCTCGAGTGGTACGGTACTCCAGAGCGAACTCACTGATGAGTTTACTGAAGCGAGTCACGCTGATCTCACGAATGCTGTACGCCGGCTGACCCAGGAACAGCAGAAACGAGTGAAACCTGCCACACACACAGCACCATCCATATTAAACACATTCAATACAAGTGCGTGCTGTATTTTGATTACTTTTATTTTAGTTTTATTAAAAAAAATATCTTTATAATATCTTCATGATTTTCAATTTATTTTTAGTAAGTGTTAAATGTTATAAATGTTCTATTTTGACTGCTTTTTATGTTAGAAAAGGTTTATTTTTTATTTTTCATTTCTACATACGTTGTTTTTTTGGGGGGAGAATTTATTATTTATAAATTATTATTATTCTAAAATGATTTTAATAAATTTTGAGCAAATATTTTATTTAAATAGTTTTTATGATTTATGCTTTATAGATTTTCTTTTGTTAAATTATTTGATATTTTATATCTTATATTTGATATCTTATATTTTCATGATTTCAAAACATATTAACAAGTTATTTTACATATTATTTTTACAGAAACAAATGTAACCTGGTGTGGAAGCAACAGAGTTAAAGTTAATCTTGATTAATGTCACATATCTCAGATTTCACCAAGAGACCACATGACCTCTGACCTCTGGCGCTCACTGTTCACCTGTTCATGATCCTGCGGTGGACAGTTTTAAGGATGATGATTCTCTCTGCGCAGTCCTTTAGGAAGTCCGACATCTTCTGCTTCAGTGCCGGCTTCATCTCGTGCTTTGCGATGACTTTCAAGTGGTCCCATGATGCTTTGCAGCGCCGCTCCATCTGAGTCAGTGTCTCCTGCAGCTGGTCAAAGTCCACCTGCAGAACGAAGACAAAAACACAGACTATAGCTTAGAGGAGAGTGTTACTTTAGAGCAGAGCATGTTACTTTAGCAGAGCATGTGTTACTTTTGAGAAATGTGTGTTACTTTAGCAGAGCGCATGTTTATGGGAGTGCATGTTACTCTTTAGAAGTGTGTGTTACTTCAGTGGACTGTGTGTTACTTTCAAGGAGCGTGTGTTACTTTTTAGAAGTGTGTGTGTTACTTTAAAGGAGCGTGTGTTACTTTAGAGGAGTGTGTGTTACTTTAGCAGAGCGCATGTTTGGGGGAGCCTGTGTTACTTTTTAGAAGTGGGTGTTACTTTAGAGGAGCATGTGTTTAGGGCTGAAACGATTCCTCGATTCCAAAAAATGATCGAGGCAAAATCCGCTGCCTCGAAGCCTCTATTAATTAATTTTAAAGTTCATGTCACGTTTTATGACGCGTTTCGGCGGCAACCAGTCAGAATGCAGTCCACCGCTTCGCAGGGCTGCGAGAGTGAATTCTGGCGCTGTGAACGCACTACACTATACCGGGATATTTATCAGCTTATACCATGGCTACTTACCAAAGGAATGAGTTTACTGTCATGGCTAAAAAAGCATGGCTTGGATAAATACTTTATACTTTAGTTTGAATATTGAAAGTCTAATGTGCTCATTACAACAGCTGTGGTAATTTGAGTAATTTTTATAAATGCAATTAACTTACTGTATGATAATAATATTTGAACTAATATTTTAATATCAATATAAAATAAATTATAAATATCATCAATAAATTTTTTTTTTTTTTCAAAAAAAGAAACCAATTAGTTGACCATTTTGAAAGACCTGTCTTATTTTTTCTTTCATATTAAATATTGCTCTTTAATTAAGCAAAAGCGATAACTTTTATCCGATAACTCATTTTCTGTAGTATACTCGAAAATATTAGATAGCTGCAGCCCTACATGTGTTACTTTAGTGGACCATAGAGAAAGCAGCATGTTTTACTTTAGCGGAGCGTGTGACAGCGCCAATCTCCGAGTACAGGTCTGTGCCGTCGGGAAAGTTCTCCACCACGATGCTGCAGACGTGATGCAGGAGTGACTGCTTATGAACTGTGTCCTTCACCTCAGGAACCTTCTCCAGATACATCAGATCGAAGCCTTTGGCCTGTGCAAACGTCATCATCATCAGAAACATCAACATAACGATAATAAAGCATTTCAATGTGTGTCGCACTGAATTCTCACGCTGGAGCCATTTAGGAAGTTCCCGATCTCCAGCAGCGTCGATAAGATGAAGCGCAGCGTTCTGTTCTTCTCCAGCTGATCCATGCCCTCCTTCAGGTCCTGTAGCGGCTCAGCCACTTCCTGTAAAACCAGAGACGTGATTAATAGTGTAATTTATTATGAATAGAGCTGCTATTAGTTTTATTACAAATTTTAATAATTTTAATTTTAATGTTGTCTTATAGCAAGTATACTTCAAATCTGCTTATATATATATATATATTGCATTTAAAGGCTGATATTATTCAAACTAGTTATTTTAGTTGAACTAAATGAATTGTTGAAAGCTGAAATTATATTTGAACATTGCATATATAGATGAAGCGGCATCTTGAGCAGATGAATTACAGCACATGTTTTACACGCAGGTAAAGATCTGTGGACACACTACATTCCCTGTGTCTTCAGGGTCTGAGATGGAGGAGAAAACAAATGTGTTTCTGGTTATTGAGTCTTTTGTTTGCAGCACACAATGTTCCTCTCCATCAGGACGACTGAAAACATCTCCTGCGTCAGAGAACGATAAAACACCACAACCTGAGGAATGCTGGAAATTTCAGAGAGAGAGATGGGAACGTTCTGTGGTCTCTGAACGCTGTCACCTCTGCAGGTAAAGAGAGCCTGTAAACGTCTAATATCAACACTAATGTAAGTCTAAACGTTTTTACACGCTCCGAAAATATCCTGCTAAACTTTCACACATTAAAAAATAAATATGACCCCATGTTGTGTCCATCATGTTTACACATTGTCTCTGAAACTTTTGTCCGTAATAAAACACATTTGGCCCAGGTTAGATTTGCTGCATTTTTGCATCCATAACAAGCATTTTGATAGAAAAGGATGACGAATATGAAAAAACCTCTGACTCATTGTGCAAGGACCTCACTTCAGCGGAGCATCACAGAAATAAATATACATTCTAACAGATATTCAGAAGGAAAAGAGCAGTTTGAAACTGTAATAATATTTCACAGTTTTACAGTGTTCTGATCAAATAAATGCAGCCTAGCTGAGCAGAAGAGACTCGCTCACCTTCTCTGTGGCTTCATAATCAAGTTTGAAGGCCCAGAGCTGGAGGCGTGCTGAGAGCTCGCTGATGGCGGACAGTGTCAGCAGGAACTGCTCTGCGCTTCCCAGCGGAATGTCAGGATTCGCCAGCTGAGCTTCCTGGATCTTCTGCGTCTCTTCCTCCGTGGGAATCATCGTCAGGATTTTCTACAGCATGAGAGAGGTTTGAGGAAAAAAATGCAACATTCTGGAACGGCAAACTGTAATATTCTAATGTCACAAAAACGTAACATTGTAAAATTCTATGACAAAATGTTACATTGTAAATTGTCAAACTGTAACATTCTAAAGTGGTGAAATGTAGCATTCTGAAATGACAAATTGTAGCATTCTATGGATAAATGTAACAGGCAAAATGTAACACTGTGAAATGTAACAGATGCATGTTTTTCTGCACCTCTATGCCCTCTTTGTTGAGCGCATACTCGTCAAAGTTCAGTATGGCGGTTTTAATGGTGCGCGGCGGGGGAAGGACCGTCAGACCGATGTTGATGGAGTTGCTGCGTTTGGAGTCCAGAATGATGATCTCCTGCCGCTTCCCATCCGCTGCCGTTTTCTGTTCGACACACACATATAATAATCAGGGCAACAAATGACAGTCTGTCAATTCATTCTCATAAGAGTCATTGTTCAAACCAATAAATCATGATTTCATTCGTATTATTTTGAGCTAATCATTTAAGCATTGCTTGAGCATAAGAGTTAGATGTTTGTTCCATAGCTGAATTCAGTTAGTATACATAATTAGTGAGAATATTTTTGGAGCAAGATTAATTCAATAGTTGGTTAAAAACGAAACCAAAAACGTATATATTCATTCTTTTTTTAAATAAATCATTATAGCATCCCTCATAAGAGTAATTTTTTTTGTGCAAAATTAGTTTTGACTGTACTGTGACGGTGATTCTGCTCACCTTAGTCACAGGCATCTCTTTGGATTTGCTCTCAAACAGGTGTTCAAGTTTAGCCGTGTCAAGTTTGACAGGTTCGAGTCTGGACCAGAGCGACTCTTGGCTGCGTTTGTGGTTGCGGTAGATCCAGTCGGCGGGCCGGACTTCACTCCAGAACAAGCGGATGGTCTTCTTCCTCTTCTGGAGGTGTGTGGCTTGCTCCGCCTGCTGCTGAGGAGGGAGCGGAGCCTGGCTAGAGAAGCAGGGAGGGGGTGGAGGCACACGGATGCTAAACATGGGAGGGGGCGGAGGACAGCCAAACATAGGGGGCGGGGCCGGGAGGTTAAAGGGGCAGGGTGGTGGTGGAGGGGGCGGGGCCAGTAGATCACCAGAGCTGTACAAACTCCCAGAGTCCAGGACATCCTGGTCATCTTCGTCCCCCAGATCGGTGAAGTCAATGTCGCCGATGCGCAGATCCCGAGGACTCGCCATCAGCTGGTCCCAGATACAATCCGACTCCTTCTTCGGAGGTGCAGCAGGAGGTTCCTGCGTTTCTATTGGTGGAGAGGTGAGACCCTTCACGATGTCTCCGAAGCGCTCGGCGAACGCTCGCACATTGCTCTGGTTCACCACTTTCTTGTCTTCTTCATGCCTAGCATCGTTCTCTTCCTGAGGTGCCGCGTCCTGTGGCAAATCCTCTGCCTTTTCCTTTGTGTCTCGCTCTTTGTCCTCAGCCAGCTCGTCTTCGTCCTCGTCTTCCTCCGAGGGTTTCTTGCTCTGTGAGTAGAGCATGTCCAGCATGAAGAGCTTGCTGTCGAGGATCTTGTTTCGTTGTTCATTCACGTCTCTGACGCTCTGAGGCCACTGACCTGCAGCAAACACACAGACAGAAAAACATTTGAGCCAGCTGATTATTACATTTCAAAATGGATTTAGTTTATTTATAGTTGAAGTAATAATTATTTTTTATATATTTATTTATAATGAATATAATATTAATATTTGTATTAATATATATGAATTCTCACCCGTCTCCGCTCCTCCTGCAGTGAGGCGGTCTTCTCTTTCTAGTGTGCTGCTGGCTGAGGATATACTGGAGGCGGAGCAGTTATCCTTCTCGTTCACTTCTTCATTCTGTCGCTCTTTATCACTCAAGATCCCGCTGTCCTCCACGTCCCCATCCGGCGCTTCCCGCTCAGACTCCTCCTCTTCCTCTTCCGCCTGCTCCTCAGCTCCGCCCACTTCCTGCTCACCACTTATTTCCTCCACTTCTTCTTCCTGTTCCTCTCTGGGTTCTACTTCCTTCTCCTCTGGTTCTAGACTGGCCTCCACATCCGGTTCTAGATCATTGGTGTCTGCGGGGAAGGTGACAGAGACTCTTTTGTTCACAAAGGCTCATTTATTTCATCAAAAATATAGTAAAAATTGTAAAATATTATTATGATTCAAAACTGTGTGAATCTGTGTTAAAGTGCATTTCTGTGATGTTCAGCATCATTCCTCCAGTCTTCAGAGTCACATGATCTTCAGAAATCAGAATAATACACTGATTTACTGCTCAACACAGTTTTCTGATTATTATCAATGTTAAAAACAGTTGTGCTGCTCAATATGTTTGTGGAAAGTGTGATACATTTTATTTTTCAAGATCCACAGACGAAGATTTCATTTATTTGAAATAGACATCTTATAAATAAACAAAGTCAAATATTTACTTCATAAGCTGAAAGATTTAGCTTTCCTGTGAATCACTAAACAGATATTTAGTTGAATAACCACTGTTTTTAGGAACATCTGTGCTCTTGTAAACAGGTATTCCAGCCACGGATGATTTGACAATTCCTCTGTTTGCCTCAGAAACAGCATTTTTGATGT
>JAUMHI010000064.1:16305875-16331699 GCA_032359435.1 Enteromius unitaeniatus
ACAGTGCAATGGAGACGCCAGACAGTATATACATAAGCAGCGAAGGAGTGTAGTGCAAATGGCGGATTTTTAGTGCAAATATAGTGCATGTATATATGTGTGTGTGTGTTTTTCATAACTTTTTCATAAGAAAAATTTTGTTGAATGTTTCATTATTCATCTACATCTGCAGTTACACCAACTCAAATAAAAAAAAATGCTGTATTTTGGTAAACTAAATTATACAAAGATTTTTTTAATAAATGTAACTCTGTGTGCTGTGTGTGGTCATATAAGTGGACTCACACATGCTTGAACACAACTTTGGCTTTGATGAAAAAATACATAAAAGTAAGTTGCATAAAATCAATCCTGTGTAATTGCTCCAAAATGTTAATTGAAAGATTGTTGCAGCATAGCAGTGACAAAGTACACACAGTAGATAGTGGTTCAATAGAGTCAGGATGAACCCAGAATATCCTAAACTCAAACCTTACTTCCCTGAATGTAAACTAAGTTACTCTGGTGCAACAGCAGTGCTCTGTATGTTATTGAAGCTCATTGTTGGGAAATCAGCACAATAGAACAGTAGAATTTGGCTCAGGGCACACTACCATTTCTCACGTGCCTCATTTGTTTGTGATGTGGCTCTGTCTACAAAAAACATTTTGAGCCAGTTGAAAGGAACATTGTCACCTTCACCTCTAAAACCATCACACATTAAGATTTAAACACACAGCTTTTGTTTGTTGACATCTGTTTCATATTCTGTTACAGAACATACACCAAAGTGCCATCTACAATCAAAGCAAATAAGGACAAGGTGAAGAACGCAAACATCCTCATGAAATCAACCAATCAATCAAATAACAAATGTTGATTTGGCTTTAATTAATGGTTTAGGTGTACGCATGTTTTATAAATGTCCTAAATTTATTTCTGTAATTGTTTTTAGGTGATGATCCTCCACCCAGAATTCATAAAATATGTCTATGATAACTGGGAAGAAGGACATGGCACGTATCCATCCACTGGTTTCACAACACTCATATTCGCTCTTCACATCTGTGACGAGGTAAAACTGCACATTATATGAACGCCAAACACTAGCATGTCATAGGCTGCATTCCCACAGCTGCAGAATACAGCTGTATTTTCTTTATCGGTGTGAGTCTCCAAATATCTCGTTCATACAACAGTAATATCAAAGATGGCGAAGTCCATAAACTGCAAGTCTTGTGACTTTTTGAGTCCAATTTACAAGTTCTTTCTTCATTACAAGTTCAGACCTTCATTAACCGACAGCAGCTTTTAAATTTGGTGCAGAGAGTAGCATTGAGTCACGCGGCACGCACAAAAAACGCCCAATTCGTCTCTGTGTGTAAAATAATAACCTTTTTCCAGTCTCACATTTACCTATTAATGCACTGATAACTCTTTCTCTTACAGGTGAATGTGTTTGGGTTTGGAGCTACGAGTGATGGAATCTGGCATCATTATTTTGAAAAAATCTTTACTTCGTATGAGGGCGGCTCTCATGCTGGAAATTTCGAAAATAAAACAATTAATCGTCTTCAACAGGAAAACAAGATTTGGATGTACAAAGGTTGGACATGAAGCGGAAACACTAGTTCTGTACAGTATTGCATTGTAACGTCAAATATTGAATTTTGCAGATGTGTAGCAAAGACTTCAGTTGAGATTCCTGTTAGAAGACCAACTTTGCTGAAGTGTTTCATTTCATTTACTCAAGTGGCGTTAAATGCAAATATGGCTGGTCCATTTTTCTTTTGTTCAGCCTGTCAGGATGTTCACAGAGTCACAGCGTTTCCAATTTTCTGGGAAATCAATTCATGACAACTTTCACAAGAGGGTAAACCGTATTTAACCCAGAGAAGTTGATTAATAATTTAAGTATGTTCGATTGTTGCTTTTATGGATTTGATTATAGTATTCACTTAAAATAAATTATTTATTTATTCTCCCTAATTCTTTGTTCTCTTATTTATTTGAACCGTTTGTTAAGGATATTTTTTATTGCTGGTTTACTATAATACTTGCCAATATTGTGATTACATTTACCTAAAAAGTTTACCTAAACAGAGATGTATGCAAAAAATAATTTGTACTATAATTTAAGTTTGATTGTTGGAAGTTAAATAGGCTGTTTATGGTTTTGATGACATGCTAATCACTCAGTGGCAGTAAATTCATCATTTATTGATTCTCCCAAATTCCTTTCATATCTAATACACTCCTGACAAACAAATTATCCGAATTGTTACTCAATGGGTTGTACTCAACTCAATGGGTCTTCTAGAACGCAAGCTTAAAAGGTTAGATCACCCAATGAAAATTCTGTCAGTAATTACCCTCTCGTTGTTCCAAACCCATAAGACCTTCGTTCATCTTCGGAGAACAAACTAAGATATTTTTGATGAAATCAGAGAGCCATCTGACCCTTAATGGACAGCAACACAACTGGTAAAGATCCAGGTCTAGAAACATAGTAAAAACATCAGTAAAACAGTCCATTTGACGTCAGTGGCTCAACTTTAGAGTTTTCTCCAAAAATGGATTTAATTTTACCACATTTCTAAATTAACTGTAAACGACTCGAAGAATCAGTCTGTCTAAACCCCTCCCTCCCATGAGCCCTCACTGCTGTGATTGGTCAGATGGGGCAGTCCTTTATGATTGGTCTACAGAGGTGGACGAAGTACACAAATCAAGTGCTTGAGTAAAAGTACAGATACATATTGTAAAAGTACTTTTTCAATTATACTCGAGTGAAAGTACAAAAGTACTTGTTTTTTTATGTACTTCAGTAAAAAAGCACTTTTATACAGGCTACTTAATTTTATATAACACGTATTTTTTATAATCTTACTGCTCAAAATACCTGAGATTTTTGACGAGCACGCTGTAGTAATGTTCACTGTGAAGCTTAAGCTGCAATGCAGCTGAGAGAAACTGATTTGAGCATCTCATTTTCATCAGTAAGAAAAGTGTTTTGAAGCTTAGGCTTTTGTTTTGCAGAAAGTCACAGAACGTTATATATGACATAAAAAATTTGAAGGAAAATATTTTATATATATATTCTTCTCAAACCTTGTCTGTATTGTAAGCATTCTTGGCCAACTGCCCCCAGAAGGCATGACTTCCCACTTTGATAATGACTGTAGTTACCTGAATATCACATCCTTTCTTTTTTCTCCTCAGATGTAACTTAGTGTCCAAATATTTTTGATATAATTATCTAAAAATGACTATAAATTAGCACCAGCAAGCATGCTAGCATTAACGTTAGATAACAATATTTAGACCTAACGTTACTTATTTTCAGTAAATGGTTATGAATAAACATTCATATCTGTCTACTCGGCTATTTGATCCGAGCAATATAAAAAATGTATACCGTTGATAAACAGTATAAAAACGGACGTAAGGCTGAAGGCGTAGCATTTTGATAAAACTGCTTACTAACGTTATAGCAGCAGGGAATATGAACGTTTTTGAAAACACTGATGTTGATGTCTGCATTCCTTTCAGTGGACTTAAATAGATCAGTCTTTACTGCAGTGTAACAAACTAACATTTTTTTACCTAAATATGATTTTCCGTTAAATTAGTATCTTACTTTACGCATCGTAAGTCCACACGCCAGTTGTTCTTGTGAGTTCGGTTCACTGGAGACTCGCTCTGAACGGTTCGTTTGAATCAGTGACCTGTCGAATCGCGAACAGCTGCAATGGAATCTTTCCAATGCGATAATGAATCGTTTGGTGCGAACCGATTGAACAGGTTCATTAAAAAGAATCAGTTTGTTAATGAATCGCTCGTCTGCGTCTCGCCGACTCTTTTTTTTTTTTTCTTTTTTTTTTGATAGACAATAACTTTTTTATCGTGCACTGTCGGCATCACAACTTTGCAGATTTATGTTTATGTTTATATGCAGCTGCATGAAAGATCATATTTGAAAAGGCATAATAGGGGCACTTTAAGAAAAGTTGCTTATATGTGTTATAAATACAGGCTTCATAGAAAGTGAATTTTCATTTTTGGGTAAACTAAATCTTTAATGAATAATGTTTATTTTAAAATGGAATCAATATGTTGTTAAGTTAATCAATACTTAATAATTTACTTTAAATAATTAAACAAACAGTAACAATATTACTTAAAAGGCATCATCGAAAAGATCACTTACTAACTGCAATTGAAGTGTCCTAAATGTGAAATGACTACAAAACGTGGAAATATATTTCAGGGAAAAAATGTTGAATCCTTTAGACAGGAAAGAAAATTATGTGCAAAAAGCATGATCACCATGACTGCAATGCTGTCTTTAAACATGACACTGGTTTACGGTCGTTTGCAAATGTTGTGATTACATCTGTACACTTTCGGTTGGTTTGCGTTCTAATCACGACGCATGACCCTTTCCTGCTTCTCTTAAAAGAAAAAGCAGAGAGGGTTGCATATCAGTACTGAATCACAAATGTATACTTTTACTGTATAAAATGATAGACATTTGTTAAGTCTAATAACAATGAGAGAGATTAGGTCAATAAACAGCAACATGCAGAGGAACAAGCAACCAATTCAGTTACAATGCCTGCTTTTATGTTGCATTTTGGGTGGATTTGGACGCAATTGGACATTCTTAAAACCTTTTCCTTTTTTGATTCTCGTTCACAAGGTCATCTAGGTCTAGGTTTAAACAGCATGTTTAGGGAACTATTCCTTTTCATAACAAACGCTCTGGTTGAGACAACAAACAGAAGCATTTTAAGTATGTACACATTTTATGTATGACAGTAAGGGGCTCACTTAATCAAGCTCGACTACATTCTTTCAGGCTTAACAGCAAATTTGATTGGCAAATATATTTTCAAATAGAATTCAGTCCTGTGATGGCAAGGCTGAATTTTTGTACTGTTCTTGTACTATTATTTCATTTGTTTTCATGAGTTTAAGAGCATTAAACTAACAACAGCGTTCTTGTTTTTTACTGTACCACGCCGTATTTATGTTTCAATCATCGAACGCACGTCATTTTACTCATCCTCTTTATCAAACCAGCACAAACATAGATTCAGATGCATGTCAGTTCATTTACTCACGGCTGTGATCTAGTTCAAACTAGTTCATCGCTTGTGTCATACTAAATCCCAAGGTGTGGTTTCCTTGTTTCCATGAGTCAGCAATGTTTTGAGTTGAAAAGATTGATTTCCAAACCTCTTCAGGAACAGCTTTTACCGCCCTCTTCTAGAGAAGCACAGCACTAGTTTGTCTGGTGGATTTCCTTACTACAATAATTAACATTCTTAACTGCTAAATAAATTAATTATTAAGTATGTTCATTAATATTTGCGGTTTCAATTACCAACGCAGAAGATCAATTCAAAAACATTTTATTGTCTCTGATCCTCCACGCCAACCCTGTTTAAAAAAAAAAAAGAAAAGGGGACAGAAAATTCACACAGCTCTTAATAATATATTTATATATTTATTCGTACTGCCATATCCATTTATATTGGTTAATTGTAAAAAAACAACAACAAAAAAAAGGTCTTTGTGAAGGTTTCAATTCCCAAGGACCAAATTCAATCAGGAGTTCATGTCCATGTTGCCCTGATCAGTCATTTTATCATCTCAAACTGTGACCCCCAGATTGTAGATTTGTCTGTGTGTCTTAAAATCAGACTCAACAACTTATACATATGTGCATAAGTTGTGATAACGAGTGCACAGAAAACTATGTTGATTGAGAGGGTGTGTGTGTGTGTGTGTGTGTGTGTGTGCGCATGTATGAGAATGTCAGAGATAGAAAGAAAAACAGACAGAGCTTATTAGGCATCAATGATGAGGTAAATTCCAATGAAACATCCAAAAGCTGGAACAAGGAACAGACATTCCTTTGAACATAACATGAGAAAACCGCATTGATGATTAATATTTAGGTATTGTTGACTACAAAGAGTCAATGTTCTCAGGCCTCAGTCAACTGTGACACCACTGTTTAAAAATGACAATACTTGTATTATGGAGTTTATACAAACACATGAGCCATACTGCGTCTTGGAATCACTTTCTCACTTAACTGAAGTACTAATAAAGGACAAATATGAGAAAGGGACACGCTAGCTTATGAGAAAATCTAGAAGCAGCTAACAATCTGTGTTAAACTAACATTATAGGGACAGGAAGAAAAATAGAACATCTTGGCACAATCCTAAACTCTGTTAGAAGTGTGATTAAAATGATGTTTTTAGTAATAAACGGAACCATTTCATCAGTTCACAAGCTTATCAAGTGGCATTCCACAAAGCAAACTGTGAAACCTAATCATGTGTAAACAGCATATCAAAAATGTCAGTGATTTCTTCTCTTAAACTCAAAAGAAGATCCTTTAAAGAACAAAAAAAGTGAAAAGTTGATGGTAACCATTGACCACAACTATGTTTTTTTTTATACTTTAGAAGTAAATCGCTACCAGCTGCTTGGTTACCAACATTCTTCATATCTGCTTTTGCGTTCAACGGAAGAAAGAAAGAAACTGAGGTGTGAAATAACTTGAGGGTGAGTAAAGGGTGACCATTTCCATTTTTGGGTGGAACAGAAATTAAAGTGCCCCCATAATGAGTAATGAAAGGTTCATATTTTGGTTTTGGGAGTCGCCAACAACAGGCTGACATGCATGCAAGGCCAAAAAGCACTTTCATTGTTTTATAATCTGATTTTATTTTTACCTCACTTGCTCAACTATTCATTTTTCCTCCTTAACATGACACTAATCTGCAGTGATTGGTCCGATTGGTGTAATTTTCATTTCATCTCGCCTGTAATGTCTGATAAAGCAATATTTGCGCGCGCAGTGCTGCTTTGTGTACCAGGGAAACACTCCAATCGCTCCAAAAGCGGCACCCCTAGTGGCAGAGAATAAATTAGCATTTTCATTCAGACCAACGCAAAAACTAAAAATTTGCAGGATGTTTTTAATTTCTTAATGGCACTTTAAACCTTAAATGAACAAATTTAAGAAATAAAATGAAAAAAATCACATTTCACCCTAAAGTAATTTCTGGTGACATTTTCATAAAACACAACCAATTCATTTTAGTAAACGGTTTCCTCAATCGTATGGAAAGCAATATCAGCAATGCAGTAA
Organism: Enteromius unitaeniatus; assembly: GCA_032359435.1. Classification (NCBI taxonomy): domain Eukaryota; kingdom Metazoa; phylum Chordata; class Actinopteri; order Cypriniformes; family Cyprinidae; genus Enteromius; species Enteromius unitaeniatus. The sequence continues at coordinate 16,313,029 of JAUMHI010000064.1, forward strand.
TCTCGTCTTAAAATAAGTTTAATTTCTTTATGGACAACATCAAATCTTACTTTTAGAAGAATGAAATGTGACTTGGAAATGATATTGACAGATTCCATGACTATTAGAGCAGACCAGAATGACTGGAGAAGTGGCCTTATTTCTTCAGGATGACTCATGTGTTTATGTTAATAGAACAGCATACGTGCAGTTTTGCAGCAGTTTATTGCTTAATGTGTATCAGATTACATATTTGTTTAGCTCTGAGAGCATTTTGTTGAATGACAACTGTCCTAAACCTGTTGCTTGTGAACAAACATGCATGTGATAACTTGCATGTGGATGCAATATTAATTTCAAGTGCCACAAAAATGATTGAACGGTTAGGTTACTCAAAACTGCAATTTGTTTCAAACATTTTTTTTGTTCTCTTGGGCACAAAAGAAGATCAATCCTGGTAACCTGGTAGCCAGTGAAAAAAACAATACGGAACTTGAGTGGCAATTTTCTTTTTTGGGTGACCTTTCACTTTAAGTGGCAGTAAATCAGAATCACAGCGGACGGTGTAGAATAAACCTGACAGAACATAAACCAAAAAAAGACCTGATGACAAGTCCCATACTATCCCGACATACAAAAAAAACGTACTTCAAAATACCGCTTTTTATTGCATAAATGACTCTGATCTGCTGAAATACTTTCCTTTATAGTGTTACAGAAACAAAAATGTGTTAAACTACTGCTGGCGATCAGTATGTTAACCCCAGCCGCTGTGCTCTCTGTCTAAAGTGTACGAGTTTAAGTACTTTTTGAAGAAACTGAATGTAAATTAACGTAAAAGTGGCTTAATGTAATTGCAGATTATTTATGCCACAAAACGGCACCACACCACCTCCAGCTCATCCATACACTTCCATAAAGCCCTACTAAAATATTCAACATATATTGCAACTTGTTTTAACAACGACGTCTTCTAATGCCTACCTACAGAAATTCACGTGAAGAAAAATCGAAACGAACATTTCCACAAGTAACTCAAAACACAGTCATGACCAAAACAAGCACAAACAAACAAACCATTTTAAAACAAATGCTTTTGATTGTTTTCATGAAATCGGAGTATATCTGCATGTTTGTGTACTTCACAAGCCAGCAGACGATTTGATTGTGAAGTACATGCTTACGGTTGATTATTTGCTCGCTTTGTTTTTGTGGATGAAGAACAATCAGCGGAGATGTGGAAATAAACAGACCTAAAACACACCAGGCCTCATTCATGAAACACAAGGACCAATTGATTTCTGTGAGAAAACATTCCTTCAAACCATTTTTCTTTTCAGCGATGAAGACTTCGAAGATCTCCATGAAGCTCTCACTGGCAAGTTTAAAATAGCCTTTAAACTTTCTTATCCTGCCTTCACCATTTGTTTTAGTTTTAAAATGCCTTGTATATAAAACTTTAGAGATATCCGTCCCAGACCTTCATTCTAAAACAATGAAAATCCATCATAAAAATATTTAGTTTTCACTACATTGTTAAATAGGTTTTATGTTGAAACTAATTATGATATAAACATAAATCACTTCAGTATTTGTCATTCATTTGAGTAGCCTGAGACAAATAAAAGAACAAATAAAAGGCATGTTATTTAATACTAAACTAAATATTTATTTGATGATCATTTCAAGTTGATATATATATTTGAAAGCCTAATCGAGTTTAAAAAAGATGGCTTACAGTAATGTTGAATGGCTAGAATTATTAATTTCATCCTTAGTAATTGTGGAAAAATAATTAAATACAATACAATATACCAGTACAATTTTGGTATCACATTAGAGTAAAAGATGCCATTAAACAAATATCTAAAGTATCTTTATGCATTAATTTGGAGATTCAGTGTAAAAATATGCATTACAATATAAAAATATAATTTAATACAATGTGATTTGTAATGTGAATGATTATATACAGTATTATGCATATATATATATATATATGTGTATATATACTCTGTGTCTTTGTGTGTGTATATGAACAAAATGGTATTTAAATATTATTAGAACAGTGTTTTTTTCTGAATCACATCATTTTCACTATATTTCAAGTATGCTTTTGGTATTGATTATTTAATTATTATTAAATTTTGTAGTAAATTCCATTTTATTTATTAAAATAAGTTTAGGAAAAGTATGAAAAAAGGGCATTTATTTTCTTGTCCATAAGTGAACTCATGAATTTATGAGAGATATTCATTCTGCTTTGTTTCATGAATGAAGCCCACTGCTGTTCTCTCCACGATTCCAAATGTCAGATTTTCACACACACAAACACATGAGATGCTGTATTCAGCTCAATACAGTTCCCGTTTTCCCTCTCGTCTAATTTACTTACAGCCTAAATCTTTAACCTCATATCTGCCCCAGCACTGCACACCGGTTAGCTGAACTCTGACCCCTTCAGAAGACATTTTCAGATAAAGACAGATAAAAAAAAAGCAAGACTCGGAAGACAATCATGCTTTGAAAATATCCAGTCTCTGCTCTAAGTTTAACAAAGCCACTGAGAGCAACACAGACAGAGAGAAAGAGAGAATCTGTGTGTGTGTGTGAGAGAGATGTGTCTGAATGTGTGTCCCTCAGGGGCTCACAGGTTACTGTGTATTATAAATGAGGCATGAATCCATGAGGAGCTGGTTACCGTGTGATCGTCTCCTGTTTACCGAATCAAACTGATGTGGTCCATCCAAAAATAAAAAAAAGGAACGTCTGCAAGCGTAACCATGATGACGTTTTGTAATGGCCGTGTATTTCTCATAAAGGCCCCACTGTTCTTTTCTCCAAAAAGTTTCTGATGAATAAAGTAGCACATTCCCCAATTCGTCCACTTTAATTACTAAGTCTTGTATAAAGCCATTGAATGGACTGTAGTGTTGATTAAAGCTCATGACTGGGTGTCGGGTTTGTCTCTCCCATCCGATCTGACCGCCGGGGACCCACCAGCATGTGCTCTAGCTAGATCAGGGGGTGAGAGGTCAAGATGCACAGTCCGGTTTACATCATAGAAGGATACAGCAGCGGCAGAATCTCTGGCGGCTTCCGCCCACCGATGGAGGCGGAGTCACGGGTGCAAAGTAGGCGTGAACTTTAATGTTGGGCAAGTGAGTCTACAGAGGATGCAAGAAAACAGGAAAAAGATTCAAAAATTGTGCATGTACACCTGGCAGGAAGCTCACTAGCATAAGATAACTTCCCGCCCTTTGAGACTGCTTATTTATGAGAAGTAGTGAATGCTAAAATGTTAAAACTCCATGTTACCATAAATAAGCGTCAACAGATGCAGCGATTCTGCATGGTGGCAAAAACAACCAAGGTTTAAACTGATACATGTCAGATAATAGCTCCCCGTTTTGAGATCGTGAGCACAGGTTGATGTCTGTGCTGTGTTAGCGCCCTCTTGTGCTGCAATTCTTACAGGTAGTTTTAGTTCAACTAAATTAAATAATAGTGTAAGTATCAGATGAACAACTTTAAAATTAGAATTGGAAATATGCTGAAGTACAAAAATTAGAAATACGTTTTGTTTTTTAAAAACAAACAGATAAATGACTGAAAATACATAGATTTACATTGAAAAGGATAAAAATGTGAAAAAAGGCTCATTTTAAATGTTAATACTAGAATATTCAGTGAATAATAAACTTGTTTGTGTTGTAATTTTGAACAATTTTGTATAATATTGTATAAAATCCTAACTTATTGAATAAGTTTGCTTTATTTTGTGAATAAAATCAAACAATGCTACAATTTATTTTAGAATTTAATTTAGTGCTGTCAAATGATTAATCACATCCAAAATATTTTTTTTATTCATATAATGTGTGTGTACGGTGTATATTTATATGCATGCTGTTTTTATATATTAAATAAATTATATATATATATATATTGTGCATGTAAATACAAAATATCCATACATAAATATACACAGCACACACACCTATATTATGCAAACAAAAACTTATTTTGGATGCGATTAATCGTTTGACAGCACTACTTTAAAATTGAAGCAAGTTTATACCTTATAAAGTAGCTTAAAATACCTTAAAATAAATTATTTAAACCCACTTCCTGGGATCATACCGAGAACCGCAAATCAATCCTAAAAGGTTTTATTTTCAGGAACATCCACAAGACTACAACCCTACACTGTGCCAAAGCAAAAGCAGGGTTTACCCTCAAGCGCTTGATGCCGGCGCGGGTGATCTGCTGACAGTCGTACAGCTCGATGCGGTCCAGACTGTGACAGGTCTTCAGATGCTCTAAAGACGCGTCTGTAATGAGCGGGCAGTTGTCGAGCTCGATCACCTCCAGTCGGTCGTGAGCGCAGGGTCCGCTGCCCAGCTGCCTGATGCCATCATCAGTGATGAGCTCACAGTGAGACAAACTCTGCAGACACATAAACAAGCCCATAACACCCAAGAAATGTCACAACCGCATACAGGGAAATTTGTGGAGAAAAGTGTATCGTGATGAAAATGACCTTTTCTCTCGGTTAATTTTTTCAATAATTGAATACACTAAAATAAAGCTTTGAAGTGACAGCACTAATTAAAGTTGTGATGAAACAGAAGTAGTGACAGATGGTTTTTTATATATTGTTTTTTGTGATAATGTAAAATAAAAATACATTTTTTACAATAAGATCTATAATATGCATTTAGAAAACCATTTTCACCATAAGCTGACTTTAAAATGTGCAGTGTCATTTTTTTGCACACTTCTGCTCTTTAAATCTTACCAGAACCTGGAGCCGAGGGCAGTGTATAGATAGCTGGATGAGTGTTCCATCTGTAATCTATGGAGAAAAATGTTCAATTAAAATTTAAATATAAAGTATAAAAATAAAGCCATCATTTTATTTAAAGTGATAATTCTATTGCTGTATGTTTTCACTAATAATTATACATTTCTAAATAGTTTATATATAAAATACAAAACAGGGAATAATATTAAGAACTTGTTATCCTTAGGATAATATTTAAGATAAGCCCACTAATAAAGCATATTTTATGATTTAGGACAGTACTCAAGATATGAAAGCCTGTTTTTGCCATGGAATAAAAAGAATTTAAAAGAAAAAAGTTGATTGCGACTTAATCTAAAAAAAAAAAAAAGTGCAATAATTGTGCATATTCCAATTCTGATTTATACAGTATCTCTCAATTACATCTAACTTTTATCCCTCAAAATTGTGAAAAGCAAAGTCTGAATTGTGAAACAAAGAGTTACAATTTTTAGGTAAAAAAAACGAGAATGAAAACGAGATTCCACATCTAATAGTATTATGCAAAAACACAATGATCATAAAAACTAAATTTTTTTTTTAAAAGATGCATTCAGGCTTATAATTATATAGTTATAATATATAATTATATATTATAATTATATTCAGGCTTATATAGAGTCTTAAAATTTGTACTAGATTTATTTCTGAATTACCATCAGCAAGTGACTAACCATTTAAATGGGCAACAAAATGAGGGTTTTATCAAATGTAACGTTCTCAGTGTAGAATTAACAACATTTAATACATTTAATAATAAACGCTTTGTCATAACGTGAGCCATTCATTTCTTTTGTGTAATAGTTTAAATTAGCTTTTATTTAAATTTTTTATTTTAAGTTTCAGAAATTTTGTCGTGCTTTTTGTCATTTTATGACAATGTCTCTAAATAACTAACACACACACACACACACTTATACATATATATATATATATATATATATATATACATACACACATATATATACACATACATATATACACACAGTATATATACACATAAGTGTATATTTTTGTATATACTGTATGTTCATTTATATTTTTAAAAACATATATACATTATATAAACATATATATAAAAAATACACATGCGTGTGTGTATATATATATATATATTTATATATATATATTCTTAAACGTCACATTATGCGCCAGAAAATGCTTAACGTCGTGTGAGCGTCCTATTTACATAAGTTTGGCATAGTTATTACGACGCTCGACGGCGTATTTATGGGGGTTGATATAAATGACACTTTTTTTTGAAAACGATGTTGTGTACAAAAGCACTGTCCACGGTAGTTTTGGTTCAAGTTCTGTGGAGCGCTGTAGCGGTAGGCCAATCATATAGGACTGCGCCATCTGACCAATCACAGTGAGGGCTCGTGGGAAGGAGGGGTTTAGACAGATTGAGTCTTCAAACTGCTTCACACGAGTCGTATACGAATCATTTAGAAACGGGGTAAAATTAAATCTATTTTTGGAGAAAACTAAAGTGTTTTTTGCTTACAAGTAAGCCTGTTTTAAGAGACTCATAAAACAATATTAGCCACCTTTAAAATGGCATAATAGGGGCACTTTAATGGCAACCCACTGTGACTCACCTGTACACACTCTTCTAAATCCATCTTTTCTAATTCATGACAGTTCTGGAAAAAAATGAAAGATTAAGAGAAAATAAGAAAAAAACGACACACTGGATTTGTGTTGTTGGAAGCTCTGGAGGATCTTGGGATTGTTTACTCACCCGTGCTAGTGAGGTGAAGCCTGCATCTGTAAGCTGAGAGCAGCGAGCCACCTCTAATATTCTACACAGACACGGAGATCAATGATGCATCGTTAAAAAGAGGAGAAAAACTGGGTTATGGGGGATTGCAGCTGATGTGTGGGTTACACACCTGAGACGAGGGCAGTTCTGACCCAAGGCATTGAGAATAGCGTCTGTGATGTTTGCACAGCCTGACACACATAAAGACTGCAGCCGATGGCACCCTCGACAGATGGTTATAAGACCTTCATCTGTGATCTGCTGCTTGATTTACAAACACACACAGAGACAGAGCTGCATGAACCCGTCCGCAGGACATATTCACACCCGACCCCTGTACGAGTCATTGCGTGCAACTTACCGAACACGTCTGCAAATTGAGTGTGACCAGCTCTGGACAGTGTGCTCCAATATGCTGAAGTGCTTCATCATCCAACTATGAAGAGAGAAAATTATCATTTGATCGTGAATGGATTTAAAGGGACAGTTCACCCAAAAATATTTACACACCCTCGTTTAGTTCTGCAGAATGCATTACAGCAATTAGCTTATAATTAAACATTTTCTTCTGAAATTATATGATAGCATACAGACAATGTTTATGGTGTGTTTTCCTGTCACCTTTATGTTAACACATGAACCACATTTATCTGAAAGTTAATTTTTTACAGTTTATAATAACGTGATCCATTCATTTTATTTTTTGTAATATTTTAGTTTGTTATGTGCTTTTAGAATTTTTGTTATTTTTTACATACATTTCAATAAGGCTTTAATCAGTGTTTCAATTTATTAGGAACCTTAACTTCAGCTAATTTCAGTTAGTCTAATTTCATTTCCTTTTCTAAATGTCTATTTTTCTATGTTTTTCAGCATTATTTAAATGACCTAAAATATCACACTATCATTGTGAAGAAGTGCAGGTATTTCATTTCTAAAATAAATCTCAGAATTACCTGTGTGCAGCCCTTGAGGAACAGGCCTTTGAGTCCCGGACAACATCTCACAAGCGCTTGTATGCCGTCTTTGGTCACCTGATCACACCACGAGATGTTCAGCTGCTCTAGCAATGGACAGCCTTCGCTAAAATGACACAGACAGAGTCATTTAGCCCTAGAGAAGCATTTTGCATAACCAGCAAGTGTGTGCATCTGTGAACGCTGACCTCAGAGCTTTGAGGGACAGGTTTGTGATTGAGGTGCAGGAGGCAAGATCCAAGTGCTTCAGTTTGGGACAAAATTTACTCAAGCTGTTACAGGTACTAGGGGGAAAAAAACAAAGGAGTAAGAGAGAGAACAAACAACATTTCCACCAACATCACAGCTTTCACTCACCTGTCAGTGATCTTGGTGCAGCCATTGAGGCTGAGCAGCTCTATATTTCTGCAGTTCTGGGAAAACGTTCTGTGAGAGACAAAAACTAATTTTATATTAAACCACGCTTTAATATACGGAATAAATGTACCGTCTTTCAGAATGGAAAACTAAAGTGAATATTAAAGCTGCAGTCTACTTTTTTGACATGCCTATTGACATAAAGAGCAATGTGACAAAGTAAACTGAAGTGTTTTCTGCAAAAGGTTTGCATGCATGAAAGATGGCAAATCTTAAATTTACTTTACTGCAGATGTACTGTAAGCAAATTCAGCTGTTTTTTTTAAGTTGCTAAACCAGAAGTCTAAATTATTGACAGGAAAAGTATTTCAGTCTTTATTACTGTGGAGTTGACAAAAATGTGGGTTCTCTCAACACCTATTTCAAAGATATCTGTCAGGTAGTAGGATATTTATTACTGGCAGCTTTTTTCATGTTTTTAAACTTTAAATATTAAATCAAATCAAATGTACCATGTTCAAAAGTTTGGAGTAAGATTTTAGAAAGAAGTCTAAACACATTTGTGGAAACATTTATGTTTGATATTACAAAATATTATTTAAATTTAAAATAAATGTCTTATGTTTTAATTCTTTATTTTTTATTTCATTTAAATTGTAATGTATTCCTGTTATTGTAAAGAAGTAAAAAAGTAAATAATATGCTGAAGAAAGAAAAACTTGCTGTGACGAATTTTTCACAATGCTTCAATGAACAAAGTTCAAACAGCATTTATTTAAAAAAGAAACACACACACACACACACACACACACATATATATATATATATATATATATATATACACAAACAGGTCCTTTGCAGGCTGAATTTTTTGAGAATTTTGGGTTTTCATGAGCTGTATGCCAAAATCATCAATATTAAAACAATAAAAGGCTTGAACTACTTCAGTTGTGTGTAATGAATTTAAAATATATGAAAGTCTAATGTTTATATATAAAATAATGAACTTTATCACAATATGCAATTTTTTTTAAAAGGACCTATATATATATATATATATATATATTTGGATGGATGTAAATGTTGAAAAACACTTTTAGTGCCTATAAATGTGACCCTGGAGCAAAAAAAACAGTGATAAGTAGCACTGCTATATTTATAGCAATAGCCAACAATACATTGTATGGGTCAAAATTATCCATGTTCCATTAAGATATTTTGTAATTGTAATTGTAAATATAAAAATTTGATTTCTAATTAGTAATATGCATTGCTAAAAGCCCTTAATTTTAACAGCAATTTTTTCTCAATATTTTTAGATTCCAGATTCTCCAAAAAACATACATCAATGAAAAGCTTTTTTCACGTGTTCACGTTTCCCCATAATAGTAGCAGCAATGCATGTTTGGCATGTTGTCCGGGGGAGAGCCGGGAGCTCGGCAGACCCCGAGCCCTATTAACATGAACCCTAGTGAGGGCAGGGCCCGCGGACCAGGTTCAAACCCTGCGTGCCCTCCATTAAAAAAGGAGCAAACGTGGCGGAAAGGGGAGGAGGAGAGATGCTAGAACGAGATGCGGAAGGGAAGGAGACGGGCGTATTTATTGTGAATAGGTTTGGTCTAGATTGGCTAACGAGATGATTGGAAAGTGGTGCCAGCTGCTTATTGACGGATTATTCGAACACGCTCCTCCCGAAATTAGTTTAGCAACATCACTTATTCAGCTTTGAATCTCCCTTTTTGAAAATGGACTCTTATAACTGGTTTGGTCTTCAGGGTCACAAATGATTCCTCAAGAATGAATACTTTGATGTTTTTGACGTGAAAACGTGCTCATCGTAGATAAGCATTCATCCGCTCCTTCTTTCTCACCTGAGAGCGCTGTCTCCAACTCCCAGACATCCTCTGAGACTTAACTTCCTTAGGAAGCCTCCACACCGCTTTGAGATGTTCTCCACCACACGACCCTGTAAATAAAGAGATTTTTATGATCTTTAGCCACTTCTGTATAAAAAAAACTTCCTGAAATTCCTTTTAGTACAAAATGTGGACAGTCCAGATTAAGAGCAACTACTGTCTACTCACCTCAATGTCTCTCTGGAAGTCAAAGAGGTCAATGCGCTGCCAATTACTGCCATCCAGAGCTAACAGGTTCCATGACTGAGAAAAAGAGAGATTAAACTCAATAATCATCTACAGATATAAATATACTAAAAATATTATTCTAGAGAAGAAAAATATTGCATTTTCCTTTAAGGCAGCTATTCAGCTGTATATCCTGGCTAAGTATCTTTGCAAGCACAACTGAATCCACTAAATATTATCCTGTTATATCAGATGTTTTGACAGTGTCTTTTCAGAGGTTGTAAAAAGCGTGAAATAAGCAAATGTCAAAACAGACACTTAATATGCCACAAAGCACCAGTTTAATCTATAAAGTGCCTAGAAAAAAATACACACACACACTTACTCGTGAGACTTGTGCGCAGCGGCAAAGTGTGACTACATCCAGAAATGAGAAAATTCTGCAGAAAAAAAACAGAGCTATTAGCAAACATCATTAACAAAAAGCTGTGATAGGAGCATCATTAAAAACTTCATTATTTCTGTTTGTTTGAAAAGTCTATGTGCTAAAAATAGAGATGAAGAAGGTAGAGATGGTTAAGATTATTAACAAGACAACATCATTAAAATAAGGAAATGAAGCAGGAGGAGAAAGAGGTGCTGAATGGGTTTCACACCAACCGTAACAACAGTTCCTTCGGTAGCTTCTTGTTGATAACAGCCTCGTCATTATTGGAGAACATCTGAGACGACAGGAAGACATGCTTTCATAATACTGTGTCTCACGAGTTCGAGCGTCAACAACAGGGTTTTACAGCAAATCACACACTTTCAACAATACAACAAGAAGCTGTTCTGTGGGACCACACTTGAACTGTCTTTTATATTCCTATGTGAGAAAACTAAGCCTGCCGTTTAAAAACATTACGTACACATCAAATTAAGTTGCACTTGTTTTATGTATCAAAGAAGAAAAAAAACATCAAATGTATTTTACTGAAATAAATTTCAAGTTACACAAATGTCAGTTACTGCTTACTAAATTGTGCAGCAATGGAGTAATAATATCTCATTTTTAGCTTTTATTTTTATATTTTCAGTATTTTCTGCTCTCCAATGGATCCTCTGCAGTGAATGGGTGCCGTCGAAATCAGAGTCCTAAAGCGGATACAAACACAATCCTCATGACTCCAGATTATTAACTAACATCTTGTGAAATAAAAATCGGTAACACTTCATAATAACTACACGCTATGAATCATTAGTTAAGCATTAGTAAACAGTCGGTCCATCCTTTATAAAGCACTGTTCCAATATTGATAGTCATAGTTTATAAATACAGCTATAAACGCCTTGTTCTTGATTTATAAGCATATCTAAATGTACGAAGGAGATTTAAAGGCTCAGTTATCTTTCTAACAGAACAAATAAACACGGAGGGATACAGTACTATTTTTTTTTTTTTTATCAAGTGTACGATTACATTTTTTACATCTTGAAAAAATATGTCTGTGCTCTGTATCCCTCTGTGTTATGTTTGTTTAACTCGTCTGTTTAGAATATAAATTAGCCTTTACATCTGCTTTATAAATACTTTTCAAGGAATAAACAGTCCTCACTTTAGACATCAGGCAACTACTAAATGCTTTATAACTACCTTACTTTATCATGAATTACAGCAGGGATAATAAATGCTTTATGAACACACTGGACAACTATTAACACGTGTCTAAACAATAAGATTAATGTAAATTTTAATTATTTATTAATCATTTACTTAGCCTTTCTAAATGGTCTTATTAAACACTGAGAACTCCTAAATAACTGGTTTGTAAATAATGTAATAATTAAAAAAAATGATAAACTGATCATTAACAAAGTGTGAAAATATGATTATTAAACATATATAATGCTCAAGAACAAGGCATTTATAGATGCACTTAAACTGCTTACTAATGCATTTATAAAGGATGAATTAAATACGTAACTAATCATTCATAGTGTGTAGTTATTATAAAGTGTTACCAATGTGTATTCTTGGATAGCCTTTTGTGAGCCTTTTTCTTTTTTTTTACAATTTGGAGTAACTACTTCTTTGGACTAGAAAGAATACTTCAAGGTAAGGATACTTTTTTTTTTTCTTTTACTAAATCGGCAGTAGTGTGGAATGTATTTTCACACTGAAACAATTACACAAAGCAAATTTTTCTGAGGTAAAACAATAACATTAATAAGAAATTAAATCCCAAAGTTCTGTTTTTTGCTAATAAGATTCTACCCTACAGGCTTGACTTTGAGTCAAATATACTACATGAAATTAACACCAGAGGTCTTATCCTGCTCCCATCAAACCACAAAACCTTTTTTCCAAGTGGTAACAAGAGATACAGATTGTCCTGGTGAATAATTCAGACCGAACCGGATGTTCCGTTTTTTTTAAGAAGTGTCTACCTCACATCCAAGAATAGTGGAGCGCACAGAAATTGTTTCTGTGCACTGGCCAGTTTATTGTTATTGTTACCGATTTCTTTTTATAAGCCCATCTTGATCTGAACAAGAATTTGATCCCAACAGCCTGTCGAGGCTATTCACTAATTAACAAAATTGAACATAGAGGAACAATGTCGCTGGTATCACTTTTTAGAATGAAGAACAAATAAAACATTCACAGCCAATCAGAATCCACCTGACACTAAGGAGATCAAGCATTTAAAGCAGCAGGAGACATAACTGCAATGTGTGCTTATATTAAACAGAATGTTACTGTACACAAGTGTGGTCGCTAATATAGTTATTGTCATCTTTGTGGTTCACTCCTGGTGCGAACGGCCCTTTAGTCGTATTTTTACAGCGTCACAGCTCTGGCTGTTAAACTACATAGACGTACTGTTAAAATCTCCTTTAGTGTTCCACAGAACAAAGAAAAGTCATTACAGGTTTGGAATGACATGAGGGGGAGTAAATGATGACTGAACTTTTGTTTTTGGGTGAACAATCCCTTTAAAGCATTGACCCAGCTGAGAAAGACAAACAAACAATATGGGAGATAGCTTACAGCTATTCTTTATTATGAACTGTGACACGTGTTGTTCCTCTTTCTTTTCACCCATCTATACTGTATGAGGAGACTTTTCATGTTTGTTTGTTTAAGGATGAGCCATGCGACGTCTGACTGCAAACTGTTAGGAATGATTGATCACATGTTTCCAGCTCATCTGAAACACTGTATATTGCCGGATGACTTTTCCCATAACCAGTTCCCTTTTATATCCTAATGTTTCCTGGAATCGTGTTTACATGGGTAAATTGCAAAAAGACAAACACAGGTCATACTTTACAAGCAAGAAACAAACTAAATAAAATGGTTTTAGTATAATTTTTGGGTATTTGGGTTAAAAAAAAAATATTTATAATTTTTTTTGGGGGGGGCGGTGGTAGTTATTTATCATTTTTAAACTTTATCATTTTTTTAATCTAAACTTTTTTTTAAATATGTTCTCAGCATGCAGGTGTTATGTAACTTGAACCTGTTTGAATATTTTCTGATTATCTTTGCACTTATCTCACTATACTGTTAACTGCTATTGACCATAATTTTACTGAATGACTTTTCTTGTGATCTTATTTTTTTATAATAGCTAACTTTTCATGGCAAATTAGTGAATCGCTTCCCTTCCATGCATCGCAATAGTTTCTAACATTCTGACTGGCCTGGATATCTTTGTCAGCAACGCTGACCAACCCCATGAACAACCATATTTCCTCAGTAACACTGTCAGAGTATCCAAATTACAACTGCAGATCTGCAGGAAGTCTAAAACGTTGAGTCTAACACAATAATAAATGAGCTGTAGGATAAATCCCTATTTTCAGGTAATATTGCTTTAATCAAACATGCAACCGAGCATGAGATGAGATGTCAGTCATATGTAAATATAACTCTCATGCTGCTGTCACCAAAACATTGTCCAGATAATCACTCAGATCCTAAAAAAAGAAACGGGACTAAGCCGATAACAATGCAGTGCTTCTTGAATACTGATTACATTCATGCCTTTGCGATAGAAATTCTGCAACTAGGCCTTGTATCTTAACAAAATCTCCACTTAAATATCCTGGTTATTATGATTATGGGAGGTCCTTAAAATGTTAATAAGAATGTTTTAGAATGCGCGTGTTACTCTTATGGATATAAGTTACCAATAATGCAAACTTTATCACAAATAAATTTGTTATGAACATGATACCTTCGGTTTTTTTAATTGCAATTCTTTTATATTTGGCGCAATGTCACCGTCCCATCAGCTATGCTGAAATTGTTATCAGAAATAAAAATTAAAATGTCATCCAAAGAGTACAGTTAGTCTACAGTTAGTTAGTGATTTGATAGTAATGTCACACCCCCACGGCTTTTAAAGTTGTAAATGTCTAAAAAAAAAAAGTGTGTATGTGGTAACCATGGTCAATTTTGGTTAGGACAGGGCTATATTCAAACATATTACACGGTAGATCAACACTGGGGCATTACATAACAAAATAATCTTTAGTAAATGCCTACAGTGTATTCCCTCTGACATAGCATGCCTACATATGATCTTTAAGAGCAACTACCCCCGATTTTAAACGACAGCATCAATGCCATGTGCCTCAACCTAACCGAAGTGTGTCAAACCTAGTAAGCCTCCTACCTAGACAGCATCACAGGCGGCCAAAACTGCAGCACACTCTGATAAGCCTCGAAAACGCAGCCTAAGTAGTCAGCTCACTAAGTTTTGAGACACACCCGATGTAAACACAGTTATAACTTGTTTAAACACGGCTTGCTCGCAAGTCTTCGAGGAAAACAACAAACTAATGTTTGCGTAAACAAGCCCAACTGTCCTAGATAGTGAAGGGTAGTGGTGCGCTTGTGTTTTAACGCGTAAAGGCCCGTGTATATATCCAGCTTTTGTTTTGGCCGGCTGTTTTCCCCCCTCTTCAGCCTGTGGGCCTACCACCATTATATCCGTCTCCTATAATCTCAGCTAACCAGTTTAATTTATAAAAACCATCGAAGCGTAGATCGCAACCTACTGTTGCTTCGCGTAAATAACATTAAAGCACCTTTTGTGACTCGCTAAGCTCGGAACAATGCTTGCGTTTATGCAGTCCGACACAAAGTAGACTTGACAAGAAACAAAATGTAGCGACTTAAAAGAGACATAACGCCGGATTTGATGTTGCCTTCGGTCAACAGATATGACTGAACGTGTTTTACAGACTGACAAGTGCTTAGAAGAGCTGAACTCATATGCATGATTGCGGAAGCTCGGCCTCTTCTACTGCAACAACACTTATAATCCCCCATTATTTAAGCCGTTTAGGAGTAAAAACGCAAGGTTGTTTACACCGACATCTGCAAATAAACAGCGGCTACTCGCCTCAAAGCGACTCCGAGAGACGCCGTTCACCTCCTTACCCATCCCGAGCGCTGTAAAGTCGGTAAACCGGAGAGGAAACGCGCGTCCGGTTATTAAAAGGTGACAGATGTGTCGGTGCCGCTGGTTTCCGTCGAGCTCATGCCTTGTTATCGCTTAATTTCATCGCGTTTGTATATGGCGAAGATGCAGAAGAGCCCCAGTGGTTGAAGCATGAACAAATCAAGCTTATCTCCTGTTGTGTTGCGGATCACCCCCTCCCCTTTACCACGACTAGATCTCAGACAGTTTCCCCATCTGAAAACTACACCTTACAGTCGATTTTGTTCGTAAACACTGCAGTTTCAGCGCTTTCGCCAGACCGAACAAAATGTAATTACTTTAAAGCGATGTGTTATGTGGCAGTCAAGCCGCAATAAAAGTATAAAGTTGTTTTCTGTGGATAACGTTCAACGTCTTAAAGGTCGAATTTAAGTCGTCTGTGATCAAATATAATCGATTTTGTAGTTGTCATATTACCACGCTTGAAATATTATCCATTTTATTAAAAATACGTGAGCAGGATTTCAGATGAATTCACTGTATTATTTATAGTTTGATACTGAAAGTTTGTTTGTGTGGCGTGCTGATGATATTAAAACATTTCATGTAGGTTAATGGGTGCAGAGTACTTGTGAGAAGTGCAATGTTTTGTCTTCTTGTAGTATGGGAAGTGTACTAACTGCAAATCATTTGTTTTCTTGTTATTGTTGCGCTCATTTCCGGGTTTGATTTATTAGCCCCGCCTCCGACAGTCATAGCCAATGAAAACTCAAACCTGGTCTTCGTCATTTGACGTAATCGTGGTGGTAACACGAGGCAGTGTTTTCACAAACAAACGACGCTGAAAGGTTCAGCATAACGGTTACACATATCAAATTAATGTCAACTAAATTAAGAAAATACTAAATATTTGCATTTATAGAACTCTTGGAACTATTGGTTAAATTAAATGCTTTAGTAAACTGAAGACTTTATTTCAGGAATGTTAGAGACCTCCAGACTGTACAATAATGGTCTAATAATAGTAAAATGCTGGCAAATAACGATATAGATAGATAGATAGATTAGTCTAAGACATTTCTCAGCCTCAGATGTGAAAAAACCTAGCTGTGCTAGAGACTGGGAATCATCTTCAGACGTTTTAGTATCACAAATAAAATGAGAGAGGTATCATATAAATTGTATTTATCCTGTAAAACAGGTCATTGCAAAATCGTGTAAAGATGTTGATTGCTTAAACAAAGGACAAATATTAAGGATGTTTTATTTATTATATATGGCTTTTTTTATTGAATTGCAGTGGAAAAAAACGAATTTTACATCATATATAGGTCACTGCCTGTATACGTTACAAGAAACAAGAAATACCTAAGCAATAAGCACTGTTAATAATTGTAAAGCCTTACATCTACAGTAATTGTCATGACTTTAATGTTACGTTATTGCTCTGTATGTTCTGTGTTCTAGAACTGAAAAAAAAAACCCACTGAGCCTGGGAACACATTCTGACGTCATCTACGCGCGACGTCAACATGTGAAAATACCACACCGAGCTCTTTGGAAAATACACGGGTACATCAAATTATTCAGCTATAAAACCGCAGCTTCAAATCCGGCAGACATTCGCCGCCGACGAATGCTCACGAAGGTGAAATTATACTGTATTCAATTGTTATTGCACAAGGCTAACACAACTATTGTTTTTGCTAAATTAATATGTTAAACAACTAATGGTTATGGTAAACAGAACTAGGTAGAGCTTCAGTCTATAACTGCTCTCCCTAATAGACGTATATGACGTGTCTGTGGTTACTCTATTCACGGAAAATGTAGCCTATGTATTGATACGTGGCGAGTGTAACACTGGCACCAACATTTAAAGGCTTCTTGCCTGCAGGTTAACATCACACGCTTGATCAAAAATGATGTAACTAACGTTTAACACGCTAAAGAAGAGTCTGTAACTGCTAACGGACAATAAAATCGAGAAAGAAAAAAAAATGATGCATTACTAAAATGAGGAAATTGTAATTTCACAATAAATCGAATAAAATGAAAAATTGCACATTTAGACTAAATGAATTAAATTCAAGTTAAGTTCAGCTCAAATGAAGGCGGAATACAGCTGCTTGCTTTTGATTGGCTGTCGCCTAGTTACCGTGCAGCTTGACAGCGAGCTTGTTCTACGTAAACAAGCGATTTAACATATTTTCAATTTTATTTTCACAACTTTTACACAAACTGCGAAAGTGTTTCTGCGAAAATTCGCTATCCGGGCGAAACGGCGCGAGGCTGTGACGCTTCCTTTTCCGTGGGACGGGCTAAAAGCGCGCGTGCGCAGAAGAGGCTGCGCATAATTTGGGCTGTAATGGATGAAGTGAATCCTCTCTGAATTCAGGGCCGTGGAGGGTTTTATATCCACGAACATCGCCCAATTTCTAGGTCTGGTTTCTTCCCAGAGCCGCTTAAGTGAACTGGAAACAATTTTAACACATAAATATGTGATCCTTTTCGATGAGTATGAAACCGCAGAGAGTTTACACTGAACATTAAAGCGAATATGTGAACAAGAAGCAAGCGGGTCAAGTTTTATTTTCAGTTATGTGGGACAATATCCCTACACAGCGAGCTTTACTGCTTCAGAGCTCAGAAACCGTGTGCCAGGAGAGCCAAACGTCTGTTTAGGCTTTGATATCGAACAAGGATAAACAATCTAAAGCAAGGACAAGCCTGTATTTTTCTTCTTTCTTTTTGTCTTTTCGAGGGACGCTAGCTTAGCTAAAGCTAGCCGTGAGGCGCGAGCGCAATGCGCTGCTCGAGGCACCAGTGATGCCATCGTGAAGGACAATTTCGTTCAACAAATCTTTATTTTTGGCTTTGTACTCTTGGATATATTTCGACGCGATTCGGAGAAGACACGGGGATGACTTGTGGATAACCTCTGCGCGTCAAATAGCGTGCGCATCTTTGTTTTGCTTCCCTCAGACTCTTCCGTCTGGCAGGATTTCACACTTTTACCCAACACTGAGCGATTTGTGTTGTTCATGTGCTGTCTTGACCACTTAGGTCCACGTCTCCGGAGGACAGAGGTATGCCTGGATCAGACCGCCTGCATGGGACCAAGAGGAAGGCTGAACCGCTCTACCATCAGCAGCAGGCGGCCGGCGGGGAAGGCCAGTCTCTGCTCGCGGGCTCCGCTAGGCAACCCACCAAGACGGCGGCGGG
>JAUMHI010000064.1:16333278-16352440 GCA_032359435.1 Enteromius unitaeniatus
AACTGCTTGTTTGTAATTAAATTATGTAACTAGTTACTGCCCAATTATGCTTATTTCATAAGAGGATGAATTAGCAGGCAAGATTTCATGCGTCCACTAAATGTAACTTTTAAAATAAAGTCTTGCAATGTAATGAATCAGTTTGAAATGGGACCTCTGTGTCCAGAAGTGTTGTAGCAAAATGGAGTAGTTTGTTTCTATGTGTTGTCAAGTAATTTTGCATACTCAAAGTTCACTGAAAGCACAAGTTATGACATTTGAATGAAACATTACACAGTAAAAAATATAAGGGCTAGCTAAAAAATGGCATTTAGAAAATAGATTGGGTGATTTTTATTTTATTTTTTTTGGCAGAAATTATATTTTTATTTGTTTAAATATCTAAACAAGCAGGAGTTGTTCATATGTGAGCAGGCAACTGCCTTTTACATGTTCAAAAAAATAAATAAATAAATCCTTATAATATTCCATAGTGCACAATGCAGAGAATCTGATGATAGTACAAGGTGTGTGCCTGTAATCAGTTAATTAATGCCTTTGAGGGAGAGTCCAACTAAATACAGGCCTGTAATACAGGAATTATGGCATGTAAATGTTAATTCAAGATCCCAGTTGTGATAAATGTTTTTATAAGTAAATATGCAACTGTAAATGCCTTTTCATGCATACTTTTGTTCAAATAAAAATCCATTAGGACTGAATAACATGCTATAAATATAAAATCCATGTACTTATAACAGATAACACAGTTATCATAAATGCCTGCAATAAATTTACAGCTGATAAAGGTTATCAACGCAGCAGTTTTCTATCAAAAAGTGTTCTACAGATTATTAGAATGCTGATGAGCAGGTGCTAACTTTTTTTTTTACACAAATAAAATGCATTATTCTTCTACAGTAAATATAAAATTAACAAATATTTTTAATAAAGCATAGAAATTTGTATAAAGCTAAAATAGTTAGTTTAACCAAAATGAAAATTCTGTCTTTAATTACCCTCATGTCGCTCCAAACCTTGTTCATCTTATGTAGAAAGATATTGATGGTATAATTTCTGTAATATCTTTCAGTGAAAATAGCAGACGTCTCTTTGTTGACACATGCAGGTGTTCTCCAGACTCCTTACAGCCATGGTCACATTAGTTTTGAGTATGCAAAATTACTTCGGAATGTGATGTGACCTGCATCATCTCATTAAAAACACAAATTTATAGAAACATACAATGTATGTTTTTTTTTTTTTCACAAACTTTGACACAATCTCAAAATTTAATCAACTATGTCTTGCTCTTTGTCTTTATTTTTTGATAATTCGTTACAATCGAATGCACATCACAGTATGAAAGAAAGGATCTGATGCTACTTAAGTCTCTTAGTGACTTTTATTTAGTTGACTTGAAGAGTTACTCCACCTCAAAATGTTGTTCCAAATGCAATATAAGATATTTTGGATGAAAACCGCGGGCATGTGACTGTCCCCTTGACTCCTAAACTATCGCCACTGTCAATGTGCAGAAAAGTATGAAAGACATAATCTAAATGCTTTATCTGCCATCAGTGGTTATATCTTGTACGTGTAATTATGCTTTGATTTGTACAAACAGCTTATCTTTCCTTTACAGAATTGTGCATTCACAGGATGCTGCCCAAAATGACACGACAGTGACTTTACTGTGCGACTCGTTGAATGAAGTCCTTATTTTCTTTCCGTATAAAAAAAAATACTCCCATAGCTTCATAACGTTATGGTTAAACCACTGATGGCAGAGCATTCAGATGACATCTTTCATACTTTCCTGGACCTTGGGGGTGGTAATTGTTTGCCAGTAGTTGGGACAGTCACAAGCCTCCCAGTTCTAATCCAAAATATTTAAAAGTGTATTTTCTGAAGACGAATGAACCCTGGAGTAACCCTTTAAGCAGATAACAGAACTTCAGTTGACTGACATTAAACCATTTCTATTTTTTGTTTCTCTTCCCCAGGCCTTCTCTGCGGTCCCGGAGCCGTTCTCCCCACTACTCCTCCTCTCGCCGCTCCTCTTCCCATTCTCGCACTAAGAAACATTCTTTGTATTCTGGAGGAGCCAGCGGAGGCTCCTCCCACAGCAGTCGACCAGGCAGCCGCTCCCCTTCGTCTTCACGTTTGCCGATCACCTCCAGCCTGGGGGCCGAGCTGACGCGGAGAAAGAAGGAACGTCAGGCGGCGGCCGCCAAAAACTCCCCTTCCCTCCGGCCCAACACATCCAACATCCCAAATGCGCCGGCGAAAAACACTGAGACGCCACCACCAGAGACAGCCCCGCCCCCTGAGCCTCAGAGACCACCCTCGCCACCTCCGACCACAGATCCGGCAGAGGAGCCCTCTTCGGTTCCTCCTCCACCTCTCCCGTTATCCAGTCCACCTCCGTTGCCTCTCTCATCTCCTCCACCTCTCCCTGCCAACTCTCCTCCTCCTCCTCTTCCGCTCTCATCCCCTCCACCTCTACCTCTAAACAGCCCTCCGCCTGCTCCTCCACCCTCTGCACCTGCTACGCCTGTTTCTTCTCGCACGAAGAGCCCCAAACAGAAATCTACGCAAAGTCCCGCTCACACAATTAAGACTTCCACACTTCCGCCCCTTCCTCTGCCGCCGGCTCTTCTGGGAGACTGCAGAGACAGGTGAGTCCTGATCAGACACGCTTCGTAGGAAAATCTTGAAGCAAATATGTGAACACAGGCCGATGTATTGCAAATTCACTGCCTGCTCTTGCATTACTCTGGTGCTAACTAACCTCAGCACTCAAGGATGATTCGATTTGTCTGGACTTGATGTCATCATTCTGATAGCTAGCTATAAACATCATTTTAAAACATGGAATTAAAAAAAGAAACCCTAGCTTTGTTCTAAATGCATTTTATAGATCTTATCGCGATTGATTTGTGATCAGTGCACGCATTTCATTTTTAACTTTGTAACTTCAACGTTGTAATGTTAAACGTAATGCAACTCAATCTTCTGGTGATCTAGGGTTGTTTTTATTAACTTAATTTTTTTTTTTTTTAAATATTTGCAATGTTTTAAATAATTCTGCAATAAAGGAAAAGTAGAAATGCATTGGCAACTAGTTAACTGGTTCTCTTCAAACTGACCTTAGTTGACTGATATAGAAAGAATTTATGTGGAAGTATTGATTATGCAACTGTACTTGTGTTGCACTTTATCTGATATTTCGAAAATGCAGTGATGCAGAACTTGTCTTAGCTTGACGCATGTGCATTCACATTCTTGCATTCGGTACGTTTTGGACAGGTGTCAGGTGCTATTTTCAGATTTAATTTAACACAGAATACTAATAGTCATAATTATTTTTTTAACAGTGTAAATGTATTTTGCCATTCATATTATTTTAAGATGTTATTCCTGCATTTTACTTTGTGTTACCTTAATTAATGACACTTGCTTCTGATATCTGGTTGCAACAGTTGTTGCCCAGGAACATTTAAGCTATAGTATACTTGTTCAAATAGAGGCAATTAACATGTTGGCTCTTGGTCACATGATGAAATCGCGTATGCTTGACCATTTACATATTTGTTCTGGATGCAAGTGGGCATGTTTGGGCAGTCAAGAGTGTAACCTGAGAATAAGCTGTTATTTCCTGGCCGTGTTTGTTTGCGCTTAATGCAAATAGCTTTGACAAAATCTGTTGTCAGTACCTACACCCAGCATTACGCAGACTGTTCTGTTAGCATGCATGCCTTATTAAGTTTTAAAAGTTTACATTTGATACATTTTGCATATTTTTTATTTACTGCCGTTTATGCTTCTGCAAATTATATGCACCGTTATTTATGCTTGGTGTAAATGGCAACAACTTGATTTTACTTTCTTTCGTAAATTTTCACTGCTGTAATTTCCTTGCACAACCATCCATTTTCCATGTGTCTATGTATTTTGCCCTCTAGATTTGCTCTTGAATGAGTTGTAAATACAGTTTTACGTCATATGCATGTCTGTTGCAGTTTAAAAGACCCGTATTTGGTCACATCATGTTGAGACTAAATGCATAGTTCTAATTTAAAAAAAATAATCTTCTAGCTAAATTCAAAAAATTCTGACATTTTTAATTTTCCGCGTTCATCTCTTAGGTTTTCAGTTACTTTCAGCTAGAGCTCTGTGACAAAAAAAATGTCATATAAAATGATCAACATTTGTGTGGAAGCTTTGTTTTCCCCCTGGGAATGAACACTAACTGGATTTTATTTATTTTTTTTATCTTCATTTCAGTCCAAAGAAAAATCTTTCCCAGAAGTCATCAAGGAGAGACAGGGAGAAGGAGAAAGAAAAAGAGAGAGAAATTAGGACACGCCTTCTCAGCGAGTTGCCCCTTCCTCCAGTACTTTCGGGAGGAGACCCCTCTCCTCCTCAGTCCCCTGCTCGAGAATCCCCACTGCTTCTGCAACAAACCTTCAAGAAGAGACCAAAGTAAGTGCCACTGCTTCAGCATTCAGGGCATTTCTTAAGATGATTTGTTGAAGTTTACATTCAGCTACAGTTAACAGGGAGGATTGCATGTCTTATGCTCACCAAGGTTACTCTTCTTATTATTATTGCATTTTAAAATATCATACCATCCAAAAAGTTATAGAACACTCTCCAGATTGACCAAAATAAATGAAGTTTGTTCTTTAAGAAATAAGTCAGATTTTCTAAGGCAAGGCATGAGGTCATTCTTTTTATCCATTGAGACACACAGAACAACAACCTTCCATTTTTGGTCATTTTAAAGGGGACAAATATGTAATATGCACAACCTGCAGGGCTTCAAGTATTCCGGCCCCGTGCCGGATCTCCGGCGTGCGGCAGTCAGGGAAAAAAATATATATATTTTAGATCCTGCGTATGTGGTTTAATATTTTCGAGCCAATTTATTTCAACCACCAATCATATGAGAGGAACGCGGCTTTAACTAACGTTAGAAGCCTAACAGAGGCAGAGAAGGGCGGGTCCTTGCGACACGTTAGTGTTGTCGGAGAAGAAGAAAAAAAGAGCACAAGTTTATGAAGCCTGTGGATGATGTCCTAGCAATAGATAAAGAACTCAATTAATGATGCTGGGCGTGGATTGAAGAAAGTAGAAATGGCGAGGAAGCTACTGTATGCCAGCAGCGGTAAGAGAGTGCTTGCTCGTCATGAATTAGACTCTGGTCATAGAGCCACTGCCCGTGCACTCAAACTTACCACGACGTTCCCGGGAGCAGCTGAGACACCGTTGTCTATGAATGACCGTGTCTGCGATTTTAAAAATAAAAGTGATAATGGTTTTGATTTGACTTCTAATCTGCAGTTTAACGGTTCGGTTCTTTAGCACTTAAAGCACTTGCTATTGTTTAGCAGTTTTTAAGCACTTTAAAAGTAAGTCCTTCAAATATTGATCAATTTATCATACAACGGGACTTTCCAGTAGATGACATTTGCCCAGTAAAACAAGACAAAAATACTGAGGAAGAGCATTATTTTTAGGCTGTGTGATCAAAAGGTACAGTGACTTTTGCTTATTTTAGAAGTTGTGAGCAGATCTATTCAAGACTTCTGTGAAATAAATGATGAAGTATTATATTTTAAAACATCGAAGTGTTGCTAATATAACACCTTGTGCTCTTACACATTTATATTTAGAAAACAAACTTTTGTTCAAATGAATTATTAATGCCTCTTTTGAACCCAGGATTTGAATGGCATTGTATGTTTTTTTTTTATTGTTAAGAGTTAAGATCCTTATCACAGTTATTACGTTAGTCACGGGATGCTGGAAGGCTTCATTAGATTCAGGAAAAAGGCAGAATGAGAGAAAGCAGCTAAAAAAATCGCAAAGGTTTTCTGAAGCGTCTGTCAAATGTGTGCAGGATTTGCTGTCCTAGATATGGAGAGAGGAAGCAGACTCAAACTGACTGGGGCAAGCGCTGTGTGGATAAGTTTGACATCATCGGCATCATTGGAGAAGGAACGTACGGTCAGGTGTACAAGGCCAAGGACAAAGACACAGGTGTGTTTTTTTAAAGGGGATGAACACATTCTTGCTGGATAAAAGTATTAATTCCTTTAATTACCCCAAACATTTAAATGGGAGTTTGTTTGCTTTGCTTAAAATGTATTTGCTGTTAATTAGAAAAGCTGTTCTGATCAGATCATTCTCTGTAATTGCGCATCTAGTTCTGCCTTTTCAAAAATCTATGTCTTTGAGATAAAGACGTGTTGACAGCCTTCTGTTATTTTTTGGTTTCTGAAGGAGAGCTGGTGGCATTAAAGAAGGTGAGATTGGATAACGAAAAGGAGGGTTTCCCCATCACTGCCATCAGAGAGATAAAGATCCTGAGACAGCTCAACCATCGGAGTGTCGTCAACATGAAAGAAATCGTCACTGATAAACAAGACGCACTTGACTTCAAAAAGGATAAAGGTTTGTTTAAATGCATTTGGATGCTTTTATACATTTCTGTATTTTGCGTGGAGTGGTGAACACATTCCCCTCTCAGAGTTAGGGTGTGTTTGGCGGCCACTCAGTTTCCTGAAATTCACACTCCTATTTTCTAGGCCTACCTCTGTTTATAAATCTGTATATATTTTTGTGCACTAGGTGCGTTTTACCTGGTGTTTGAGTACATGGACCATGACCTGATGGGGCTGCTGGAATCAGGATTGGTGTCTTTCTCCCATGAGCATGTGCAGAGCTTCATGCGTCAGCTGATGGAGGGATTAGATTATTGCCACAAAAAGAACTTTCTGCACCGAGACATCAAGTGCTCCAATATCCTGCTAAATAACAGGTACCAGTTTGTGGTTTGAGATGTTGCATGAAGTTAGTGTCATACAAATGTAAATGCGTTCAGCTACACTGTTTAAGAAAAAAAATAAGAAAAAATAAATGTTATTTCAAGTAGAGATTTATAATGTTATGAAAAATATTTATTTCAAATAAATGCTGCTCTGTTGACCTTCAAATGATCATGGAAAAAATTATTTGAAAATATATTCAAATAGAAACCATTGTTTCAAATTCTAATAATATTTCGCAGTATTGTTTTTTAATTGCTATTATCAAATAAATGCAGTCTAAAACTCTTAGCAACCGCACACTTTCAAATGCATAAGATTTGTGCATTAGTTTTACGTTCCTAACTAATGTTGTGCTCTTTAAAAATAAGTCCTTGAGCAGTGTATTAATACATTTTTTAAACCTTGACATTATTTACTGGCATACTTTCAAATATTTGCATCTTGCAATAAAATGATCAAATGTGGCTTTATTTACAAAATGGTGTTAAATAATGCATTTTAACAACATCATGCATTTAAACAATAAAATGCAAGATTTTATTGTTTTCCATTCATCTAACTGTTGTTGTTTTCTTTAACAGTGGTCAGATCAAACTTGCCGATTTTGGTTTGGCTCGTCTTTATAACTCTGAGGAAAGGTAAGGAAATGTTAGGCTTTCTATGGGTTGTGCTAAAGAAATAGAGACCCTTCAGCTTTGAAGGATCTATAGATTACCTGTGATTTCAGAAAGTGTAAATTATGGTGTTTAACACTAACTTGATGGTTATTCCCAGTCGCCCGTACACTAATAAGGTGATCACACTGTGGTACCGCCCACCTGAGCTGCTACTGGGAGAGGAGAGATACTCGCCTGCTATTGATGTCTGGAGTTGTGGGTAAGACTCCTCTCTGTATCCAGTTTACATTTACACCCCAGTTGTTGTTCATGTGATGATGTTGTTTGTTTCTCTTTTTGCTGTTGTGTAAAGGTGTATTTTGGGAGAGCTCTTCACTAAGAAACCAATTTTCCAGGCAAACCAAGAGCTTCTACAGCTTGAGCTGATCAGGTACGTTTCTCAAATCTCTAATGATGTAGGAGGGGAAGGGCTTTGTGAAACGCTGTTACACTGTCTGTTTCTTCTTTGTTTTGGTCAGTCGTTTGTGCGGTAGTCCGTGTCCTGCTGCTTGGCCAGATGTAATTAAGCTGCCATACTTTAATACCATGAGACCCAAGAAACAGTACAGGCGACGCTTACGGGAGGAATTCGCTTTGTAAGTTCAACCTGGTTTTTGAAACTCCTCCAACATTCTTTGGTAGATTTTAATCCTTGTTGAAAGAAGTCTCTCACTCTGAAACATTTTTTTGTAAAAATAATAATATTGTGAAATATTGTTTCAATTTAAAATGACTGCTTTCTATTTGAATGTATTTAAAAAATATTTTATTCCTGTGATGCAAAGCTGAATTTTTTTTAGCATCATTACTCTAGTCTTCAGTGTCACACGACTCTTCAGAAATCATTCTAATATGCTGATTTGCTGCTCAAGAAACATTTCTTCTTATCAACATTGAAACAGTACTGATTAATATTTTTATGGACGCGTTATACTTTTTTCAAGGTGATTTGATGAAAATTTTAGTTTAAAGTGATGTATATACATAAACATTTGTCTTTTACGGTCACTTTTCATATTTAATGCATAATTTCTGACCAAACTTAAGTTCTTAAAGACAAAAAAAATGAAGAGTTAAAAGTGAACATAAGTGATGCCGTGTAAGTCACTTTGGATAAAAGCTTCTGGCTAATGCGTAAATGTATTTATCTCTTTCTGTTGGAGTTCAGTTTTAGTCACACTGTACTTCCTTTATGATTACGATGCCTGTCTTTAGTCTGCCCACCTCTGCTCTTGACCTGCTGGACCACATGTTGACGCTGGACCCCTCGAGACGCTGTACGGCCGAACAGGCCCTCGCAAGCCAGTTTCTGTGTGATGTTGAGCCCAACAAGATGCCGCCACCTGAGTCAGTGCACACGCAAACACATCTCACGTGATTTAAATCATATTTAATACATAGTCACACAACGTTTGGTAATTTAGTTCAAAAGCAGCTGCAATTAAATGTTATTTAAAGGCTATTTAATATCAAGAGTAGGTGATTATATGGTGATTAATTTATGATTGTAAACTATTTTTTCTCTTTAGTTTGCCTCATTGGCAAGACTGTCATGAGCTCTGGAGCAAGAAGCGGCGACGGCAGAGGCAAAGCGGAGTGCCTGAGGATTTCCCCGTTGCCAAAGCTCCTCGAAAGGAACCTCCAGGACCTTCTGGAGGGGAGAACAGCCGTCCGCCGCCCAGTCCCCCGCCACCACCCCCCTCATCTGCCCATCCCGCACCGGCAAACATCACAGCCAGTGAGCTGGAAGGTGGGCCATAACTTGACAGGAACACTTGGGTTCTGTTCACCTCAAAATCATAGGCAGGTAGTTAGAGGATCTAAACTATTCAGGTAAAGGCAGATCTTTAGAAGCGGGGCAGAGTGACCGTTTGTTTAAACTGGTCATATGAAAAAATGAAACTTGATGGAAATTGTACTTAATAGAGGAGCTGGCTCCTTTATCTGTACTTTTACACTGGCTGAATATATAATGAAGTGCTGATTAAATTAAACTTTTCCGCGAATGTAGTTAAAATCCTTTTTATAGCCTGCTGCCTTATCTCTGTAAAAGTAGCATGAGTCTTTATCAATGACATTTTTTTTAAATGTGTGGATGTGCTTTTGACATTGCATTTATTTTAATATAATATTATATTATATTATTTTTTAAATTTGCATTGAACCAGAATAGTCGATACATTTTACATGATTAATTTTCACCCTAATTTTTACATTATCATTGAGTTTATGCAGATGACCACTGTTGTGATTGGCTAAATCCCTTGCCTCTGAAAGAAATGGTAATGACTGCTTTTTGGTTTGCATTTTTACTGTGGCGGCAAAGTCATAAGCAAGTTCAATCTAGTAAAGGTTGTTTTTTTGTTTGTTTGTTTTTTACATGTATTTGTAACACTATATACTATAATTTTTTATTAAATCAGAGTCATCTGACCCTCCACAGACAACAACACATCTACAATGATCCCAGGTCCAGAAACGTAGTGAAAACATCTGCAGAACAGTGTGACATCAGTGGCTCAGCTTCAGTGGCTCGTTTTGTGACTCAAGAATACCTTTTTTGCTCAAATGCAAACATTCTTCCCCGAGTTACGTCTTTTGCCATTTAAGAGAGAATCACAGCCGTATACGCATGCTTTCCTCTAAGCGTAAATAACACCTATTATGTATATGTGCGTGCTTTCCCCCCAAACATCATAAACAACTCCGGTTTAGTCAAATACTTTTAAGTGATCTCAAAAATGGCAAAAAAAAACATAACTTGGGGGAGAAGAGTGGTGGAGTAAATTATTTTACAAAAACTGAAGTTGATCCACTGATGTCACATGGACTGTTTTAAATATGTTTTTACTACGTTTCTGGATCTGGGATCATTTCAGATGTGTTGTCTATGGAGGATCTGATGACTGATGATTTGTGTTCCGAAGATGAGGTCTTTTGGTGTTTGGAGCGACATGAAAGTGAAGTAAATAATGACAGAATTTGCATTTTGGAGTGAGCCCTTTAAAGTGTAATTTAAGTCTCTGGTGTCCCCAGAATGTGTCTGTGAAGTTTCAGCTCAAAATGCCCCACAGATCATTTTTTTTATATATTTTTGAAAATATAATTGAAAAAATATTTTTGAAAGTGGCTGCCAAAGGCATGGCACTACAAAACTAAGTTCTCATTCACACACAAGCTTACGTTAAAACACACAAGTTACAAAAAGAGTTGGATAATTATGTCTGTGACAGTTAACGGCTGGAAATAAACTGCGTGTTTATATCAGATCTGTGTATGTAACAGTAAATAAATAAATCCATTGGTAGATGGTACATTTTCATAATAATGTCACCTTAAGTTACAGAAAAGCTAGATTTCTAGAAACCAGTTTTCATCTTTTGGAAGCCCTTAAGTTGGATTTTTTTTGTTTTTTTTGGGGGGCAAATGGAAACTGTTTTTGTAGTTTCAGTCAACACTATAGGTTACTCAACTGTGATGACGTCTGCTGCTGAAAAGCCTGTGATTGTGAAAAAGGTCGATTGTCACAGGTTCAGTGCCCTCTTCTGGTGTTTTGGAATGATACAATCTCTCCATCTTTCTCACCGTCTCTAAGTGTTCGAATGCTGCAGTATGTAACCAGAAAGGTGAGAAACATCCTTTTTTCCCCCCATAAACGGCAATCAGATGTAAGCTTTCTCTGCACAGGTTTGGGAGCTGCAGCGGAGCAGTTGAACCAGACGGAGCTGGCGGTGCTGCTGAACCTTCTGCAGGGTCAGACAGACAATCTGAGCGTCTCGCAGATGGCGGAGTATCTCCGCAGTTCGTCCTCGGAAGCATCCACATCTGTGCTCTCCAGAACACCCGCAGCCCCCTCCAC
Organism: Enteromius unitaeniatus; assembly: GCA_032359435.1. Classification (NCBI taxonomy): domain Eukaryota; kingdom Metazoa; phylum Chordata; class Actinopteri; order Cypriniformes; family Cyprinidae; genus Enteromius; species Enteromius unitaeniatus. The sequence continues at coordinate 16,344,612 of JAUMHI010000064.1, forward strand.
CCCTGAACCAGACGCCGCGCAGCAGCTTGAACTGCTTAGTCAGCTCTCCACCTTAATCCAGTCCTCTAGCGTCCCACAGCCAGCGGAGATCCCGCAGGAAGACCAGGCCGGCCTCCTCGCTCTCCTGCTGGAGCAGCTGATAAAGGCCCCAGCTCCGGGGGCAGAGCGGCCAGACGAGAGCAATGGAGTCCGGTCGGAAGAGGGCGCTGCCCGAGGCGCCTCCGCTTCAGTCATGGGCGGCGATCGCGAGGGCAAGTGTTAGTTAAGTCTATGGGGGGGCGGGGCCCGAGTTATCGGATGCTGTGATTGGCCGCAGCTAAACAGGTTACACTGCAGGCTCATAATGTGGGTCCCACCCACATCAGAGAAACCATACGCTTTTCTTGCAGAGATGTCTCACTTTTTTTCTTTTTTTTTTTTTCTCTCCGAAAATCTTACAGAGGGGGAAACGTTTAATTAGTTAAGACTGCAGGCGAACGAATATAGAGAAATAAATTGTCATGTTTGTTTGAAAATCCAGATGTTCTGCTTTTTCGTGAACTTCCATGGAGTTTAAGAGTCTTGCAGTATTTAGGTTTTATTTTCATAGGTTTGCTCGCACCCAGCGGACTTTAGTGTGCAGACATCTGCTCACACACAGGACCGTGGGAGCTCTTCATCACACTGCAAGTCCTTGAGAGATGGTTACAGTGTTTGCGTTAAATTGTCACTCTTTTAAATCCAGATTAAACGGTCCTAATAAAGAGCCATTAATGTGTCTCTCTTCTAGTACACTCAGAGAACAACACTTAACTGGAGTAAGCTAGGTAACATTTCCAGCTGCTGTCTTGCACGCATAATTTAGTTTTTTCTTAAAATCCTGTCAAGAATATGCAGAGATCATATTTCACCCTGACATTTTTATTTATCATTTGTAGTAGTACCAAGATATTTGTATTATAAATAATTTTTTTTTTGGGTGCCTTTATTTTCATGCTTCTTTCGATAATTCATTTGAACATTAGTCCTCACTGAAATGCCATATATATATATATATATAGATATAGATATAGATATAGTTATAGATATAACTACAGTAGTCAACATTTGAAGTAAATTTTAAAAAGTTGTCCTAAGGCAAGAAAACATTTTGGTTTTAGGACATTGATGAAAGGTTTTGAACCACTTTAAATGTTGACGTGTGTGTATGTCTATATATATGTAGATGTGTATTTTTTTGCATTAGTCATTAGAATTCATTTAATTATAACTAATTTATTTAGAATTAAAGTTTCATTATTGTAATGCATATATTTTTGTATGCATAACAGTAGTAAGTAGTAATATAATTTATACATGCATTTCATTAATGTAAAATTACAGTATGCATGTTATGTGTGTGTATATATATATATATATATATATATACAGTAGTCAACATTTGAAGCAGATCAAAACCTTTCATCAAAGTTGTCCTAAGACAAGAATAGGTATTGTTTCTGATTTTAGGACAACTGAAAGGTTTTGATCCACTTCGAATGTTGACTTTTATATATATATATATATATATATATATAAACGCATTATAATTTATATATATAAAATTATAAAAATTATAATGTGTTTATATAGTTTGATAGCCTACAGTTTATTTAATTCAAATTGTGCATCCCTGGGGAAAAAATTACAGGAAATTACAAGAATAAAAATAATACAAAAGTAAAACACACTCTTTATGGTTATGGAAGTAAAAAAAAATCTCAATTTAATTTGTTGATTTAAATGTAATTTCTTTGAATTAATTGTGGCAATGTCAAATACAATCAACAACAGTCTTGGGGGGGGGCAAAAAAAAAAACCATGCCAATGTAACCCTTTCATTAGTGCATTTATTTCTGTTGATTTTGGGGTGAAATATGATTCAGGAGTTTTCTTGACATTTTATAAAATGCATCCATTTGTTTGTAAATGATAACTGGTTCTCATCCAAGAGATGCTTTATAGCTTTTGCTGGTGTAATCCAGCTTAATGAAGTCTAATTGAGATCGGCTGATCTTTTCCTGTCCACTGACACCATCCAGCTCACACGCTTTTGTTTTCACTCTCAGTTCCTCAGTGGTCCATTTCATTTCTCTCTGCCCTCTTTCACATGGTCTTTGGGGTTTAATCTGTGAATAGAAGAATACACTGTAATAAAGCCTTATGAGACGAGTGTCTAATAAATTCTAGCTATACTGTATTTTTGTCCTCACACTTATCAGTATTTTCATTGATAAAAAGGGCTGCTTTTGAATTTATGTTGGTGTTAGATCCTACTATCCATTTGTTGCTCCAAACTCTTGTAGATATTTTATTTGTATGTGACCTTTTTCGGTTTCAAAAGGAACATTTCCAAGTTGGTATAGTTTATTATATTAGTATTAATGGATTCATATTTAGACAAACTACTGCTACAACAAACTGCACACAAAAAGCTGTAAGTTTACAAGAAAATTTAATTTCTTCGATTTTAATAGTTCATGTAATAAACAATTTTATAACATGAGCAAATTCACTCCCACAAAACCTAAAAAATGTTTCACATATGCGTCTGTAGTTCTAACCTCTCTCTCTCGTCATATCCAAAGTCTAAACAACTGCCTTTTTAGCTTATGAATGAGTTAGCTGGATCAGATTTAAAGTCTCATAATTTATCCCCCCAAAAAAAGAAAAAACTACTTTTGAGTTTGGTTTCCCCCCAGTATTTGCATTTGGATGTGCCACAGCCATTTGTTCGACAGATACTACTATTTTTTTAATTGTATTTTTTTTAACCGTTAACTATCCTTTTATTAAAATCACACGTGTATGGCTTTGACTCATTTGTCTTTAAGGTTAAGTTTAATGTGATTTAAATATAATCAAAAGTTGGTAGTTCAGCGTCTTATTTAACATTTTAAGTGTATGCAAGTCTTGTAAGACGTCACAACAATGATTTTATAAAAATGTTAATGAATATTAAAAATATGCTTTTAGAAAGGTAAATGTCCATTGAGGAAAAAAAATGTGCAATCGGTACATTTAAATTCAGGACAAAATACAGAACCGCAAATATCACCGTTCCTGAATACTTCTGATACTGTCTTAATTGTTGTTGTTGCTGCTGTTACTACTGTTATAAATATCGCTGGATAGATATAGATATCAATATCACATAGACATCTTTAAAAGCAAGTTAAGAAATAAATAATCTGACAAAATTATTTCACATTTGTAGTTAATGATCAAATTATCTAACATCTACATTTGTACTTTTATATTTGGAATAAAAATATAGTATTAAAACATGAGTCAATGACTCTGATCCCTGTAGGTCAGTGTAATTTTATGTAGTTTTATCCCACACCACCTCCAGATCGCCTAAATGATGAATAATTGGTCAAGTGTCAGGCATGGATTTATTTGCTGCTTGTGTGTGTGTGTGTGATAGCCGTGCAGACGTGGGCGCTTGCTTTTGGCACGTTATGTTTTACATAAGTACGTATCTTAACTCTAGAGGTCACTGAAAAATGACACTTTTCTGATCAAGGACGGATCTTGATTTTGAGTAAATCATAAAAGTCTTTCTAATAGAGAAATTTAAATGCATTTATTAACTAATTTATAAACAGACATCACACTCCCTGCATACATGTATTAGGCTTGGCAATAATTAAAACGACTGAAGCGTGAGAATTATCATCCGGTGAAGAGTCACATTACATAAATCAAGTTATATAAATTTAGACTCCTGTCTTTTTTCCTGACAGTTGTTGTGTTAGCAAATCCCAAACTATTTGAGGATCTTTTAATAAATGACAATGCTTTTTTTATAACTTACTTTTTTTTTTTAATGATCGTTTCATGAAGTTATCCATAAGCTAGAACATCAATATTTAAAATATCTTCCAAGATATATTTAAATATTTAACAGATAAATATATAATACAACTGTTTAAAAATAAATCTGATATTTGCTTGTAAGTGAAGAATAATCACTTAAAAACAATTTATATTTTAATATGTGCATTAACAATACTCCAGAATTGTATTTAGTTTTAGATTTAATTCAGATTTTTATTCTAGTTACGTCAAAAATCAATATTTGTTCATCATACCAACACAAATTAACTATAAACATCATCATAGTAGATAAGCTTTAGTTATTTATTGCTTAATAATCAATTTGTGTGACTTGGCTTATTCATTATTTCAAGTTAAACTCATGTAAGTTGTTTTTATAGTACAAACCAAAAGTTTTACCTTCTTTTCTAGTGTAAATTTGCCTTATTTAAAAGTGATGTATTGTTTAATTGTTGAAATATTTATTTTATTGCTGTAGCTCATGTATGAAAGTCATTGATCATAATTTTTTTTTGTGTCTAAAATGTCTTTTTTTTTTTTTTTTTTTTTTTCTGGCAGATTCTGCATCAGTAAATCCAGAGGCGACAGGGTCAAGGTCTGTGAAACACGCTCCAGACATTACATCAGATGTAGCGACCACCCTACTCCAGCTCATCTCCCAGCAAGCCTCAGAGAGCAGGCATCCTGCTGCAGACCTGTGCCCCAGCCGGGGACCCTCCTCTCCCCCGAGCTCCACCCCACCGCCCGCGAACGCTGCTCCGGAAACTCAGTTCACCCAGGACCAAGACCTGCGGTACACCCTGGGAGGAGCCGCCGGCCCTTCCTGAACCCTTCTCTGAACTTCATCTTTTCGTTCGTTGTCATTTTTTACTTCATGTGCTTTAGCCATTAAACTTGTGTTTACTACATATTAATATATTTCTTTCTTCCGTTAAAGGAAAAAGTGAATGTTAAAGGAACTGTTGAAAGCGAATGGATGATGTTCATCCCTCCCAGCGATGTAGAGCGTTATTTGGAGAGCGTCTTTTCCTGCGTCTCCGACTGCAGCGGTCTGTGAGTTTTAGCCATGTGCGATTTCTTTGAGGGCTGCGTAACTGTCTAAATCAAGCTACTTTCTTTAGTGCTGTTATGTTTAAAACAAGAGACTCCATCCGGCTTGTGCTACTTCGTTTCTTCAGATTCCGTACAAAGGCGCGAGGAGAACTCGAAGTCATTTGCAGTACTTGAGTGAGGACTTCGTTTTCACTGAATCATATTAGCTTGTGCGTAAGATGCGTTCTTATTTTGATTTTGGTTTTTTGGGTGGGGGGGGTGTATGTCGGACCACAAAAAGTTCATTTAAATGGAAAAGAGACACACTGAACTGACTTGAATTTTAGCGCCAGACTTGCCAGTTTTGATTTGATTCTGCCAAATGTACATGTTGTAAACTGATAATAAATGAAAAATGTGGCTGAGTAAAATATGTCTGCTGCAGTTTATGTGAACGCATGCATCACACGCATTTGTATGCATACTTTTTAGTGCTGCGTTACATTTTCTGAAGTGCATGCAAAATACTCTGGTTTTGAGGATTGGATGATAGATGGTTGTAATGGCTTTGTGCGGTGGCTGTTTGGAGTAGTTTTCAGTATGTTGCTATGTGGTTAGTAGTGTGTTGAGTGGTTGTTTTATTTTGCACCAGGTGCATAAAAAGTTAGATAAGTGGGGGGAAAAAGCTTGAAAATGTAATAACACACCTCTGAAGCAAGAAAAGAGGAAAAGTTTAAAGCAGGTAAGATTTGCTTAAGTTAAAGGGCTAAATCTACCCTGATTACTGTTGAGTATGATAATAAAGTAATAATAGTGTTGTCAAGCGATTAATTGCATGCAACATAAGTTTTTGTTTAAATACGTACTGTGTATATGCATATATAAACATAAGAACATATGCATATATATGAACACAAATTAGTGCTGTCAGAGACTTTTTGTTTTTTACAAAGTGTTTGCTGTGTATATATATTATGAATATATAGATACGCACCCATGCATATATGTATTTTTTAAAAATGTGTATAAGTTAAATGTAATATAAATTATATGAACACAAATGTTAATATTTTCAAAATGAATGTGTGTGGATTTATTTCTGCATCATAAATGTACACCGTACGCACGCATACTATGTAAACAAAAATGTATCATTTGACAGCACTAATATAAATGTATGCATGCGAATATTTTCAAAACTTACTGTGTGTGTGTATATTTATGTAAATAAAAAGGTATTCTTTTAGATGCAATTAATCGTTGGACAGTGCTTAAATAACCATAACAATACAACATTCGAGCTTACTATAAAGGAGTTAGTTTTAATCAAAGCTTTTTTCCCCACTGTTCTTTCAGGCAGTTTCTTAGAGCTGCCAAATGGAGATTTAGGACACTGGCATTGAGTGCTTGCTAACAGCATGGCTCAAATCGGGGGGATTTGGGAAGGTCGAGACGTGCACTTGTCACATTTCATCTGTGAGCAAATGCTGCATTAATATGTGAGTGAGAAAATTTGTGTGTTCAACCATCTGCAGAATGCGGCATCAAAAAAACTAAGCTGAGCGGTCCACAGCTGCTGACACGGTCATTAGATATTGAATTTTTTGGTTTGTTCCCAGAGGGATTCAGGACTTGGGAAAACATGTGAGTAGAAGTGCAAGGACCATTTGTTGCATGAAATTTAGTGAACTCTTTACAATAAGCTGTTGTTAACATTAGTTAATGTATTAACTAACATCAACAAACAACGAACAATACATTTATTACACTATTTATGAAAACAGCTGTATATTGTTCATGTTAGTTTACAGTGCGTTAATTAATGATGTATTAATATATAGTGCATTAGTAAATGCTGAAATTAAGAAGCATTGTTCATTCTTAGGGCATGTTTACTAATGAACGTCATTGTAAAGTTAAATATGTATCTTAATTGAGCCGTGTATAGTAACACTCCTGACTTTTTAAATATTTTGTAAAGAAATCATTTGTTGATATTATTGAAGTTTAAAAGAACTTCTATGTTTTTAATATATTTTATATATATTCCTGTGATTTAAAGCTGAATTCTCAGCATCATTTCTCCAGAACAGTTATTAGAAATTGTCATCTTTCATAATATTATGTCTTTCACCCACTTTTTACCAATTTATTTTCCCTTTTACCTATGAAATGTTTACATAGTTTTGTAATTGCAATTACCGTATATGTGACATAGTACATAGGCTTTTATTTTAGTGAGAACGTGAAAGTATCTGTTAGTGTTTAATGTATAGACACAGTTCATATCCAGTTGCTGAGATACTGGGATAAAATCCTGGCTGAGATGTTGTAGCAGTGACCGACTTTCACTCATTCCCTCTAGTCTCAAGTAAGAGATCAGAAGCAGGGCTGAAGTTGCTGACGACAGTTTGATTAAAGCCATTTTTAGTCACTGTTTTTAGTGCTCAGCTCTTACATGAACTCTCATGCTGAAATGGACCAAACTTTCTGATTTATGTGATGTCCGAGAGCTTAAATAATGTTTATTAGTTTATCTCAAACAAAATATTAGGAGTAAATGTGCTATTTTTTAGTGCATCTACCCACTCGTCGTCTTTTTACAAGTCAATGTAATTTTTTTTTTTGCTGTAAGATATTTAGTTGTTTTGATTATGTTCATGAAATCGCCAGTAGGTGGCGCTGGTAGGTTTTCTGTGCTGTGGAGCTGAAAGGCACTGCTCTTCTCCAGCTGGAGAGTTTGTGTAACTTTGAAAGGGTTTTATTATTACTTCTCAGAGAAAGACTTCAGAGATGCCTATAGTCTCACAAGTTTAAGACCATTTACAAACCATTTACATAAACACATAAAGCCTAGATTGGTCTTATTTGATACTGAACAGTCTGATTTCCATTTGGTTAACTGCTAGTTAGTCATACTATAGTTCCTGAGGCAC
>JAUMHI010000064.1:16352540-16377754 GCA_032359435.1 Enteromius unitaeniatus
TGGTCTTATTTGATACTGAACAGTCTGATTTCCATTTGGTTAACTGCTAGTTAGTCATACTATAGTTCCTGAGGCACAGTCTCTGCATAATGGCTGTATTCATTCACCTGGATCCAGGTGTGCATCTGAATCACAAAATCATGTGAAGTATTGCTTCGGTTGCTTGTTATAAAAATTAAATACTAAAACAAATAATCATTATGGTATTTAGCATTTTATTAACCAGCATTTAATTTGATATTTTTGTGTTTCTTTTTTAACATACGTTTTAGCAGATGTTTGCTCTTTTGTCATTTTTGGTTTTTTTATTTTTAAAACGCATTTATTAATATTTATCTTCTAAATATGTTAAAATTTAATATTTTTTACCTGCCTTGTTTTAATAAGATGCCTAAGCAACATTATTATTGAGTATTTTTATTCTTTATTTCTGTTTCAAAAAACTTTTTTTATTATTTTGTTTCCTGGTTTTTTGTCTTTTTTTGAAAACCATCATTTATACTCCCAACATGCCAAACATTATTTAAAATGTGTTTTGGATGCATTTTATACATATGTATGTAAAAATGAAAGTGGCTTTTAAAATACTTGACAGTAATGATTTTTGCCCTTTCAGAACCACTGTAGCTGGACAAGTTATTGATGCTGTACTAAGCATCAAATCAGTGTCACTCCTGATGATTTTCAACATCAATACAGCTATTAAGAATGTGTCAAACTGAAGTATACATTAAAATTGGTTGCTGACATGAATTACTGCCCTCTCTCTCTCTATTAATCTCCTATTCACAAATAGAGGCCAAAAGAGGCTCAGCCAGCTGGATGAGATTATCTTTTTTTTTCTGATTAGAATTCAACGTCAGCACACCCCCCTAAAATACGCGAGTGTACCATCCTCTCTCTGAGCTCCGCCCCTCTCCGTCCTCCCGGCTGATATAAGGACGCCCACACCGACTCCAAACACTGTAAGAGGGAGAAAACCAGAGGTCACACTGATAAGAGAAAAAAAGAGGCCGCCGGCGTATCTGAGAGGCTCAACAGAGACAAATCAGACGAGTCAAGAAGAGAGGAGACGGCACCACCTGAAGAAAGCTGCCTGGAGGACGCCACGTGTGTGTGCGCATATGTATGTTGAGACAGGCATAGGTAGATTCCAGGGATATTTGTGAGACTGACAGAGGACGAGAGCACATCATGGATCCCTCGAGTCCCTCAGAGGGCCCCGTGGAACCCAAAGAAAGGAGGAAAATCCAGTTCGCTGTCCCACCAACAGAACCGACTCAGCTGGACCCTCGGCAGGTTGAGATGGTAGGACTTTCTCACACACTCATGCTGACTGGTAGCAATGACCCTTTGGGCACTGAGCTACTTTATTCTGGTGAGGCAGTTTAAAGTCGCTTTGAAGTGTTAGTGTGCATGATGGAGATTTGAAAATTTGCTAAATTTGTTAACATGTCTGGGTCAGATTTGCTTAAAACTCATAAGGCTTATTTTTAGGTTTAAAAAAATCCATTATGACATTTTCATGACTTGGATGCAAAATAAAAAATTATTTATTTCATTACTCTTAGAAATTCATGTTTAATTTTTTTCATTTTGCTTTTATGCTATTTTATTTTATTTTTATTTTATTTTTTAAGTAAAGCATTATTTAAAAAAAAAATGTAAATAAAGATTTTTTTTTACAAATCTGTTACATGTATTCGAATATGATGAGAATAGCAGAAATAAAAAATCAAATGTAGAACTTACAATGCAAATAACTTATGTATGCTATCCTATGCATGTATTTATTGCATGCATTAATTTCGAAAATACATTCTATGTTGCAATACAAAAGGGAATAAAAAAAAAGTTCTATTCATGCTATTTTAATACAAAAAATAAAAGCGTAAAAAAAAAAATTGAGTTTAAAAATAAAAAATATTACTGAAATGAAAATCTAATGACAATAAAGGACATCCTGGAAGAAATGCCCAAATGCAAAACAATCGTAATGATCCGAAAAACAGGCTTCATATTCTTTGTGTGAAATAATATCTCAATTTTCCTTTTAATTTTGGGGTCAAATGTGACCTGGAGTTATGTTTACCCTACACACTCACTGAGCACGCTCATAAAATGCGAAGTTTTAAGGCTATAAATCTGTCCTGGAAATGGTAAACGGTGTGTGACCTGGACAGGGGTGAGTTGATGTTCTGGAGACTAGGACGTGGTTTTATTGCTTCTGCATGCAGTGGGTAAATTGCACCGTGTTCATGTGCATGTTTGAAGTCCGCTATTGATTTTAGCCTTTAGTTGCATTGCACATACATTTTTGAGATAAAGACGTGCATGGATGGCTGTGAATTTCTATTTTTCAGGATCTCTGAGAGTGTGTGTGTGTTTGTGTGTGTCATCCTGGACCAGTTCCCTGTCCTGTTGGTGTTGTAATTTTAGTCTTAACAAAGTGGGTCGGGGAGCTGTTCTGTACTGCGCTGCAGCAGAGATAGACCAGTGAATCATCCTCGCTAAAGAGGTGAGAGGAAGAGAAAGTTTATGCCTCTGCGCTCTATAGCAGCTCACGTAAACATTTGGAAATGCATTTATTCTGTAAAGGTATTAATCATACAAAAATGACATTTTAATGGAAAACCAAAATAGAAGAGTACTTTGTTGTTTTAGTATGTCAAATTAAAGGGTTACTTCACCCCAAATTTAAAATATATATGTGTGTATATATATATATATATATATATATATATATATATATAATCACTTACTCCCATGTCATTTCAAACCCATAAAAGCTTTGTTCGTCTTCATAACACAATTTAAAATATTTTGGATGAAAACCAGGAGTCACTGTCAAAGTCCAGAAAAATATGAAAGACTCCATCAAAAATAGTCCATCTGCCATCAGTGGTTCACTCTGTATTTTAGAAAGCTATGAGAAGCTTCTGTGTGCTCCAAAACACAAGGACATATTGTTATCTATTTACGCTTTTGATTTGAACGTAACCAGCGTACCCGACACAGAAAAACGTAGTTTCTACACAGAGGAGATGAATTGTTGATTAAAGTAGTTTGTGTACAAAAAGTACTCTTTTACAAGTACAACTTTTACGGGTCTGGAACGACATGGAGGTAAGTGATTCATGACTAAATGTTCATTTTGGGGTAGATTACCCTTTAAACTAGCTAAAGTGTATATATAGAATCTGTAAGTAATTTATTGATGGTTTTAAAATGTAGTTTTAAGATTAATTGTGGTTAACTATAATAACCATTCCCTTTTAACACCCTAATTACAAGTTCTAAACAGATAAACAGTCCAGACATCAGATCAGATTCATCTTTTTTGAGTTGGTTGATCTAGTTCCAAATTAGGTGTGAAGGATTTGTCAGAAAATTGGGCTTTTCATATAGGTTTGAAACTACACAAGGGTGAGAAAATAGTGACAGAATTAAATGTTTTTTAAGAACCATTCATTTAAAATCTAGTGGATGAAGTGTGTGTTGTGAAGACGTTTAATCCTCTTCTAGAGATGGAAGCATGTGTTGTGCTTGTTTGTGCCAGATTTTATGAATGGATGGGTTGCGCTGGGTTTTAGTGCTGGCAGAGCAGAGGGTGTGACATCAACAAAACCTGGTGATCATCTTCTCTAGCCTGACTTAAAATCATCTTGAGCTTCAGTGAAAGGAAGAACATCTTATCATTGTGTCTTAAACTTAAATCTAAAGTTGTTTCCAACTTCATCTGATGCTGTGTACATCAGCTTCTCCTTCCTTAATCGTATTTTGCGGTGCGTGGAAACAGTCCAGCAGCATCTGTGGAACAGCTTGAGCTGAATGAGTTTTTTCTAACTGAATTTTTCGGCGGGTATCAAAATTACTCATGCGGCTAAGTAGTTGATCAGATATGTGCATATATATCATCAGGAAGCATTACATTCATCACAATTGACAGTAAAGAAGTAAGAGTTTATTTATATATTAAAATGATTTCTGAAAGATCATGTGACATCGAAGGAATATTGATGCTGAAAAAATGCTTTTTTTTTAATCAAAGAAATTAATTGCATTTCAAGATATATACCAATAACAATAAAAAAAACAGTTCTTCTGTTGTAATAATATCCCAGTACTGTTTTTACTGTATTTTAACAATAAATGTAAATACTATAAACTAAAAAGATGATTTTATATAAAGATAGGGTAACACTGTGCAATTAGTTCATATTAATTCACTACATTAGTTAACATTAACTATCAATTTTAGTCTTACTGTTGATTCATATATAACGTTATTATAAAATTAACAAAGATTAAAACTAACAAATCTGTTGTTCATTGTTAGTTAAAATTAGTTAATGCATTAAATATAGTGTATATATATATATATATATATATATATATATAGTTAACTTTAATGTAAAGTGATAGCAAATAGTTTAATGAGGATTTTAGCTAGAAGAAAATAAGTTGCAGGGCAGATGAAACCTGAGTGTCGTGCGTCACTATGTACACACCACAAAGGACTTGGACAGGGTTGCGTGCCACTTCATATATTAACAGAAATCAGGGTTGCTACTTCACCGTCCTAGTTTTTATAATTGCCTTTGAACCTTTAGCTACTTTTAAAACAAGGACCTCTAAAGAACAGAGATCACTGAAGACATGAGGGTGTGAACTAGTAACCCGCTTTATTTCTTTATAAACACTCATCATTACATTTTCCTTCATCTTATTTAGGATGCACACTAGATGAAGTACAGATCCAAACTATAGCCTCTATATACACGGCAGCACAGTTTAACTTTAGATGTCCCGAAGGGGATAAAACACCCAGGGAACTTCATCAGCCTAGATCTGAACTTCATTATGAGGCTGAAATGAAAGTCTGTTACACAAAATGATGAAAAAAAATGTTTGCATAAATGGAAAAGTTAACATCTAGAGTAACATTAGTGTAAAAATGGGTATTATGCCCTGGTTTACTTCTAGTTGAAGGATTTATACTGCTTTATTGTTGTTTTTTGGGGATGGGGGACATGGGGGTCTTGATATTGGGTTTTATGAACTGTATTTTGTCCTTTTCAACCAATTTAATAGTTTTGCTCAAGACTTTCTGCTTTGAAGTAAAAAAGATGAAAAAGAGACCTGATCTGCTCTATCATAAGCAATAGAAATACAATCGTCAATATTTGCGTGATTCTTTAATATAATATTGCTGCTCTATGTATAAGCCAGTGATTCTAGAAAGAATGACCACAAGATTATCGTTTATCATGTGATTAATCTCTCCAAAGGTATATATCACTATATTATTGTGCTCTCTAATCGCGGGGACTATAGATTGCTATTAGAGCTGTCAGATATTCATCCGATTGTGAGAAGTTGTGAGTATTTATACTGGCCTTAAGGGTTTGTTTATTACTGTCTCTTTACCCTATATATGAGCTAAAAATCCACAGGATCATCACACAAGCCACTAGACTAAACAGCTCCTGAGCTTATAAAATACAAGAACAATGAAGTATTGATCGAATTAGAGGAATGTTCCGGGTTCAATACAACCGAGGCTCTATTGACAGACTTTGTCATGTTGTTGACTTACACTCACTGACATTTATTTTATTTTTAGACAGCACCAATGCATTTCTTTTATTTGTTGGTTTTGGGTTGCTCATATCAGGCTGGGTATGAGTTTGTTGGTTTGGTTTGTTTCTATCAGCAGTGACCTTTCAACCCTTGACCTCAGGTCACTCAAGAGGGATTGTCCCTATAAATGTGGAATGCAAGTTGCTTTGGATGAAACCATCTGCAAATTGTATCACAGGAATAAATTACATTTTCAAATATATTCACACAGAAAACAGTTATTCTACACACAATATTACCGTTTTTTCTGGATTTTTAATCTAATAAATGCAGCCTTGATGAGCAGAAGAAACATCTTTAAAAACCATTAAATATCTTACTGTTCTAGGTTTCTTGTTTTGTTGTAGTGTTTTTGTCTGTTTTTTTTATAATGAACTGGATGTAGGGTTTTTAATTTTATAATTAATTAGATATTGATTTTTATTTTAATTTATAAGTTTGAATAACAGATATCCTAATTTATAATAAAAGAGATGTAGATTCTATTTCATTCTATAGTTGGAAGGATGTAAATAATTTTTTTTTTATAATAATTATCCTAATTCTCAATAGAATAAATGCAATTTTTTTATTTTATTATATATAATGTATATATTTTGTTTTCAATTTAATGACAGATTGGATATAGATATGAAATATGAATATATTAGTATATTAACATGAATATATATTTAATTTGTCTTTATAACAGTTTGGATGTGGATTTGTTTTATTCTTAAGGTTTTTAATGATAAATTATGATATAACCATTTGAGTGAAAAGTTGGCAAAAGTTGGAATTTATCTTAGTATGTGGTGTTTCATTTGACAGCAGCACATTAACTAAACTTAATTCTCATATTCTCCAGCTTTGAGAGTGATTCAAGTAGGGCTTAGAAATAGTGCAGAAATATATATTGAAATATTTATATAACAGAAATATTTCTTATGCATTTTAAAACTCCATATTCTCTTTAATAACCTTCAGTTAGTTTCAGATTTCAACTATATTTTAAATCTCCGATTTTCGGTGTGGCCTCAGACTCTAAATATAGCTAGAAACTAAAAGCTAAAGGGCACATAATATATTACATAAGGGCGTCGGTGCCTGCTTGTATTATAAAGAGGTGATGACAGCGTCAGAGATTGAGATTATGTAATTTGAGCAGTGCGAAACTGTCATTGAACTCTCACAATGGTCAAGCTACGCTCCACAGACAGTGACTGGAATTCTGCTGAAGCGTTGCAGAGAAATACAGCCTTCTGGGACACGAGTGAAAAACACTGCGTAAGAAGTTGCTAGACTCTGGATTTTACTGTTAATCCACTATCTACACACACACGGACTCATTGACGTCACAAGGTGACCTTTGGTGCCGCGTGTGTTTGTGGGTAAACAGAAATGAACAAGGACTCTGATTTTATTCTCGAAGTCTATCCACAGGGACAGACACCAGCAGATTCACTGCTCAATTCATGCTGGAGTGCATCTTGGAGGCAAGAGGAGAATCTGATGTGTATGTTCAGCTTCATTTGACAGAGCCTTGCAAAAACAGTCTGGTGCTATCGTGGCTCTTCACTATATATACACTGGATACTGTGGTATTAAATGATTACTGTATTCGTATACAGTGGTTTCGTATCGTATACTCATGGTAATCCAGGATAAAGAATAATATGGTTTTGTCTTCATAAATGGGCCAACTGAACACATAATAGCAATGGTGTCATGCATCTGCATGGAAAAAAAGTTTTTCTTTGTTACTGAAAAACGAGGAAAAGTTGGACTTGAGGGTAATTTAATTAAACACATTTGCTCGGTGATAAAATACATTATTATTACAGTATATTGAGCCACACATTAAAGAAAAAATGTGTGTGTGTGTGTGTAAGTATATATAAAAAATCAGCATTTTCTTTATATATTTTATATTTATTAAATGTATTTTATTATAATGTATTATAGTTTTGAAATAAATGTCACTCATTTAGGGATGCACAATATTGAATTTTTGTGATATTGATATCAAAAATGCAGATATTTTTCAACTCAGTTGGCCGATAGCTGATACCGATAATATTTCATTTTGTTTGAAATTATAAGCAAATTATTTTTTGGGTTAATTTTAACAAGAACTTATTTGTTAGAATTAAATAATAATTAAGTTATTTTATAATGACACTACATTACTAATAACAGAACTGTATTCATTCATTTCATTTTTATTCATTTTTTTTTTTTATTATTCTTTTTTTGATGCAGTGGATACCATAACATTTTATTTTAAGACTTAATATTTTGAAATGTTAAATAGCAAAATTCTGAAAAAATGAATTAATTAATACGTATAAAAGTTAAACCAAACACCAATATTTACATTTAAAACTATTATCGGCTGATTCCGATATTTATCCGATAATATTGTGCATCCCTACAAAGTTAAAATATATTATTAAATAAATCAGGGTTCCTCAAATCTTAGCCTGGAGGTGTGATGCACTGATTAAACTCATCTACCTGTGTTTTCTAATGACACTGATTAGCATGCTCAGGTGTGTTTGGTTAGGGTTAGATTCAAACTCTGTGCAGTGCATCGGACCTTACCAAAAACAGGAAACATGAAATTACGGTCAACCACAAAAACCGGTTTGGTTTGGCAGACAAAACATTAAGTGTTTAAACTATATAAACTGGGTGTTTGTACTGTCCCTAAGTAAATGTGAGCGGCGTTGTTGCCGTGATGCTAGGGTGATATTGATAAATGTGAAGTTGCTTTGTAGTTGTTTTTTTGCTGTATGTTTGCTGTGACATTATTCTGAGTGGGTTTGTTTAAACTGAATTTGTTTTAATGCGTATGTGGTTGCTAGGCTAAGGTGTTTTAAGTAGTTTAAATGTGTTATGCAGTTGCTAGGATGTTTTAAGTGGTCTTAATGCTTTGTGCGGTTGCTAGGGTCTTTTAAGTGGTTTTAATGTGCTAAGTGGTTGCTAAGGGGTTCTAAAAGGTTTTAATGTGTTAAAGTCCCCCTAAAGTTTTTTGAGGGTTAGTATCAATGTGTTAGTCTTAAGGTTATCTATTAGATATATATGCTCCAAAACAGTGACAAAATGTGAATTAAGAAGATATAAGCATTCAAAACGTCCACCAAAACGGATTAATTTGCATTGTAACGCGAACCGTAGTCTCAGCCTCAGATGTCACGCCTACGGAACGTTGGCTGAACGTCTGATGCATATGGTACACTTAACTGGAAACCCTTCAGGAATGTCGAAATCATCAAATTGAATTTTATCGGATTTCTGGTGGTTAGACGCAAGTTTATTTTCGGTCTGCCGGGAAACAAAACGCAGACATGTGATTGCGGGAAAAAAAATTGCCGTGTTTACATGAGTGACGACAAGCATTTATTAAGATCAGTTAAACGTTGGATTCTCTAAAGTATGCGAGGTTCTCAGCAGATCCAATTTTACTAGTTTACATATTACATTTACATTAGTTTACATATTGAATCTAGGGGGTAATCTGGTAGACTGTGGCTGTCAAACGCGGCTTGACCGAGCTCAATGCCAGAGCAGATACAAACAAATGCCATTGGCTGTTTTTGAAAGGGGGCGAGGCTTCTAGATGTCCCACACTGTCTTCCTGTTTCAGTTGAAATTACGTCACCACATGGAATAATGCTGTTTGAAGGCGCTTCAGGGGACCTTTAAGTAGTTGCTAGGGTGTTTTAAGTAGTTTTAATATGGTTGCTAGGGTGTTGTATTGCTGTTTGGTTTCTAGGGTGCTCAGATTCTTGCATCTTGCTTTGTGGTAGGTAGAGTGTCAGATTGATTTTGATTTTAGTGTGTCACTGCTTTCTAAGGGTTTTCAGCATGTTGCTTTGTGGTTGTTAGCACACGGCTTACATTGACCTTATTCTACTCATCACACTGACGCAGTAAACTGCTGATCATTACAGGTCATTGTAGAGAACAAAATCATGAATATGTCATTTACTTGCTTTGCATTAGATAAGACTTTGGCAAAACCAGCAATCATTTACTCCTCCAAGTACTGCTTTTATCAACCCTAAGACCTTATAACTATGACCTTGTCTCCACGAAAGCTGATACTCTTGGAATTTGAATGAAGTCAGCTGGTCTGTGTGTAATATGCATCAGACGGTCAGTGAACACACAGACTGTGTTGTCTGCAGCGGCAGGAAATATTGAATAGTGCAGAGAGCATAATACTGTTCTGACACAGCCAATTAGGTCAAATGCAAATCCAAGAGTGAAGAAGCTAGAGTTGGAAAGTTTGTGAATTGCACAATTCTTTTTTTTTTTTTTTTTTAAGTGCGAGTTGGGAGACAATGTTTTATGTCAGTTGGCAATTATGTGCATACATGTGTTTTTTTTTACACTCCATGGAGTTCTGATCTGGATTTCTGCATGATTGGCTTCAAAAAATGTGCTTGAACTTCATCAAAGGTAGTTGTAGCAAACGACACAAAAGCCATTTGACTGTTTCTGTTTCACTCCTACGGCAGTGTCACTGAACAAATGTTCATTTTGCGAGTCTTCACATTGTGGAGGAGGATTTGCCACAGAACACTTTGTTTCCTCCAGAGCACTGTGAACTCTGCTCCAGTGCTCCGAAAGAACATCCAGGTGGCCTTGTGGGACGTTTAATAGTGCAACACTTATTTCTTCTCTATTTGGAGAGCTTGTTGGTTTATTCTTATTCGTTGTTTTTCATTATGTAGACTCATTAACATGCATAAAGCACAAAAAAGCTAACACAACTAGTTTCTACAGTTCTAAACCAAAGATTTGAATTAAAGCCCCCCCCAAAAAATGGCCAGATTCTGCTTCAAAAGGCAAGGTAGATCATAAACATTTTATGTTAAGTTAGATAGCAATTAATCACTAAGTTAAGTGGTCTAATGCTGAGTTCAGACTGCACGATTTTGACTCGCCGACAGGTTTTGAGAAATCTCCGGAAGATCACAGGAAAATCGGTGCGCTTTCACGCAAGTGACAATCACACCGTGTGAACGATCAAAGACGCAATCTGAGAGAGTCGCGACACCCGTGAGATAATTGGCATGTTAAGTTGACATGGCAGATAATTGGCATGATGTTTAAAATGTGTTCGGACTAAATAACATCGGCGATCACCTACAGCCAATGAGAGAGCCACATCCAGGGCAGCGGAGCATTGGGGGAGGAGTTACAAAGGTATAGAAGGTAATTATACAAATGTACAAATGAGCATTTTTGGAGTTTACACGGGTCACACCGGTGTCATGGCAAAATATAATGAAAATGTTTTCAGTAATAGTGTCGTGTAGCCACAGCGTTTAGCTCTAAACTTAGATCAAGCTTACTCTTTAACGTTCTAATAATCTAGAAGGCCTTGATTAGCTTGTTCAGGTGTGATTGATTAGGGTTGGAGCTAAACTCTGCAGGGCTGGAGTAGAGAGCTGCTGCATTAAAGGAAGCTTTGTTTAATCCTTCAAGGCTCCTGTTGTTCTTCTTCAAAGTTCCTCTGAAATCTAATGAGGCACTCTTTTGCGAAAGACATTCTCTTTTGATCAGTGCTCTTCACTTGGGTTTAGTTTGGGATGTAACTTTTTGACTGGTTACCTCATTTTTTTAAACAGGTTTGACAGTTGGTTTGTGAAATTACATTTATCTGTAATTATCAATTGTAGTTGGGAAGGAGGGAAATTTGTCTTGGACTCCACTGTGAAGGTCACATAAATTATTCTCCTATTGTCTTTTAGTGAACTTCCAGTTAAGGATTGTGAGGTTACAGGCAGGATTTTGCCATGATGTGGGTTTGTTTAGAGCTATTTTCTTGAGATCATTAGTCAGCTTTCTGTGTACTTTTGAGCTTCGTTGTTCTCTGTGTCCTTGTGCATTTTGTATCTGGCAGGTTTTCTGTTCAGGGATTGTTGGGTAAAGGAAATCGGAAGGGTTTGAGTGGATTCGGGCTTCAGACACACTTCTGTAATTCACATTTCTGGCCAAGCTGTCACACGTGCAATGACATATATTTAAAATGTCCTCATTAAAGTCAACATCTAGAACAGGGTTTTCCAAATGAGCATATTGCAGGAGGTTTGCGGTAGAATGAATTGCAAATAAAAACATGTAAAAAAATACAGAATTTGACATTTAAATCTAATAAGAAAAGACCAATAAACAAACCTTTTTTATTATACTGTTGTATATTATGATGTTTGCAGGAGGACTGACGCTGTGGTCATTTTACTGTTAATCACTGTGAGTAAAAGTGTCCTGGCTGCTCACTCATGTGTAAAATGTGTTGATTTTTCAGTAACGGTTCTTTACTGCTTGTCTTACAGATTCGACGACGAAGACCCACACCTGCCACTTTGTTTAAAGTAGCGGATCAAACATCTCCTGAGGATGACATCTCCACCCATCAGGTACCACAGTTCACCTCAGTTCTGGAGGTTAAACTGCATTCATAACACATTCGCATGGAAAAGATGAATGAACAATGTTGAATGTGTGTATGTTGTACATATTGTACATTACTGTAAACATACTGTGGCCAAGTGATGATATAGAGAATATACATTTACTTATGTATATTTATGCACATTATAAATAAAACCATTAATACCAGTTGCCTTAATGTTTTATAATAATTTTAGAGATTTTTGTTGTTGCTGTTGCTTATCTATTTACAGTATTTACCAGAAAAATTTAAATATTCCTATCAGGGTTTTTATTTTGGTAAATAAAACATTAAATCAAATAAATTCTTCCCCCATTTATTTTGTTGAATTACTAAAAATGACTAAATAAACTTAATGACATTAAAAAACATAAAAATGGCAAAAACACCACAGAATTACACAAAAACTAAACTAAAATAATAAAATGAAAAACAACTAATTAAAATATTAACAACTATAATAGCACATCAAAAAGACACCGTTAATTATTAAGTTGAATAGAAATATTTATTAATTGTACAAGTATTATATGTAATGATTATTTAAATTTGTATAATAATATTTATTATTTATTATATATATTATATGAAAAAATTTCATGATTTTGCATGATGTTTGACCTGTTATTGTAATATTAGTACATTCAGATTTGATATATGTATACGTTCGACCTTTTGGAATTTTATTAGTTTTTTACCTTTGTATAATAAAAAGAACTATGTAGGGTTGACACTTAGGCCCGGTTTCAAAGGCAAGGCTTAGCCTAAGCAAGGATTACGCCATAGTTCAATTAGGACATTTAAGTAATTTTTATGAACATGCCTCAGAAAAAAGCATTACTGGGGTGCACTTTAAGATAAAACAACGGCACTCACACGTTTTAAGATCACTCAGTGCAAGTTTCTTTTCCTTGAAACAGCTCAGATTTACATTTTAGTCTAGGACTAGGCTTAAGCCTTGTCTGTGAAACTGGGGGTTGGTGTCCAATGTAAAATCAACTGAAATTTCTGTGTGTGTAATATATATCATATTTACATTTAACATGTATGCTATCTTCAGTGGGTTGTAGGAGAAAATGGTGTCCTCAAGCCAAAACGAATTAACCCAAATATCTACCAGCCGCCATCATTGAAAGGTAAAAGCATGTAGTTTTGCCTGTGACGTTTGATCTGCACCCACTGTATTTTCTATATTCCTTTCGTATACATATTGTTCCTGAAGACTTTCCTGCACTGTGCCGGACATGGGTTTAAAAAGCTCTCCCAAGCTGCAAGTCTGTTTTTCCCATTTTACCATGCGTGTGTGTAAGATTAGAGACTGTGACAGCTGTGATGGGTGTGAGTCTGTGCTGCTCTGGATCATCCTGGATTACAGCAGATAGCATACAGCTGCAAACACACACAGTTTTAGAGGACAGACATCCGTCCATCAGAAACATTCACCGGCAGACCAATGCACTACAAAGATTGTGACCCACTGAGGACGATCTAGATTACTAGATTATGTCAACACAACGGTGCTGTGGTTTTCATCTTTGGCTCAGTTTAGATCTATTTTCATTGACGGAGAAAACAACAAAACAAAATAACTGGCCGTATTTTGTCTAAATTGTAATTGTTTGAAATTCCACTTGATATCAAGGCGATAATGAGTTTGACAGTACTACTGCTTTTCTAATAATGCTTAACTGACCCATTTATTTCTATTATGAGAAGCTGTAGCTGTTTTCACCATGGAATAAAAATAAAAAAGCTCATTGTAAATGATCTCATATTGACTCGCACTTCTGTGAAAATAGCAATTACGTTTTAATGTACATCTACATTTACATTTGTATTATTTCATGGTGAGACAAAAGAATTGTAAACTCTGAGTTCTAAGATAATTCAAAATTCAGATTTTATATCTTTCAGTTCTGAAATTGTGGAACAAAGCCAAAATTATGATTTTTTTTCTTTTAAAAATACAACCTTTAACATCTCAAAACAAGGTTCTTTGAGGTGAAAGAAGGTTCTTAAGGTTATAAAAATGTAAGAAATATATGGTACTATGGTCCTTTGTCCAAATGGTTCATTGTGGAACCAAAAATAGTTGTTCTTTGGCGTTCCTGTAAAGAACCTTTTAAGCACATTTGTTTTTAAAAGCGAATGGCAGCAACCAAAAGAAAAAAAATGTGCAGGGCCATGTAAAATGTATATTAGTAATGAGTTTAATTTTTAAAAGAAATCGCATTACAGTGGTGTTGGCTCTGAATGTGTGCTTTGTCTGTTTGTGAAAAGACGGGTGGTTTATCCCTGCCCATACAAGTCCCGTCACTGTAGCAGAAATAAAACCCTTTTTGTTTGGCACAGTGCAGAAGTCTTGCTAAAAAGTAAACAGACCCATCCCTCTCTACCTGTGTGTGTTTGTCCCTTGTGGTTTGATGATCCCTGATTTGTGAATCCCCCCCCTGTGTGTGTGGTCATGTGTTTGTAGCTGTGCAGCAGATGGCTGAAGCTCACATGCAGAAATTAGGTGTGTATCCTCATGTAGAGGAGGAAGGGGAAGAACCTGTTCAGAGAGGGCGGGAGCAGATTTCCTCGTCCTGCACACCTGGTAATCTTAATATTACGTCACAGACGAACCCTTCACATAAGCATGTTACCTCAGCACCATATTTGTTTTTTTATCATTTACTTTGAAAAGGCCATACTGCTGAATTTTTACGTCAGCCTTACAAAAACAATAGTAAGAGAAACCGAACACTTTCTTAAATATTGTATCAGAATAATATTGCTGAATACTTTCTATACTGCTAAAACGATTAGTATTAAAGGGGTACATGTAAAGAGAATTTTTTCCATTGCTATTGCATTATGCATGCGTGCATAGTAAATATTTAATAGTTTGTATAGTTTATTTCAATAGTTATATATATTCAAAGGTTAATGGTGATAAAATAAATTAAATATATATTTGTTGTATTACATTTCAATTGAAGATTCATTAAGCAGTGATGAAATGACAATCCCAAATAATGTGTACTGTTACAGTATTGTTAATTGTATCAGTAGCATGTGATAAAGACGTCTTTGGGAACACTTTATTTTAAGGTGTCCTTTTTACAGGTTACATATACTTACTATTATAATAACAATAAATTATGGATAATTACATGCAAGCCAGACCCTAACTCTAAACTCTAACCACATAGTAAGTGCATTTAGTTAATATTACTCAGTATTTAAATGTATTATTACACTGTAACAAGGACACCTTAAAATGAAATGTAACCCAGTTTTAAAAAATATATTTCAGGCACACATTTGACACTATTATCACTGTTTTTATGCAGCTGGAGGTGGACTTTGGGCTTTTAAAGACTTGTTTTTATTGGGAAAAACTTAAGTTACTTATTTTTTAACATTTCACAAATGTAATCTTGGGTTCACAGTACAGTCTTTTATTGTGCATGTCTGTTATTTCCACTCATTTTCAGAGCAAATTTTAATGAAAAAGTCTGTATTATTTTTTTTATATTTAATCCCTGATGCGTATGGTTTTTGTGTCATTAAAGCCTTTCCATTTCGATTTAGAAACTTTCTCAATTTAATTTCAAACCACATTTGCATGTTGCATTTAACCAAAAACATCCACCAATCACACATGAGATTATCTGTTGATTTCATATTTCCATATTAATAATAAGCACTCAATTTAAAGATTCGCAGGAGCAAAGGGGCATGGCAGAACACCAGCCCGGCATGAGAAAGGCAGAAGCCACGGCACCAACCGATGAAGAGGAGGAAGAAGAAGTAGAAGCAGACAATATGGCAGAGCATGAGTGCAGAAATATGGACTGAGAGTGTTTAAGGAACTTTAGAGATTTTTTTTTCATAATGCAGATCCTGGTTTGGAGATCAGAATTGTTGTTTATTGATTACTGGCTGTTAATAATTCCATCACCTGAGCAAAACGGCTGTCAGTTTGTAAAATTTTAGAAAGACTGGAATTTCAGAGTGGTCAAGCAACCTCAAACAATTCATTCACCCCGACAATGCCATGAAATAGAAACACATGAGGTTAAATGCGTCGGCAGTCGTATAATATCATCCCTGCGTTTCATACATTCAAACAAAAAGGTAAAGTACAAATATTTAGTTCTATGAGCAGCACCATATGAATGTGAAGTGTTGAGAAATGTGTTAGTGTTCATATCATGTCGTGTTTTGTGTGTGTTGCAGTATGTTTTGGGATTGGTGTGTTTCTTTGGGCCTACACTGCCATCTGGAGTACAGAGAACTGTTAAAGTGAATCCCATGAAATCATTTGCCACCAAAAATAATCCCAGAGCACATGGAAAGGCTCAATATCTAAGTATTTAGCAGCATTATTATTTGTTAAACCATTGCCAACATCCTGGCAGTTGGATCACACTTTGAACTAGAGCTAATTTAGCAGAAACAAACAAAAAAGAATGCTTGTAATTACAAATAGAATTATATTTGTGCATAAAAGTAATAGCTTTTTTAAAGAGGGTACGATTAAATAAAAGCGATAGACTGCAGTTATATCAGTATTCCAATAAAGGCTGTTTTGTTTTTACATGGAGTGGACTGTGTTAAAATCACACATACAATTTAGCTTTATCTGAGTGTTTTGGGAGACATTGCCTCGTCATGGATAACTAATCATGGTTGACTGAGTAACACATTCCTACAATGTTGTCTTTGTGATTTATTTGTGGTTTTTCAATGGCATTGTGATCAAAGCTGCTATAAACATCATATGTGCGTACAGAATAGAATTAGCATTTCTTGATATGACTGCATTTGGTTACAGATAACAAAAAAAACTTCAAATTTAGTGCCTCGGGTGAACGTTCAGTGCTCTTGCACATCAGGAACACGTCAATGATTCCAGTCGATTACTGTAGTTAACAACTTGCATTAACATTAGCTGGGTAACTTATTAGTTTTTCTTCCTTAGCAAAAGGGGGAAAATGTTGAACTATTTTTAAAAATGATTGATGATGATTTCAAATGAGACGCCAACAGCCACGTGTTGCTTTTTTAAGAAATTGTACTGCTTTATATAAATGAAAATAATCATATTTGTATCCATATATATATCCTTCCAGAGCTCATGCAGGTACATGTTGTTGATTTTGATTTTAACGTACAATAGAAAATCTGAGAAAATGTACCTAACTAGTATCGCTATCCATAGGAGCTATGGAAATGTTTTAGGTTAAAGTCTCTGTATCAATAAATATATTTGCACTGAATTAAACTGTTACTGAATACCTTCCTTTTCGTGTTTTTAAGGCATCTCCATTACACAGTCTTCGAATATTGCTGCCATTTGAACAAAATTGGACATGTTTGACCTTTGAAGTCCTGTTACTTTGCATTTGGATAGAAAGTGTGATTTTTATACTCTGACCAATAAAAATGTTCATCAAAAAGACATTTTCATAATAATGTGGCCAAAACTAGCAGGTGTTTTGGCAAAAATGTCCTATTTCTGTTGTAAACAGATGGCGGCACAGTGGTTCTCTATCACATATCCTGAACGTCTCTGCCTTTGAAGCTTTCAAAATCTGGGCTGAAACTGATCTCTCTTGGATTCCCATAAGAGGTGGTCCATATTTTAAAAGTCTAATTTCTCAGATTCTCAGCCGACAGCTTCTGCTTTAACTATCACAGGATTAGTAAACTTCCCCAGTTTAATGTTTGCTTCAGATCCCTGTCTCTTTCACCCTGGCTAACAGACCGGTGGGGCAGCACAAGCGAGATGTGACGCTGTGACCTACTTCACACAATATAGTGATCGTTGTTTTATGGCGAGTTATGGGAACATGTGGCAGATGGAGGAAATGAAACCCAGAATTTATGCTCTGACACTGGGAAATTCTGTAATTAGATCAGACTATCAACAAGTACTGAAGAGTTTATGATGTGCAGTACACCACCTCATTATGTATGTAAAAAACGGCATCCATTCGTTAGAAATTGTGCAGAATTGAGAGACTTAGAGGCAAAATGCTATCTACGCTTTGGACACTTAAAAAAAAAAAAAAACATTCCCGTAATGTTTACAGTAAAAAAAAAAAAAGTTACCAGAATTTACTGTAAAAATATGGTAGCAGGGTTTACGGATTTAAATTTACAATTAATAACTCAATTTATTTAACTGAATTAATGCAAATATACAAACCTATTGAAGTTCTACGCTAATAAAAATGATAAAAGAGGGTGGGGAGTTTTTTCTTTTCACCTCCTTAAACTGTATTTTACTGTAAAATTGTCTAAAAAGTACATATTACAGTTTTTAATCCCAATAGGGGAACTAATAATTAACCTATAACACGTTTTTACTGTAGCATTTTCACAGTTTTTTGATTGGCCATTCTTTACAGTGTACTTTGTTTATGTTGTTGTATCATAGCTGCTCATCTATTTCTTATTATGGTTTTAAATCTGTATTTAACCTTAATAAGAAAAGGAGAAACGGAATAATCTCAAATGAGTCTGATTTTGTGCTGGCTGCGCTTTAGAATTAAATTAGCCTATCATCTGAATTTAAGAAGAATTTCAGTATTCAGTGTTGAATATAAGCGTGCGGTTAATATATATAACCCTCCCTGGTTTACATGTCTGAAAACCAAGAACTATTGAAAACATTTAGTAAAGCAGGCTAATCAAAAAATAGCCTACATAAGGCTACTTTATTATAGTAAATAAAATAGTCAACCTATTACATTTTCGATTTAGACATATAGAATGTGTTTAATACATCCACCTAAACAGGCTACCGGTGTTATTATACCTAAATTAAACGTAAATAGTCAGTATTGCAGTATAACAATGGTTTAAAATGTTATATGAAGGTATTTATGTGATGCACTTTAGTTCACTTCATCCTTTCACACTTCAACCACGAGCGCTTAGAGCGTCGATCAGCTGGCGGATGTGACGTTTCCCCCGCATCCGCTTGGTCTCGCGGAAGAGCAGCAGGCTGCTAGTGAAAGATGCGCTGATTCTGGTGAGTTTCTGCTTCTCTTTAACTCTCTCAGATGATTTTTGATTAACAGCGGGTCTGGTGCTTTTAACTGACCCGTAAACGACTCGTGTGAGCTGTAAACTAACCGAGAGAGCAGCGCGTGTTTCAGTGACGTTACAGGGGCTACAAGCCTGTTTATACCAGCTAACCAGACAAATAAGTGTGAATATAAGCAAGAATATTTATTTTTAATATCAAGTGTGCGTTTGTGAAAGGTTGTTTATTAGAGACTGAGGCGGTTTTAGCGTCAAATCTGTATTTAAAGCTAGTTTCCCGCGTGTAGAGCCAACGCGTTAGTTACAGAATTGATTATAAGATGTTTTTCCAGTATTTCTCTCTGTTGTGTTTATGTCACGTGATTTAATTTATTACATTATGTGGATATAATACATTCAATTATAGGTAACCTGAAAGTCTGCACTAAATCAGGTAATAAAATCTAATAATAATCTAATCATCATTACTTTTTCTTCATGAGTATGACAAGAGATTAAGCTAGATTTAATGCTCCTAAATGATATTTAGGCAACTATGACTGTTTATGGACACAAATTGGAAAATGATGGCACTTACTGAGTCATTATCACACTATTCTGTTCTCCAAGATTATCACAAATTGCTCTTATAACACAGTTAATGCAAACTTGCTGACACTGACTATATAAAATGAGTAAAAAAAAAAATAGTGCGTCATAGAAAACTAGATTCATTACATTCACAACATGGTTATGATCCCAAATGCAGATTACATATTATACGCACACACCGAATGCTTTTGTTCTAGTATCGCTATCCATAGGAGCTATGGAAATGTTTTAGGTTAAAGTCTCTGTATCAATAAATATATTTGCACTGAATTAAACTGTTACTGAATACCTTCCTTTTCGTGTTTTTAAGGCATCTCCATTACACAGTCTTCGAATATTGCTGCCATTTGAACAAAAGTGGACATGTTAGACCTTTGAAGTCCTGTTACTTTGCATTTGGAAAGAAAGTGTGATTTTTATACTCTGACCAATAAAAATGTTCATCAAAAAAAACATTTTCATAACATGTGTAACATGGTTATGATCCCAAATGCAGATTACATATTATACGCACACACCGAATGCTTTTGTTCAGCCATGGCTTTAAAAGTGGTCAAAGGCTGCTTGATTAGATCTAGTTCTCTTGCCTGTTGAATTGCAGTATCTGGTTGCTTAAGAGGCAGATAAATCTGTTTGTTTGTCTGTTTAAGGGATGCGCTCCTGCTGCATTAGTTATGCCGAGCGGCGTGGACTACAGTGAGTTGGGAGGAAGTCTTCCAGCCATTGCTTCTTTAAACGCCTCGTATTCCCAGGCGTCTCTCTCCCTTCCCTCTCCGTACTACCCCCCGCTGCCCCCCGGAGAGAGGAGAGCCTTCTCAGACGTACGCCGGACCTTCTGCCTTTTCGTTACGTTTGACCTCCTCTTCATCACTCTGCTCTGGATCATTGAATTAAATGTGAGTTACTGTTCTTCTTCTTGCCAAGTGCTGATCATTTTGTACTTCCTTTTAAACCCGTAGTCATATGGGGTGAATTTTACAGTTGATTGTACATGCCTGTTTCACTTCCTCTAATGAAAATAGAGACGTGTGAAATATGCATTGTAATTTGCGTATTAAATATGTATGTTTTACTTTTAATAATAAAATTAAAAACTGGACAAAAATCTAAAATATAATGCAGATGTTCTTTATTATTTATTATAGTAAAATAAATATTTAACTGTATTAAAAACATTTATATAGTTTAATTAAATGTACGTCTATGCCTAAGCCTATTTATGGAAAACAAATTTATGTATATAATCAAATTCTATATTATACAGGCATACGCGTTTAAAAAAAAAATAGAAATGCATTTATAAGTTATTATGCAGTTTTGTAGCCTAATGACTAATAATAATAATATAAATGTGCAAATGAACCTTTTTTTGTGTGTCTTTAGCATGACACAAATCAGTACAGTTTTGTGCATTTTAAAGTTTACAATGAAATATCATAGAAAAGAATGCTTTATTTTCCTTTCCCTCTGTCTCTTAGACCAAAAGTATATGGAGCCGTCTTGAGAATGAGGTTGTTCACTACAACTTCAAGTCCTCTTTCTTTGATATCTTTGTAAGTATCGGTCTTGTTACTTAATAATAAAAGTATGTTTTTATAACTGACTTCTCTGCTATTTTGATGTGTTCTCTCAAAGGCTTTTATTCTACGCGGTGCAAACTTTTATTAATCATTAAACGGTTCCAGTTTTGGGTTTTTATTTTTTGTTTGGTAAAACATTAGTCTGTTTATTTAAAGCTTATAAAGCATGAGGTGGGAGAAATTGGGATTCAGAGTTACTCTCTTGCTACTGCCCCCCCTTCATCATGTGACATCGAGTCCCTAAAGCGTTTCTGGTACAAGCTAGTTTTGTGTGAATTTGGGGTGTTTAAAAAGCTGCTGTCATACCTGCATGCAAAACTTAGGAATCAGCTCTGAAAAGTCATTGTTAAATCTTTAGATATTACTTTATAAGCAATAATCTCTCTCTTTTCCCCTTGACTTGTTCCTCTCAGCTTTTAGCTCTGTTCAGGTTTCTGTGTTTGCAGCTTGGTTATGCTGCTTTTCGACTGAGACATTGGTGGGTTATTGCGGTAAGAAAGAGCTCACCCTATATAAATCTCAACATTTGTATTTTCTATATTTCACAATTTTTAACATGCGTTCCTTTTTATTCTTTATGGTGAAATTACTTGGATGTGATCGCTGTCTTTATTTTCTCCATTCTCAGATCACTACTCTGGTGACCAGCGCCTTCCTCATCGCCAAAGTTATCTGGTCAGATGTAAGAGAGTTCATGTTTTGTCTTCTTAACCAAGCAATTTGAATATGTATCTTAAGTAAAGTCACTTTGTTCTTTAGAGAGATCAATGTCAGCTCTCTGAATTCCTTATTATGTTGCTGTGATAATAGTAATAGGTGTAGGATGTCATAGTTCCCTCTTGTTTTTCTCAGTTGTTTACTCAGAATGCTTTTGGTTACGTTCTTCCCATCACCTCGTTTGTGGTGGCATGGTTGGAAACCTGGTTCCTGGATTTCAAAGTTCTCACACAAGAAGCAGAAGAAGAGAGAGGTAAGAGTATAGAGTATAGGTCTGTGTTTAACTGACACACATCAGTAAGAACAGCATTTGTTCATAGGGCATGTTTTTATAGATGATTTTAACTCGAAACAAATTAGTCCTAAAACCACCCTTTAAAGCTATATACCAGAAAGTCTCAAAATGAATTTTTAGACATGCAGTTTGTTCATGGTTAAGGTACTTATAGGTTTATAATGGCAGAAGCTGGATGCTAGATCATTTCTTTTGTAGTATTTTTATCTTCTTCTTATAATGTTTTTTTAGTGCTGTAAAATGATTTAATGCGATTAATCATATCCAAAATAAATGTTTTTGTTTACTCTATATATTAATCTACACAGTACACACATATGAAGACGCACATACACATATTTCGAAGAAGTCTTTACATGGATATATTTTTCTTCATATAATTTACATTATATATACATATTTTTTTATTAATATTGAATATTTTTCTTAAATATATACGTGCATGTGTTTGCATTTTTATATATATACATACATGCATACAATAAATATATGCAGTATATATATGTGAGCAAAAACTTTTCCTTTAAATGATTAATTATGATTCATTTTTTCACAGCATTTTTTATATATATATATATATATATATATATATATGTGTGTAAAGAATTATGATTATTTAAATTATGATTTTATATATGTATGTATATGTATACACACATATACATATATACGTGTATGTATATGTGTATATATATATATATATACATGTAACAAAAACAGGATGTATGATAATAATAAACTTTATTTTTATATGCAGATGTAGACCACATGTTAATAAGTTTGTGGTTGTGAGTGAGTTTTCCTTTTGTAGTTACAAATAATGTTTTGTGTAGACTGGGAAACTGTATTGTGAACAGTATGTCTGTACAGTATTGGTACAAGCCAATTCAGAAGAGGAAGAAAATTCTGTTTTTGTTATTTTCATAATATTGTGGTCATGAAAAGTCACATTACTTGAAGCTGTGGGAAGGAAAACATGCTCTGCTTTGTTCTAGATGTGCACACTCTCGCTGATGATTGGGAAAGTCCTCACACTGCATTGATGATCTGTCATTTTCTCATCTCCTGCAGCGTATCTGGCAGCAGTTAATGCTGCATGTGAGCCGGCCCCTCTGATCCGTCCTGGACCCGTGTCTGACGGACAGTTTTACTCCCCTCCAGAGTCCCTGGCAGGTAAAACCAATCACTTTCTTTCTAATGCAACTGATTGTCTGTTTTTGCTTTATTTTTCACCTGATGTTTGTGTTTGTCCTGTAGGTTCGGATGAGGACCTTGACGAAGAGGGTCTCGGTCGGAAAGAACTAACAGAACAAGTAATCATATGCTTATTTTCTTTCGTTTCATTATTTGTGGATGAAATGAATAGGCTTTTTTTAGCATAAAAAGCACAGCAGATCACTTTGTCCGATCATTTGTTTTTAAGGACAGGCAGTTTATACGACAGGGACGGGAGGCCATGGCAGTGGTTGAACAGATACTGACACAGGAGGAAAACTGGAAGTTTGAGAAGACTAATGTGTGTAGATCTCCATGCTTGCAGCCTTTATTTGTTTCTGGGATTGTTTAAATTGGTTTAATGTGATATGTTTTAATTCCTAGGAGATGGGTGATGCAGTACATACTCTTGAAATCCCGTTCCATGGGAAAACGTTTATTTTAAAGGTGTGTTCTCTTTGTCTTTTTGTGTCATATATACAGAATCGGTCACTAACCTGTGTTTTGGGTGTTTTAGGGCCTCTTGCAGTGCACTGCAGAGCTGGTGTATCAGGAGGTTATTTTGCAGCCGGAGAAGATGGTGCAGTGGAACAAAACAGTGTCTGCTTGTCAGGTACACATGCACTCACGGACACCTCCAGTAATGACAGCTGAAACACATGTGGGTGTGAAGCATGTGTTAAAAGTTAAGACACATGTGCACTTCAATATGTACAAAAAAGAAGAGCATGAGTTACCATGACCATCCCTTCATCTGTACTTCCACTTTTAACATGAATTAACGTCTCATGTAATCGCTTAATCAGCATTTCAATTGCGAAAAATTACATCATTAAAACAGCTTGTAAACAAAATGTACCGTAGCATTTCATTTACCGCAGGAAAGTCCCCACAGCTTGTTATTTGCTTCAGAAACGAAGTCCAGAGCATATGCTTCATTATTTTACTATTCCTGTGTGTGATTATCTTAATAATTTAATGTATGTTTAAAAATATCTTTTATGAAAGCTTTGACAGCCAGTGTGTAAATCATTATATTTGAACAACACATAGAACTTTAAAAATTAAGAAGCTAATTTAAAAACTGCATTATTTGCAATTTACATGTTTGAATACTAATTTAACTTTTGAGTGTTGATTGTTATAGTTAAAATTAATGATAATTGAATTTAAGTTTGGGCTCTGTTTTTAATTGTAACCTTATTATAATGCAATAGGACTCCATATGGTATAGAGCAGAAGTTGAGGTAGATTTTTATACCTAAGAAATGTTTAATTGTATATTATTGTGGAAACTGTCATACAGTTTTAAATGTCTATTACTGTCACTTTTGATCACTTTAATGCATCCTTTCTAAATATATATATATATATATATATATATATATATATACACAGTACAGGCCAAAGGTTTGGACGCACCTTCTCATTCAATGTGTTTTCTTTATTTTCATGATCAGTTACATTGGCAGATATGCTCAAAACTATGAATGAATGGAGTTATGTACTTAACAAAAATAGAGGAAATAACTGAAAACGTCTTTTATATTGTAGTTTCTTTAAAATAGCCACCCTTTGCTCTGATTACTGCTTTGCACACACTTGGCATTCTCTTGATGAGCTTCAAGAGGTAGTCACCTGAAATGGTTTTCACTTCACAGGTGTGCCTTATCAGGGTTAATTA
>JAUMHI010000064.1:16387010-16408765 GCA_032359435.1 Enteromius unitaeniatus
AGTCTAATGTTTATCAGTACATTACAGAAAATAATGAACTTTATCACAATATGCTAATTTTTTGAGAAGGACCTGTAGAACAGCTTGAAGGAAAAACTGCAGCATGATATTCAGACTAAAATACACAAAGTGCCTGAAACACTGACAAAATGTCATGTTTACTATCTGTCTGTAGTTTATGTATGGTACAAGTGATCACACAACCTTTTTAATCTGCCAATTGTTAACTGGGAAAAAAGACTATATCCCGTGGTTTCTGTGTCAATAAAATGCATGACCTCATGTTTTTACTTTGAAACACACCCTAATTCAGAGCATGTCAAGTTAGTTTTTCCACAGGCCAATTTAGAAACCTATTGATTTCTCTGAAAACAATACTGGTGACTCTTTTACAGATTAATATGTAACAGATCCCAATGAAAAGGGCAATAATCCCTTGCTTAATCATGATTTTAATGTTGTTGTGGCTTTATTTTCACTTTGTCTCTCCTCTTTTAGTTGCGTTTATAAATACCACTTGCCATCTTTAAAAATAGAAATCTATAATTAAATGTTGTGTTTTTTTTTTTTACTTCAATGTATTTATAAAATGCCTCGATTTTTTTATATATATTTTCTAAATTATTCAAATGAAATTAACTAAAACAATAGAATATATACGTATTTAAAAATACACAATGCATAATAGAATACAATGTTTTACATAATATAAGAAACACCTTTCTTATATTATGCGTGTATACAAATCAAAACCTGATTAATAATTAAGTTTAATAATAAGCTGTCTGCCATTTTAAAAAAGAAATAGGAATATATATGCCAAAGTATATACATTTTATTTTAAATTGAAGGTAAAATTTTTACTTGCGTATGAAGTATTTGTGTAGTTTTTTTTCCACCTTAATATTTTTTTTCCTTATAAAAACCAAAGATGACATCTATAGCCACCTCCATCTATTGAACTCCACACACACACTAAAGACAACATACAAATCTAACGCATAATTCAGATTTTCAAACATGCACAAATTTCCAAATACTATCAGACTATAAAAATCTGATATAGTCCAAGCTCAGTTCTCCGCTGACTCTACCTGCTGAGACTGTGTGTCTGGTCCTCTGCTGGCCAAACGGCTGAGGATGTTTCTTTCCGACATCTGCAGCCTCACGGCGACTGGAGGTATCCTGGCGATGGTGGCCGGCAGACGAGTGACATCTGCTTTCATGTCACTGAGCAGCTCTTCTAGCTGTTTCAGTACTGCCAGAAATACACACAAGCAAGCAGTGAGCATCAGCTTCTGTAATGAGTCAGAAGCTCAAAATAAAAACCAGGTCAGATGATGCACCTTTATGTAGGACGGCGTTGGCAGGTTTGTTTCCGGACATGGATTCCTTGCTCAGGTGCTGGTGGGACTCGGCCAGACACTCCACTTCACTGAAGCGTGTGTTGAGAGCCATGGAGGGGTGAGAAGGGTCTTCAGTCATGTTCAGATACGCAGCTCTACGCAGCTGTTCTTCAATCACCAGAGCCTGCTCAAGCAGCTACAGGACACACACATCAAACCATCTTACCAACTCCAATATCTTCACTTATGCGCATGAAAAATTCCATTCCTTATAATACCTTGAACCTCCTGGCCAGAAACTTGTTCTTGATTTCCAGGAAGTTTCCTCTGTTGATCTCTCCCTTGAAGGGTTCGTTAAGAATGGCGAATCTGATGTCATTCTGAATATCTTGCCAACGAGCGTAACCGTGTCTTAGACGGCGAGTTAAGGAAAGATTTCACGCTTTGCTTGTCATCAAACGCATCTGAACGACACTCAGATGTGTGTGCATGTACACTGAAAGCAGCGTTCTTGTTTGTTTTTTTAAGGATACTGTATGATGCCAGCGAGTAGCCAGTAGTCATGGCGACGATGCCAGATCTCATTGGTCTTCTTGGTGACTGTAGCGGCTCGTTCTTCATTCTGCCACAGCGAGTGTAATTCTGTGACAAAAAAAAAAATTGTACAAATGCACAAACCTAGGGCATTTTGGCAAATAATTATGTTATGACTGATATAATTCTGCCCTTTTAAAATGCAATAATAATATTTTAAAGTAAAATTTTATTTATTGTTCAGTTAAATTATAAATATTAATAGTGAATCATTAATGACATTAAATAGTCGAGTTACAATATTGAAAATAGTTACAATTAGTGCCGTCTAACGATTAATCATGTTCAAAACAAGTTTGTTTAAATAATGTGTGTGTAGTGCATGCTTTAATTGTGTGTGTTGTTTAATTGTGTTTAAAAAGTGTGTGTATATTATATATAAACATAGCATATTTTTTCATAAACTTATACACATGTAAACTTACTTTGAATGCAATTAATCATGATAAAGCACTACTTACAATACTTCAAATCGAATGAAATAAAAATATCAACAGTTAATTGATAGTGTATTAGTCATTAATTAATATATGACCTAATAGCTCATTTAAATAGTTAAAGTAGATTTAATTTAATAGTTAAAGTTGAATAAGTAGTCAAAAATACAATTAAAATAAACAATAATAAGTAAATAAATAAATCATATATATATATATATATATATATATATATATATAAAGTTGTTGAAGAAAAAAAAATTATTAAAGTGATATTATAATAGCTCAATGTGCTGTCCACAGTAGAAAAGTATCTAGGATTAAAAAAAAAAAAAAACCAACAAAACAAAGATAAAAGCACAAAAGCCATTTTAAAAATAGAGAAAATGAACAAAAAACAACAAATATTTTAACCAAATGCTAAAATAAGAAGCTACTTCTTCAAAAACTAGTCAGCTAATCAAGGTTCCAGGTTTTTAGGTCACAATGTTTAAAACATCTTTACCCTTACTTCAATTAGTACCAACCCTGAGCAGAATTTCTACGGTAGACAGTCTGAACAGGAAATCTTACCGGTAAATCCTCCATCTGCGATGTTGAACATGAACCGTGTTTTGGCTTTCTTCCTCTCTTCAGTTGCTGCTCCTGCTGCGCTGTCTTTGGCACTCTCTCCGTTCTGCAGTTTTCCTGCTTCCTCCATCTTACCAGATTCCTTCTCATCCTTCTGACCTGAAGCCAGTCGAATGACAAAGTTGGTAAAGTGTGTAGGCCAAACACAGAAACTACATTATCATTAGAAATCCAGTACAGACCTTTCTTCTCTTCTGTAACAGGGGTAGTGTCCATCTTTTCAGGTTCATCATTCTTCTTTTCACCTGAAGCATATGAGCAAAGTACGTTCCGACAAAGTATATTTTTCATCCTGGAAAACTATATTATCAAGTCAAACGGGTTGGAAATGCCCATTTTGTTCACCTTTGGCATCTGGGGTTTCCTTCTCAGCCTCAGATCCTTTGGGCTTGCTGTCATTGGTCTTCTCCTCAGCGTCTCCAGACTTCCCTTTATCTTCCTCTTTCTCATCTTGCTTCCCATCAGCCTTGTCTCCCTCTGAAGATGATTCAGGCGGCTTGTCCTCCTTCTCTTTGTCTTTGCTTTTGTCTTCAGAAGCAGAAGAAGCTTCATCATCTTCATCAGGAATGGCAATGACCTTTTGATAAAAAGAAATAGAATTAGTTCATTAACAATCAAAATAATCTAAAGAACTTCACTACGAGTGTATCAGTCTGTTTGTACTCACGTCACCGTCTTTATTCTCACTTGCGCCCTTCTCGCCGTCTCCATTTTTCACCTTTTCTTTATCGCCATCTTTTACACTATCTTCCGCTTTGGAAATGGCATCTGTAGAACAAATAAATCAAAGGTTTAATATTAACAGCAGGCTTTTATTAACAGCAATCTGTGAGGTCGTGGCATTTGTGGTACCTGGAGCAGGTGTGTTGGGCTGAGTGTCTGCTGGAGTGCCAGTAGAAGATGCTTTGCTGGGAGAATCAGGCTGACTGTTGGCGGTGGGCGCGGTTTTGTTCTCGTTCAGCTCCATCATCCAAGGCATTGACCACTGACCGTTAACATGCTCGAACTCTTGTACCTGAAAAAGGAAGACACCAACGTTTAGACATCTACACAAAATGGATTTTGCGATTTATAAATCTTGCAAATCTCATGATCTGTTTGTAAACTGTACTGTATGTTAAATGCATCACTCTTTTACCTTCTTTCTGATCAACGACATCACACCGATACGTGTAAGAACGTGCTGCCGCGACAGTCCCTCCCGGGGAACGCCATCGGCAAAGCTTTCAGCACCATCTGCACCAGGCTCACATAAGTGCCGCATAAAGAGGGAGACGTAAGCCCTGAGAGAAAGCAGACGTGGACAATACCATTAGAATCAGTTCATAGATCCAAGACACCCAGAGATTTAGCTGGATTTTATGCATTTATTTTTATACGAGCCTTTCGCTTATAGATAAATGTCTCAGAATTAATGTGATTAACCTGAGAGTAACCTAAAAAAACATTATGTTCCATTAAATGGAAAAATATATTCTTATAAACTACTGTTTAAAGATGTTGTTTATATTTTTGTAAGGAGGTTGCATTTCAGATAATAAATAAAAACACAGTAAAATAAAAATTTATAAAAATTACACAGTAAAACTAGCAGTAACCATTTCTTTCAGTATCCCGTGAAATATTTTGAATCTGGCCACAACCTTAAAATACTTACACCCCCCTCCATTAGTTAAGCATTAATTAATGATTTTTTTCTAAACATTTTAAGGGTTAATTAATCCAATTAATTACTGAATTATGCATTATTTAAGCACAAATAAACTAGTCATTTATGATTAACAATTATGCATCAGTTAAGCATGAACATGTGTATAATGGTTATCTGTTCATATAGTAAGGGCATATTATCCTTTACTTACAATTCATTAGTCGTTTTAAAGACTATAAACAAAAAGACTATTTGACCCCCTGTCCTAAAGCTACATTATGACACTTATTGAGTGATATTCAAGTTTATTGATTAGGAAAAGCTAAAAATTAAGGCTAAACGGCGATCAATATAGTGCTAATAAATGGAATTTGACCCCCTATTCTAAAGTAAAACTTAAATCCATACTCAATAGGTGCCCTAATTAATAATATTCAAGTTTATAGACTATAAGGTAATAATTAAGGCTAAACTGCCACTAATTTAGTGCTAATAACGGAAGTTTGATAAATGTTTGTTTTTAAAATGACTAATTATTTGTAAACGGCTAATATACCCTTATTATATGTTCAGGTAATCATTAGTTATACGTGTGTTCATGCTTAACTGGTGCATACTTGTGAACAAGTTAATCAGAAATTAATTAATACTAGTACTAACTAATGCATAATTCGGGACCTTAAAACGTTAGGTTAATCATTACTTACTAGTGTGTTTCTGCTCAATTAATGATTAATTGTGAACATATTAACCATTAATTAATGCTTAACTAATGCATTATTCTGGACCCTTAAAATAAAGTGTTACCAAAACAATAAAAAGTATAAAAAGTTAGGCCCAAAGCTAAACTAAAGAAAACAATATCCATAGTTTTTCTCCCCTATTTGTAACCTTGTTGTAAACAAACGAAATGCTAAACGAGTTCAAACTTACTTGAACTCCTTCTCTGATTTGCCACGCAAGTCTCTGACCAACCACTGGGTTGTGAAGGCGTCCTGAGGTGGCATCCCATAACGCATGACTGCGTTCAGGAAGGCCTTCCTCTGACGAGCATTGAAACCCAACACCTGCCAAATCCAAACATTGTGTTAAACTCAAAACAGAAGAGTTCAAGAAAACATACATCCCAAGTGTCATTCACTCACCTCGATGTTGCCGCTCACTCTGGCCAGCAGGGGGGGCAGGGGTTTGTCTTTGTCGTTTCGGAGTCCTTTCCTGTTGGGTCGC
This sequence comes from Enteromius unitaeniatus, assembly GCA_032359435.1. Taxonomy (NCBI): domain Eukaryota; kingdom Metazoa; phylum Chordata; class Actinopteri; order Cypriniformes; family Cyprinidae; genus Enteromius; species Enteromius unitaeniatus. The sequence continues at coordinate 16,392,896 of JAUMHI010000064.1, forward strand.
CGTGAATTGGCTGCAAGTAGACAGTAAAAAAAAATTGGGGTTTGAACATTTGAAAGTTTTTCTGATTTTAAAAAATCCTTTGGTCATCGTCACGTTTGTCTCACCACCTTCCGTTCGTTCATCAAAGTCCTCATCTCCTTCCTCGGAAGCAACAGAATAATCCGATTGGCCATCAGACTGATCATCCTGCCAGTCTGTATGGAAACAAGAAACATGATTAACATAGAATTTTAAAAGCACTTTCAACTGCTGTTTACCGCTTGACGTGTGGTTTATATTCTAATAGCGTTAGCACTCTCTCTCACCTCTGTCCTCCTGAGAGCCATCATTGTAGTTGACCTGTTTGCGGATTCGCTTGCCCTTGCCCAGATTACGAGCCAAATCCTCCTGCTGCTGCTCGTAATGATGTCGGAGCAGTTTCTCCCAGTAATCTGGATCCACGCTTTCCTCCTGCTTGATGATCTCTCTCTGAACTTCCTCTTCCTGAGGGAGAAGACAGGAAACAATGAAAAAGAGCAAGAGATAGAAGTTACATATATAGCCATAATATGGAAGATCATATCATATCATCATATTTTGCTATAAAAATTGCTAATTGTTTTGTTTTTAAAAATGTATATCTAGAGAAACACTTACAAAAAATGAAATGAAAACATTAATGGAATTTATTAAAATACATAAAAAAAATAATGCTCTTACTATTGTAAAAGCAAACTGTATTAAGAAAATAATATAAAATATAACAATTTAAATAATAATAATTTATAATATAAAATTTATATTATATAAAAATTAATAAATTTTCTTACAGTATACACACAAACACACTTATAGCTGCCTTCATTTTTTTTAAATACTAAAACCTATTACTAAAACATAATATGTTACTGTAAAAAAAAACACTAAAGACAAGTATAACATTAAAAGATAAAAATGCAGAGTGTAATTGTAATGTTACAATACTAATGTCTTCATTTTTGAACATTAAACCATCAAGCTTTTATTTTGCAATTACAAGTTTCTGAAGCTAGTTGGAACAAACCGCGTTCCCAAAAAGCAACACTAAGCCATATCACGATTGTGCTTTAATTGCTGATTAAATAGTGCAATCCTAGCGCCAGACGTTCTCCCACACGTCCTCTTACACTCACCGCTTCCTCCTCGTCCTTGACCACATACTGAGCCACTTTGAAGGAGCTGAGATACTCGTTCATGCTCTGGAGCTCGGTGTCATCTGTGGCGTCCTGGTTACGATCCAGCAGCCGGTCGATGGCTTTGTCATCATAGTGAATCACGCTGCTGTCCTCTTCTTTATTCTCTCCTTAACAGACAAACACAACCAGTTACAAAGTCAGTTCTTTAGGTGAGAAACTGGTATAAACTAAAGTGTTTTGTAACTCCAACCGCACCTTCTCCCTCGTCTTTGAAGAGCTCCTCAGTACCAAATTTGAGAATGTCATCAAGCTCCTGTTTAGACATTGACCCTGTTTTTGAGCCCAATCCAGGACGCACCACCAAGTGAGTCAACATCATCTTCTTCTTGGCCACCTTGAGATTAAAATAAACACCAGTTTAGATTCAAAAGACGGTGTTGGCAAAAGAAAAAAAAAAGCAATTGTGTAACAAAAGAATAGTGTACCTGAGTAATTCTCTCTTCTACAGAGGCTTTGGTCACAAAGCGGTAGATCATAACTTTTTTGTTTTGACCAATCCTGTGAGCTCTGCTAAAGGCCTATAAGAGAAAACACCACCGTGTCAGACACGGAAGATTTTTCTTAAGCATCACAAGACAGCCATTGCTGATGCCTGAGCTCACCTGAATGTCATTGTGAGGATTCCAGTCTGAGTCGTAGATGATGACGGTATCTGCGGTTGCCAGATTGATACCCAGACCGCCGGCTCTGGTCGACAGCAGGAAAACAAACTGGGGAGCACCAGGAGCTAGAGCAGGAGAAAAACACATTCGTTGTGACACTTATTTAGAGCAAGAGAGTCACATCAGTTACACAGCACGCATCCGGACTCACCATTAAAGCGGTCAATGGCTTCCTGTCTCATGCCTCCTGTGATGCCTCCATCAATGCGCTCATATTTGTAGCCCTCGTTCTCCAGGAAGTCTTCCAGCAGGTCTAACATTTTGGTCATCTAGAGAAGAGGGACAAAACATCTTAAAGTCCTGCTGTGCATTATAGGCATTCCTTGCTAAATAAAAGTGTTAACTAGTAACATTTATTTGTATCAATGCAAAAAAGTTTGTATAAATATTTGTTTGGAGGTGGAGATGGGGTGAGGTTGTGTTTTAGAGAAGCATTCATTTGACTAAGAAGTAAATGAACGCTAATAAATAAATGCTTATGTACCTGAGAGAAGATGAGCACTCTGTGTCCTCCCTCCTTGAGTTTCCGCAGCATCTTATGCAGTAGCAGCAGTTTGCCAGAAGATTTGGTCAAGGCACCACCTTCGTACATCCCATTGGGCATCTTGGCAGCTTCCTGTTTCACAAAGCCCATCAGACGACATCTCAATCTTTCATAAATACACAACTTCCTCAAATATCTCATTATATGACATGTTATTGGTCTGTTATTAAAGGCACAGAAGAAGAGGATAGTACCATAGCAGCAACAGGGAAGAGATAGGGATGATTACAGCACTTCTTGAGGTCCATAACGACGTTCAGCAGAGAGACCTGGTTTCCTCCACCCCGAGTGTTCAGAGCCTCAAAATTGCGGGTCAGGATGAACTTGTAATATTTTCTGGATCCAGAGATAAATGATTTAGAAACTCTGCCTCATGTAACCTACTTCTCAGTCTATTCCTCATCACATACTCACTTCTGCATGGGGCTGAGCTCGACGCGAACGATGAGCTCTGTTTTGGAAGGCATGTGCTTGAACACATCAGCTTTGAGTCTCCTGAGCATGTGTGGTCCCAACATATCGTGAAGCTTTTTGATCTGGTCCTCCTTGGCAATGTCGGCAAACTCCTCCAAGAAGCCCTCAAGATTACTGCAGAGTGAGAGAGAAAGAGCTTGTCATTAAATGTCTGCAGATTCCCAGGGGGCCACCAGATGGTGCTAAAGGGATTCATTTAAAATGATCAAGAACAGGATTTAGTTTTTTTAATAAAAGCATATGCTTTATATGCTTTTATTCATTTATGCTTCCTTACAGCTTACAAATATTCATAAATTGTTGAATAGTGCATGAGTTTTCTATTGCCACCACCAAAAAACATTAAAAAAGTAGATTTTTAAATAAAAATATTTTTTTAATTATACATTTATATAAATTATAAATAATAATCAAGTAAAATAATAAAATATAAATAATTATATATATATATATATATATATATATATACACATACATATACAAATATAATTATATATACATATTTATTTATTTAAAATGAAGTACAATGTGAGAATCGTTTTACTTATATGTTTCACCAATCTTTAGATTTGAAATGAATCACAAACACACCTGAATCTCTCTGGTGTGAGGAAGTTGAGCAGATGGAAGAGCTCTTCTAAGTTGTTCTGTAGAGGAGTTCCAGTCAACAACAACTTATGCTGCAGCGGGTAATTGTTCAGCACCCTGAAAAACTACGCAAAACACCACAGCAAAGCATTACAACCTCAAACCACCACAAAAAAACAACATCATTGCATAATCTGTGCTGGTCTCACCTTTGACTGATTATTCTTCAGTCTGTGGGCCTCGTCAACTACCAAACAAGCCCAGTCGATGGATCCCAGAACAGCCGTGTCTATAGTGATCAACTCATAGGAGGTCAACAGCACATGGAACTTCACTGAGGCTTCTTTCTGCATGACCATGAAGAAACAATCTCTCATTTATATAGATATAGATAGATTCAAGAGACTTCAGAGTCTTCAATGGAAAGTTTTCTATCTCACTAACCTTCATCTTGGAGGGTTTCTTGCCACCACGGATGGCATTATTCTCAAAGGAGAACTCGTTTTCTCTGATGACAGCCCTGCTGTCTTTGTCTCCGACATATGTGACGACATACATATCCGGGGCCCACATTTCAAACTCTCGCTCCCAGTTTATGATGGTGGACAAGGGGGCACTCACCAGGAATGGACCCTTTGAATGACCCTGGAGAACAAAGACACCAGCATCTTATAACTGAAAAAAGGCTATATCTTATACGAAAGTAATAAACGTAACATTCAATCGTTTGGCATCATTACATTTCTACACTTACAATACGTGACATACATGCATAACATACTATTTGGCAACAACATTGTATGAAAACATACAAAGAGTTCAGACGCAAAACCCGTCATCAAAGATTTGCTTCTGAAATGGAAATAAAAATAAATAAATAAAAATCAGTTATTTTACTTTAATTGCATAGAAAAGGACCTATATGCTGCTATTAGAGTAAAATTACATAAAGGCCAACTTTTACCAATTGCAACTGAACAGTAACATCATTATTTATTTATTTTTTTTAAGAAAACAAGAATGCATTAAACTGAATTTTTAACAAAATTATGTTTTTTCACAAAACTATTAAACCATTTGCAACATTGAGCATAAGAAATATTTGTGTGCACCAAATATTTAGGATTATGTGACACTGATTGCAAACATTTTCAGCATCATTTCGGTCTTCGCAGAAATCAATTCTACTATAAAATGCATAAAAACTTATTATGCAATAAAATGATCACTATTTTACAGAATGAGAAAATAAATGAAGCCTTTGTAAGCGTCAGAGGCTTTTTTCCAAGCATCAAACCACACACCTCTTTATACAGTGAATAAAGGAAAACAGCAGTCTGCACGGTCTTTCCCAGACCCATCTCGTCTGCCAGGATGGTGTCGGTTCCCTGAGCCCAGGAGAAGCGGAGCCAGTTGAGCCCCTCCAGCTGGTACGGATGCAGCGTCCCACCCGTAGCGTCCAGATACTCTGGCTGACGGTCAAATTTAATAGTGGGCTACAGGAGGATAAGAAATGGGTTTTAGCCTCGATGAGCAAGTGAATGGTGCAGCTGGGTCAAAAAGATGCGCAAGTAGTGTGTAGGGACCACAGCAATAACGCTCACTTACATCCACCACAGGGTTCTCTGGAGGTCGGTCCAGTTTCCGCAGTTTTCCTTTGATCTTCATCTTCTTTCCTGGTTTACCTTCATCACCCATCATTAACTCCCTTTAAGAGGAAATAAAGATCTGATGAATGTGTGAATCAGTATACGTTTTCTGGCACTGGCAGGTCTATAAACTCAGAGATTTTACATTTTGTGTAATCAGATTTAGGGTAATGAATTAATATCTTAAATTTAAAATGTTGAATATTCTTTTGTGTACCTTTCATTGCCTTTAAAAGTTTGTTCTTGAATACAAGGGCTATCGGTAACTAACTATTATTTGATTTTTTTTGCATTTGAAATCTGAAATAAAAAGCAAGTATTCAACAAAATCACTTTCTAATTTTCATCAAGTTTAAGCTGAAGCTTTAAAATTACTAACTGGAAATATTGTAACATCTTAAAAAAACTAAAATTGAAATTTAACTAAAACATACATAGTAACATTTAGCAGGCACAAAAAAAACGTTAAGGAAACTAATTACGGTTAACGATAAGGAAATAAATAAAAAATGTAAAAATAGATTATTATAAAAATTTACTTAAATACTGATATACTTGTAGCATATAAATTAAAAAACTAAAATAAAAATAAATTAAACTAAATATAAATCAAAACTCTAAAATAAAACAAAAATCCATGTTAATTAGGGATGTAACGGTTTAAAAAAGTCACGGTACGGTAATACCTCGGTATGAATGGCACGGTACTTGTAACTCTACCTTACAAGATGTTAATCTAGATTAAAATCCTTATTTATAATCGTTAATAATTATATCATTATATTTATAATTCATAATAATGAAACCAAGTACACATAAGATATAGACAATGGCTATGCTGTGATTTTGGCTCTATATGCATGTAAAATAGAGTTAGAAGCAACAAAATATCTATTTTAACTGAAAGCCCTCTCTCACGCGGCAGAACCGGAGACTCGCTGAGGTTTGTCCAAGAAGTCTCTAGATTTGTCGCTAGTCACTTTTAGGGAAAAATGTCGTCTGAATAGTCGCTAAATATAGAGACAAAGTCGCGAAGTTGGAAACACTGATCTGTAGCAACAACAACAGACCACAAAGAATGATGGTCACGCTTGGGCTGATGGGAATTGTAGTTCCCGCTACCTCCCGTTCACTCCATTCGCCTGAGCAAACGTTTCTCAGAAGACCTATCGTTTTATCGAGTGATGCGACCACGGTTATATATATATAATATAAAATAAAGATTGTCCTTGGACTTCTAAACTCTATCAAATATCATTGCAGTGGGCGGGTGGTTCCCGAAGTCTAAAACATGTTACACAGTTACTCAAGATTAAACACTAAATTGTCAGGCATTTCATTATTTTATGCAGAAACAATGTTGTCCAGATCACCTTAGTTTCAATAGGATCTTTGTAATAAAATCAATGATAATCGCTAGTAATTAATTTTAAGTGTCCCCAACTAAGCAAGCCAGAGGTGACAGCGGCAATGAACCAAACTCCTTCTGTGAAGAGCAGAGGGAGGAAAAAAAAAAAAACCCTTGGGAGAAATGAGGCCCAGATTGGCCAGATGAAACCAACACGGCTGCATTTAAAATTCAACTGGAAATTATGTATAAAGGACATCTAGTGTGTGTGTGTCTGTTTCCTATGATCTGTCTCTGGAGCTCATCTAGGTGTTCTGGTCTCTGTTGATAATCAGGGCTGTAGACATCATCTCTTGTTCCTGATCTGGACTAAGAAACTGAATAAGAAACAAACTATTATTTGCATAGTTGTAGTTCCCGGTTCCAGCTGATCTAATTAATGCAGCCTTTAGTGGATTTGATTAATAAAAGCGTGTTAGTGTCCTATGACTAAGCCATGAGTAAGGGGGATTAATAAATGGCTCATGTAGCCAATCATTGCATTTTTTTGTAAGGGAAATATCCATATCTTAAATGTAATAAAGCTATCTCAGTCAGCAGAAGGTTTTATTATGTTTGCGTGCATGTTATTTAACGTGTGTTAGATTGATAAAGGGAACCATTTATCCATGCAGTGATAGAGCTTAGAAGTGCCAAGACAAATTTTAATGTAGCTGGATTCATCTGAAAGAACTCAAATACAGGATGCTTCAAACACGCACTTAAAAAGGTTTGTTCTCACAAAAATATAAATTAGGCCTAGAGAGATGATCTGATTGATGGGACCACCTCATTGGTTTTAGAGACAAAGCGTTGTAAACCGTTTGCAGTAAAAACCATCCCTTTGTGAAATTTTATTACAATTTATAATAGCTGTTTTAATTATTTATTTATTTTTTTGTTATTTATACCTTTCATGCTGAACAGAATTTTGTTTATATTGTTCGAGTCTTCAGTGTCTCGCAATATTTTACAATACATTCTAATATACTTATTGAAAATTTAAATGACAATTGACTTATTTCTCATTGAAAACTGGTGCACTTTGAGTGTATATTTTTCAAATATTCAGATGCAGAATTCATGTGAATTATGCAACAGACCATCAACGTGTGTGCACTATGACCACACGGGTGTGTCATCCGTGTTTAAGGTTTACATTGTCAATAAATTTGAATCATTACCAGTAAGCTGTCATGACGTGTTTGCTCGATAATTAGTGAGATCACTGTGACAAACGTAATCTAAGCCAAAGTGCATTTTAAGCACTGACGTACTGATTTGTCTCTCACACAGGTTGATATTTTCGGGTTTGGAGCTACAAAAGATGGAATCTGGCATCACTATTTTGACAGAAGCTTGACTCACTTTAGCAGAGGGAGTCATGGTGGAGACTTTGAAAATAAGACCATAAATGAGCTTCTATCGTTAAACAAGATTTCTATACATAAAGGGTTGTAAAGATAACATTGTCTAATGGAAACCTTTTGAAAAGCCTGCCTTTTTCTAATTATAATTATTTGTCAATATGTATTTATTAAAAAGGATATAAAATAAGACATGGTTTATATTTGCATATTAAAGAGTGTTTTTTTGTACCATTGTAACTACCATAGTATTCATTTGTATTCTGAACCTTATTTTACAGCATTTCAATGTTTTAGAACGCCTAAGTAAAAAAAAAAAATCTACCTGCATGTTTTGACTATTGTATGGCATTTTACCCAAGGCAAATAGGTGTGTCGTTTTGTGTTTCAGAAGTATTACCTGCATCATTGTTCAGCAATACATGCTGAATATTTGAGACTTCGTGAGAAAAAGCAGATGACCATCAATTTGCCCTCTTTAGCCCTCTTTAGCCCCCATAAAGACCGACCATTTAAGGGCTTACAACCATCTTCCAGCTGCCAAACAAAGTTTGATCAATAAAATCCAAAAGACATCATTGCTAGTCAGATGTTATATGAGTCACATTCTGACTAAGCATATGTGTAATGTTCTTCTACAAATAAGGTGTGCAGCATACGTTTATGATTCTAAATATTTACCATTCAAACACGCAAACCAGCTGTTTTCTGTTCCAAACTTATCCACTGGGAAAAGAACCAGTTGTTCGTAAGACTCCACTCGCCATTGACTCTTGGTGGACCGTAGCCTCAATTCACATTTTTTATCTTTTCCAATATATTTAAATTGATTTTTACTAATTATGGGCAATTTTACCATTACAAAAGTTTTTTTTTTCTTTTTTTTTTTTCCTAAAAGTGTCCATTGTTTACGGAGTCAGATTCTTATATTTAATCAGTGAAATAAAATTACCAAGCAAATGAAATCAACACAAAAGCTGTATCTGAAGTGGCATTTAGTATGTATTCTCAGTTTAATCCAAAATTAATTAAACTGCAGTTACAAATGCACATATATTGTTTTGATATATTAAATATAAAACGTTAAATGCTGATATTTGAAGTTATTTAAAACATGAAAATCGAAATGTGAAATTAAAACAGCCAATAGATGACAGCAAATCACTCTTAATAAGTGAGTCATTGTGACTGAACATTTAAATGAGTCATTCAAACGGTTGATTCATTCAGATATGAAACGGCATAGTGTTGCTCAGAAACGCAAAAAAGTGGCTGTTTGAATTGATTTTTGTTGAAGCAAAAGAGCAAAGAAGGGTAATCTGTCTAAAAGTTTCTTAACTTTTTGTTTATTGAGCTGTCCTTGGAAATTTTTTTTTTTTAAATCTCCAAATGCGCATGTGCACTAATCTAGACTTATGTAATGTATGTGTGAGCTCTGTAGGAGTGTTTTCAATGGATTTTGCTAAATTCTCGATCACTGACTATTTATCACACCAGATCCATCTCAGATGAGAAGATCCATTATCTTGGCTTTATCCTTGCAGCACCAAATTAGAAATGAACTATTTTACAATTTCTGTTATTGGAAAATGAGGTCCTCAATGGTGGGTACAGCCCATATGAATTAGCACAGTAATAACAAGCAGACTTGCTTAACTCAGAATTTAGTGTTATAAGTGACGTTTTGCAAAAAATGAGTTTCAGGAGTGAATCTAAAAATGAAAAAGGATATAAAATAAGACATGGTTTACATGGTGTTTTTGTACCATTGTAACTACCATAGTATTCATTTGTATTCTGAACCTTATTTTACAGCATTTCAATGCTTTAGAATGACAAAGTAAAAAAAAAAATCTATCCGCATGTTTTGACTATTGTATGGCATTTTACCCAAGGCAAATAGGTGTGTCATTTTGTGTTTCAGAAGTATTACCTGCATCATTGTTCAGCAATACATGCTACAAACAGAATATTTGAAACTTCGTGAGAAAAAGCAGATGCCCATCAATTTGCCCTCTTTAGCCCCCATAAAGACCGACCATTTAAGGGCTTACAACCATCTTCCAGCTGCCTTTCTTGATAACAAAGTTTGATCAATAAAATCCAAAAGACATCATTGCTAGTCAGATGTTATATGAGTCACATTCTGACTAAGCATATGTGTAATGTTCTTCTACAAATAAGGTGTGCAGCATACGTTTCTGATTCGAAATATTTACCATTCAAACACGCAAACCAGCTGTTTCCTGTTTAAAAAAATCAAAAATCAAATAGACTATTTCCAAACGTATCCACTGGGAAAAGAATCAGTTGCTCGTAAGAATCCACTCGCCGTTGACTCTTGGTGGACCGTAGCCTCAATTCACATTTTTAATTCACACTGAGAGAAGTTTATCTTTTCCAATATATTTAAATTGATTTAAATAAAATTGAAAAAAAATAAGACATTGGGCTGTTACCAAGCAAATGAAATCAACACAAAAGCTGTATCTGAAGTGGCATTTAGATGTATTCTGTTTGTTTTAAGTGACGTTTTGCAAAAAACGTGTTTCAGGAGTGAATCTAAAAATGATTGCAGTGAATGAGATGAGACAAGTGACGTGCTGAGTGATTGACAGCACAATATGTAGGACAGAGGTGTGTGTGTGTGTGACGTGAGCTCGCTGTTGGAGAGGAGAGAGAGTGCAGCTGATTATTTTTTTGATCCTGCAGGAGTGTGGAATTGAACTGCCACTTCTGTATAATGTTTTGAAAAACTAGATTTTTGACAAAACTATTAACAAAGCCAAAAGTTTAGGAGATCTTTAAAAAACATTCAGGGCTGGAGCCCCAGAAGCCACTCCCCTCTCTGCCCCTGGTCTGCAGAAATGGCTATTGTGTGCATGTCACAAGTATTCGTGGACTGTTTGTACCTGTTTGATAGTTATAACACTGCCAATAAAAACATCCTCCGATGTTATTTAAGTTCACGCTGTATTACCAACCAGACCTGCACTCAAGCGCACCTATATTTGTACTTGTTTTTTCTACATTGCTGAAGGAAAAAAGGGCTAACACATATTCTGAAACAGTATAAGGCTAAATGCTTTTCTGTTCAACCACTTCAGAAATCAATGATTATTATTATTTTGTTTCATTGCAAAATTATTAACCCATTTCTAACTGTATTTCTATGTTCACGAGTACCTCGCACAATAGCCATTTCTGCAGACCAACTACCTCCTAGTGGTCAGGAGTATTCCATTGTGTTGTGGCTCAATGTTGTTGGGCTGTGAGCTTATGTTTGCTTTTTGAATTGTGTTGTGTTATGCACTACTGGGCCACCATAAATTAACCTTTATAGTAGTGAATAATGTTAATGGAAGCTTCCCAGATAAAAAAAACAGCGTTGGCCTACATCTGGCTCATATCTGACCTGCGTTCACAAGGGCCAGATGTGGGCAGGATCTGGGCCAACACTGTTGATCTCTAGGTTGACAACCATTTGTAGAAACACACTTTTACAAAAAATACGATACAAGATGGTTCAATATGGTATTGTAGACATGAATTATGTGTTGTAAAAACATGGCTAATGTTTGTTAAGGGTAAGGGGTTTGGGATGCTCTGTTTTTCAAGTCATTTAAATGAATCAGTGATCCGGTTCACAGAACACTCAAAACGAATCTGACTTCCAACCGGTTTTCAAGTTCAACTCTTAATTGAAGTTTAGATGCTGCACGAATGATCCGTGATACATTGTAGTGAAAAGAGATGGAATCATTTGTGAAATGGAAAACTCCACCGTGGCTGTGAAAATGGACATCCCACAAGTAGTTTTAAAGGAATATTGCCACATTTGATCTAAAACATACATTATGACCTCTGGAAAGTGATAAATCTAAAAGTAGTGATACATGTTTTTCGATAGGCTTCCACATTTCAATAGTCCACACTTTAGTAGCCTATTCATTTTATGGTCAATGACACTGTTAGCAACTGCTGTATGGTAAGTGCACTATAGCCTATATTCAAATATATAGTAGAGTGAGTGAGTGATTTTGTTAGCTGATGCTAACTAACCAGCTGATGCTACCTCAAGCTAATTTTTAATTATAAAATCCCAAAACTTGAATTCCTTTTTTTTTTTTTTTTTTTAACAGTAAAAATATCTCACAATATTACTGGTTGTGCTGTGTTTTTTTCTCTCTCTTTTGGATCAAAAAAAGCCAGGCTTGGTGAGCAGAAGATAATTATTTAACCCTGCATCAATAAAAAAAAGTTACACATAGGTCTATAGTGGACAAAAATGTCCATGCCAAAAACTCTATGGAAGATTTATATTCATGAAACATGTTGAACTCTTGTGTTCTCTACGATCTGTAAGTATAAAGGTAAGTAGCATTTAGGGAATAGGTCTTGCCAGCTTAGAGTCCACTGGTCATAAAACAAGCTCGAGTGGTGTGTGCTTTTATGTGGTGGCTAATGAGTGTCTTGATTGGATCCAGGTTGTGTTGTCAGGTGACTGTGATACGTTTTCAGGTAGGGGTGTGGGAGAAAGGATGGATGATGACAGAACCTATCGTGACTTTGACAAAAAGCCTATTTGATTAAAATATTTGCTTAATTTTAAAATGAAACGGTGCTGCAGGTAACAAATTAGCAGTTAATTAGTTTTAATTGGGATATTTTTTGTGCAAAAGGTCCTGAGAAGACTTTTTTTGTACCTATAGTGTAAAATAGATTTATTGAAGGAAATGGGGGTGGAATATTATAGTTACAATTAAAAAAAATAAAATTAACACAGGCAAAATAATAATGTAATGACCACTTGCCCTTCTTTGTTTTATTTTAATGCCTCACTAGAGGAACTTAAGGTTAGAGCTGCAGGACAAGAGAAAAAGGTTGCATGTGCGTTGTATAGTGCTCACCTCAGAGCAGCACGTAAAGTTTCTTAAATCATGTAACTGTGTTTAGTTCCCCTTTTTTCTTGGCAATAGCATGTATGGATTGAGAGAGTATGGATTCAGATGCCAAATGGGCCGCTACAAATAATAATAAAAAACTAAACTAAAGAGACTGTCTTCTAACAAATAAACAACCCTTTGTTCAAGTACCTTTATTACAACCTATATTTACATTTTAACACTGACCCACCCCTAAACCTACCCGTTACAAAAAGTGCATAGTTCTCTAGGTTAAAACCCACGATTGCATGATCACATCTCCTCTTATAATTCATTGCTGTACAATCTGAGCTACACCACCCTGAGTCACATGGGAGATAAAAAACCCCACAAAACATTAATATGCAAATATGCTGTTGCTGATAGGCTCAAGTATACGTTCTGATGGGACGTATCTCACCACTATGTATAAACGTATTGGCTTATTGGTTGGAGGACATGTTGGAACTAAAATGTCCATAAGTTTTCCCAAATGTTAAAAAAAATATTAAAGGCGGGGTATACGATTTTTCAAAAATGCCTTAGAAAAAGATTCAGGTCCTTTTAGCAAAACAAACTTTTAGCCAATCAGCAGTAATGGGCGTGTCTATACGTGACCGTGTGGACGTCGAAGTTGTTTTGGTTCTTCTTGATGTGAGGTGAGTTACACTGGACGTTATAAAGAGACCTAATCCTACTGTAAAAAAAAAAAAAAAAAAAAAATGACAGGTAGCATATATCTAATTAACTGAAAAACTATTTAAAACATGAGACATTTTTGAAGAGTGAGTTCCTGAACATGTTGAACAAAAAGCACCTGGACTTTAATGTAACATGTAATTGCCTATTAAAGTGAGATCAACTCTTTGAATACATACCTTTCTATTGAATCATACTTTTAAAATTAAAATCATTGTCTGATCTTGCTTTTCTGGAATCCCGCCACCCTGAGCCGGATGTATGTGTATTTAGTGTTCAATTTATGGTCGGCCTGTGTATGGTGGATCTAATAAATTGTTTTGGGAAGTTGACCAACACTACACTGGCTCCCTATTAAACATTACCATTACACAATCTGACATGTGCTTCAAATTGAACTGGAAATTAGGTGCTGGGCGTCCGGTCAGAGGAGAACTGGCCCCAACTAAGCCTGGTTCTCACAAGGTTTTTTTTCCCCATTCTCTCATGGATGGGGTTTTGTTTCCTTGCCGCTGTCACCTGGCTTGCTTAGTTGGGGACACCTGATTTCTAGTGATTATCGTCTTGATTACAGAGACCGTCTCTGCTTTTGATAAATAAATAGTTGAATCTTGTCATTATACATTACCATCACTCTGTTCTCCTATTTGATAATGTTCAGTGCTTGGCTACAATCTGTATTGTTAAAAGTGCTATAAAAATTAAAGTGATTGATTGAGTTGGTGTTGGTCTGCGGAATGTTGTATGACTGCCAGAGAGGGTTGGTTTCCTCAGCAACGGTTTTCCCGGTCCCGGATTACTAACCCAGATGCTGCGCGTCTCGCTTCTCCAACGTTTCTGTAAACACACTTCAGTTCTCCTTACTTTGGTTTCTAATTTTTCTTTTTACGTTTACCTCGTTTTAATTCTGACTCCAATTTTACATTCTCTGAGATTAAAATTATAATACTAAATTATGCTAAATTTGGTGCTTTAAATTACCTTAATTTTGAAACCTGATTCTTTTAGACGTGCTATACTTTCCGTTACCCGTTCCGGGTGGGACCTAAAGCCATCTGGGTCTGACGTCGGCCGAAACGCAGTTCTGTAAAAACACAAACTCGCCAGGCTGATAATTGTTCAGAGATTGGAGGGAACCCGTATCTATTAGTTTACTTGGTCCTTCTCTTGCCCAATTTGTCAATTTCAGTGATATCAGGAATCAGAGGGTCTCCAGCTAAAACGTGCTTACTGCTCTAGTTTTACTGTGCCCCCAGTTTGTATATTCTGGCTATTCTGGTATATTCATTATCTAAAATATATCAAGAAATAATTTATTTGTCAGGTTATATCAAGCCAATTACATAATTAAGCAATGAGAATCCAATTTCAATTTAAGAATAATGCATCACCTCAATACATCAAGGATAGATCTAAAAATAGCAAATGCATACCTGATGGTCAGAGAAACAGGTTATGGAGGTTATGCTTACAGAAAAATCCTGCTGCTCTTTTTCGCTTCTTCCCTTAAATACTTCAGACCAACACCCCCACAAACCTTTAGATCAGTTGAAAAACACAAAAGCCTTTTGGTGTATTTTCAGTTCTCGCAACCTTAGGGCCACATCTGTTTGGATTACCATCGTGTGCTGATCCCTCTTTCTCTCTTCTTCTCCTCTTTAGGTCCTTGTGATCGGTGCTCCAGTGGAAGTGAGTGCAGTCTCGGGCTTCCTCGTTCACAGCAATTCTGAAAGGTAAGTAACAGAGAGCGGGTAAGTACAGGCACATCTGCAATGGAGTCGTTGTTCATCTTAGTGATGTTTTGGTCCTCCTTTTATATGTGTCCGACCGTGACTGATT
The DNA here is from genome assembly GCA_032359435.1 of Enteromius unitaeniatus. Classification (NCBI taxonomy): domain Eukaryota; kingdom Metazoa; phylum Chordata; class Actinopteri; order Cypriniformes; family Cyprinidae; genus Enteromius; species Enteromius unitaeniatus. Next base: position 16,408,244 of record JAUMHI010000064.1, read on the forward strand.
GGCCAGAAATGATTGGTTCCAGCTGTCTGGCATTGGTTGTCAGGGCGACGCTGGTTGTCTTCCTGCCACAAAACACACTGGAAAAGGATGTAAACTATTTTAAAACACACCCAAATAAACTGACTACGCCAAATGAAACGGGGAAATAACCCAAATAAGGGGTTATAAATAAGGGAACCAAATAAGGTTCATAGGCTAAGTAACCCAGAGAGATGTGTGTACAATACTTCATTTTAATTTTCACAATAAATAACTAAAGTACTCTATGGCAGTCAAATGTGAAGTATCAGGTCATGATCAAGCACAATGTATAATTTGGGTTGAAGTGTTTATTCTGTTTTTGTAGTTGTTGTTGTTTTTATTATTATTAATATCATTATTATTCTTTGCAGAAGCTGTATTGGCTGTTGATTCTGAGATTGTTTGTACTTACCTTTTTCTCTTATTCTTTCTTAGGAGTGCAGTGTCCCAGAGTGGGTGGTCAGGAGGAGCTCTCCTTTCCTTTAAAAGTGTGAGGTGTAG
>JAUMHI010000064.1:16419275-16501256 GCA_032359435.1 Enteromius unitaeniatus
TGCGAATGCGGTGCATTGTGATACTTTCTAAAATAGAAAGTCAGGAGAGAAGAATGGTTGAGTAAATGATGTTATTTGCCTTATCTACTTTCTCAAGGTGAATGAGATTCCAGGAGGTGATAATATACTTAAAAGAATTCACAACATAACTTCACAACATAACTAAAAGCCTCCGACTTGAGAGACTTAGTAGATTACCATGAAAAACATCTGCATACTGTTATTCTCTCTTTATTTAGAAAAAGTTGCAACGTTTCTGTCAAAGGGAGAATAAGAGCGTGCAGGCCTTTTCTGTATTATTTTGATACATTTTTTGGTCTTGCACCTCACCAAAATGCTTTGGAAGTCTGTAGTTTGACCTTTTTTATATAGTTACTTGACATAAATCCTGACCTGGATGACTATCATTGACACTTATTGCTTTCTTCCTATTCGGCTGTTAAAATTTCTTTTGTTTTGTGACCTAATTTGCCCTTCAGAGGCAAGATTTTTTTTTTTATATTTCTCTCTCTCTTTCATAAATTCATTCTGTGAAAAAAGTAACAAATTAACATTTTCAAAGATGTTATTTTGCCCTGCAATTATAAAGCACACAACTTAACAGATACACACAGAACACATTAAAATATAGCTTAATGCAGAACACTATGTTTATTAGAAAGGTATTCAAGTAACCACTGAAATATTAAAGAGGAACTTGTATTTAAAAGTCCTACAAAAAGATGAAAGAAGTGAATACAGACAGTTGATCTTGTAGCGTAACATGTTATGTTGAGGGCCTTAGGAGGTTTGTTGATTCAAATGAAAATGCATCATCAGAGAGTCGTAACATCGGATCTCAGACGGTCAGTGTGGTTGTTGGGAAAAGTCATTGTACAATTTCTTCTGCATTCTATCGTCATTTCTAATAAATAAAAATATTTATCCAGACTTTTAACTAACAATAAGGATTTTTAATGGACCAAAAAAATATGTAATACTATATTTTAAATTCTTACATGATTATTCATTTTCCTCACTTTTATTCTGTCACAATTATTATCATTTCAAGCCAAAGTATCGTCGTCATGAGATTGTCATGTTATGATAACAACCCTAATGCAATCCTGTGTTAGTTGCAACTTACATTTTTATATTTAATTATTGCGTATTACATATTCTAATGAAATCCAGTCTTCCAGAAATCCCACACATACTGGTGCAGCTTTGTGTGTGTGTGAGATGCTTTGTTGCTCAGAATTCGATCATTTCTCATCCTCTCTCTCAACCTTTCTTTCTCATTCTCAATCTCATCTTCTTTCAGGGTCCAACTCAGTTCCAAATCTTCAAGAAGCTGTCCCATGAGCCAGTGCAAACACACATACCGTCTGGTGGTACTCCGGTGCAGCTCACCCTGTTGTCATGGCCAGACAACACACCTACACGAGAGACCGTGAGAATATGAATTTTGACAGGATTTTTATGATCTATGTATTATTGTGACGAATAGCTGAATATAATGAAAAGGTGTTTCATGCATGGGTTGTGTCCAGTTATGACATTTTAATTCAATATTACGAAATCTTTTTTTTTTTAAAGAAATGTAGCATTACATCACTTGCTCACCAGTGGATCCTTTGAAATGAATGGGTGCTGTCGGGCCAAATGGCTCATGAAAACAATCTACTAGTCTCCAGTCCATCAATTCATGTCTTGTGAAGTGTTTGTAAGTGACAAAGCCATCAATTTAATCTATAAATGTTGTCCTGCTGTTGTCCTCTCACATCTCACAAAATTTGCACACATTTTTATTTCGATCTGTCCAGGACTGTTTTCACTAAACGGTGCTTGATCTGTGCTTATTTCTCTCCTGATTCTGACTCGAGATGACTTTTTCACTGGAGCAAGCATTACTCAAAGGGTTAGTTTAACCAAAAATGCAAATTCTGTCATTAATTACTCCCCCTCACGTCGTTTCAAACCCATAAGACCTTCGTTCTTTTTCAGAACACATATGAAGATATTTTTAATGAAATAAGAGACCATCTGACCCTCCATAGACAGCAATACAACTGAAATGATCCCAGATCCAGAAACATAGTAAAAACATCAGTCTATGTGACATCAGTGGATCAACTCCAGTTTTGCGACGTTTTTTGCGCAAAGAAAATGCATGCTTTCCCCCAGATGTTAACAAGTCTGATTAGGTCAGATACGCTAATGCTTGCGAATGCGGTGCATTGTGATACTTTCTAAAATAGAAAGTCAGGAGAGAAGAATGGTTGAGTAAATGATGTTATTTTTGTTTTCTCTGAGTAAAAAAAGTATTCTCCTAGCGTTGTAAACTGAAGTCACATGGATGACTGATGTTTTTACTATGTTTCTGTCTATGGAGGGTCAGGTGGCTCTTTGATTTCATCAAATATACCTTCATTTGTGTTCCAAAGAAAGTAATTAATGACAGAATTTTCATTTTTGAGTGAACTATCCCTTTAATGCTGTATTTTTATTTATTACAACCCCATACATTTCCACTTCACATGGACATGGAGTGGTGTGTATTACTCGTGATGTTTTTTTTCAGCTCTTTGGGCTCTGACGGCAGCCGTTCACTGCAGAGGACCCATTGGTGAGCAAGTTATGCTGATGAAAAACAAATGAATCTATATCTTGAATGGTCTGAGGGTGAATTTTCATTTTTGAACGAACTGTTCCTGTAAGTAGAAGACACCAACAAATATCACATCCATGCCAGAAGAGTGTTTTAATACTGAAAAATTGGCTACATAGAAAATAGCTGCTCTGTGGTGTTGCCAAGATGGTTGCCGAGTGATTTGACTTGCTTCATATGGACTTTGTTCCTGTTTAATTAGCAGTAATGATTGACTCCATCTCCAATTCCTTTTTTTCAACTCACCCACTTTCTCGCCCTTTAGCGAGTCCCAAATATTGCAGTTGAAGTCATCATAGCCAGCAAAGATGAGACGGCCAGACATGGATAGAGCCAGTGATGTTACACCACTGTTCAGAGCGGCATCCTGGTAACCGATCACTTCCTGATCGGCACGAAGATCATACATTTTGCATGTGCAGTCATCCGAGCCGGTGATAAATGCATTGCCACTAGGGTAGAACTGAAGAAAGAGGGCGTTTGGTGAATGCCTTTACATTTATGTGCTTGGTTCTTAAATGTAATTGGAACGAAAGACTCAAACCTTTAAAAACTGTTATGAGGTTGGCTTCATTAATGAGGATCTGGGATGCCCTCTTTTGAACTTCCCTGGTATTGCATTAAATATTTCACGGTTTACTCACTGAAATGGCGTTGATGTCACTCGTATGACCCTGGAAGGTTTGCTTGCACTGGCCATCCCTGATGTCCCACAGCTTGGCCAGAGAGTCGCAAGCACCAGAAACAAAGGTGTTCATGTCTGAAGACAGTGACAGACACATGCAGTCTCCAACGTGGTTCAGGAAAACTGTTTTCTGCTTTCCAGTCTCTATATCCCACAATGCACTGGAAGAAAAATAAACAAGGGAAATAAACAAAACTGGTTTCTGGTTTTATCCATCATCAGGCTGAATATAAGCACAAGTCTCCTCAACATGCTGCACAGCACTGTGAAAAAGCTTTAACCTTACCTATCAGCAAAAGTGGCGATAATCTAAGCTATGTTTATATTCTAGCTAGACTTGGAATGGCACCATTTAATGAAGTTGTAGCTGGTTTTTAATGAATCTGTTAATCAGCTGCTTGGCCTAATGAACGTTGCAGTGCATTGTACAGCTTAAAAATAGAAATTAAAATAGTAGTCATTATTCCCTGATGTACATTTTAAGCAGCAGTATGCTATGACGTTCAAGTAGCATCCAGTTATTATTGCATTTTAATCCAATATTTTCTCTGCACAAACAAATCATGGACAAATAATGAGTGATAAATATGAAAACATAGCTTATGCTGTTTATATCACAATGGAAATAGTAGAAAATTTGCTTCTTTGCATTGTGGGACATGTTGTAGTTGATGTAGTATGGTATGTTATTATTCGGGATTTGGTTCTGAAAAGGGATAGTTCACCAAAAAAAAGGCTTGGAATAACATTACATAGTGCCGTATGAACAACAAAGTTTCTTGGTGCTGTTTTGTTGCCATCCTCATTTAGAGTAATTTTATTTAAAGGGTGTTCAGAATATGTATATATATTAAAAAAAGGCCTGTAAAAGTTTGTAACATACTGAATTTTTATAATTAGGTGAACTATCCCTTTAAATGTAAAAGCTATATGCACAAACCATGTGGTGTCACCAGAAGCGGTTAAAATTTCCGTGTCACTGAGGAAGCGTGCACAGGACAAGTAACCTATGAAAAAAGATAATATAATATAATATAACTGACACTTCCTTACAAATATACAGGAAAGTAAAGATTCTCAACTGACTTATGTACTTATATACCTGTGTGAGCATCCAATTCTTTCACGGTCTTGATTACAGGTGTCTTCAAGTTATAGACAGTGCACATGTTGTCGAGACCACCGCTGCACACAAGGTTTCCAGAAGGAGCATATGCACAGTGCATCACCCATGAGGACTTGAGGGGAACAGCATTGACCTATAGAAAGAAGCAAATATTATAACTTTTCTTTAAAGAGATTTCCGCACTGTAGCCTAAATATAACTGCATTTGTTACTTAAACAGACAGTCCTTTCGAAAACAAATTCAATATTATGACATCACATTGACCGAGTGGGTTTCATTCACTAACTATGCCTAATTAACTAACAATGTTGCAGGATTCATCAAACGCTTTAGTATTAAAATGTATTCTAAATGCACATAGACTTCAGGAATAAATGTAACCATATGTAAACGCACAAAAAAATCTAAATTACAGGTGTAATTTACCTATTATTTATTTATTGATTCTTTTAGTTTGTCAAAGGTGTTAAATTTAGGTATTGCTTACTCAAATATGTAGGATAGAATTTACTCACAAACTAAGTGCAAATTGTTTTAGTGCTCAATCTTATTGACGTCAATATTAATAATCGAAGGTCGTTATCTTTTTTATCCGCTTAGACAATCACCATGTTTTATTTTGTGTCACTTAGTCGTGTAACTAGTCATGTAACCACCTTTAAATATTGAAAACGTGGTGGTTTCTAAATTCATCCCTGTTTGGATCCCAAGAAATGAATGGAGCTAAACTAAACTCTAACATAGCAGAGCTGTGCTTGAGCGATTACGTGCACACACTGAGATGGGAGGGATGTGTATCAACCCATCTAAGTTGAAGGAAGAACATAGTGGAATATAGAAAAGCAGCAGCGTTTTCTTTTAAATGTATATTTGAGTCAGACCTTATTTCCAGAGTGAGAATCCCAGATGAGAAGTTTGCCATCCTGTGACGCACTGACCATTAGCCTAAAGACAACAATAAAAGAAAGGCTGCGTGGTAAGACCATTTCATATATTACATCCTTACTGTATTTGTACAATTTTGAAATCTGACAAACATACTGATGTACATAAACAACTGGCGCTAATGCATTTATTCATATCCATTTATTAGCAGCCTTCATAACCTGTGTAAGCTAGTTCAATTATATTTCATTTTTTTCCGACTCATTTTATTTTTTCTAGATCATTTTATTTCTGATGGATTCTGAGAAATATAGAAATGCTTTTTGCTTTCAATGCACTTTCTTAAATACAGCGAAGCTTAAGTCTGTTTCAGGCCACAGCCCCTGATAATTGCTCTAAGTGAGAATTAACTAATTCAAGGTGACCACAAGGTGCCGTTGACTTTCTTTTGAGAGGTATTATCCTGCTTGAGTGCATCACGTGACAGCAAAGGGCTACAGGTGAACCAATATAATTCCCTTTCTGTCAGTTATGTCATTTTTTTTATTCAAATTGATCAGTGCAGTATAGCAGAGCGTTTTGATATGATGTTCTCACCTGTTGTCTGTACACCAGTGCATGGCGTAGATTTTGGCCAGATGGCCTTTGAGGGTCCTCCTGGTCTTGAGTTGGACCCGAGGGGCCGGAGCCACCCCAGAAGCAGCGGAGGCCATGTCTGTGTCATGCGCTGCTTTACGAGCCGCCTAGCAGGGAAAAAAGTATTGCAGCATTTTATTATTATCATTATTAATTGTATAAATAGAAATGGCATTTTTATTAGCACCTTGCATTAGGAAAGATCTTACATCCATGTTCTTTATTCTCCAAGCTTCTTTGTTAATACATATAAGAACTTAACAGCATTCTCACCTCGATCTGTGTCTTCAGGGTTTCGGCCTCCTTTTTCATCTGCTCCATTTCACCCATGGCTGCTGTTGATTAGGGTTCTTACCAACACAAGCTGAAAAAAAAAATTATAATAATACAACTAATAAAAACTAAAGGTCTTATTTTATCAGATAAATGTCAATAATGAATAAGCCATTTGACTAAGATTAATCCTTGAGCTAGGCCTTGTGTGAGACTATTACAGCCGGTGTTACCCCACAGAATTGGCCTAGCTTTACACTGTTCCTGCAGGTTGTATTTTAATGCTTTCTTTAACGCAGGTTGTTTTTTGTGGGATATTTTTGGGTCGCAATCGAGGTGGTTTTGTACCAGAAACCTTGCAACCCTGATGACAGCATCAAAAACACTATTAAATAATACCAAAGACTTATTTAAATTAGCATCCACAAATACCGAAGCCTGAATTTGATTTGATGCAAAACCTCCTAGCTGGTCATAAAACATCTACCTTTGCATGTAATATATGAAAATGCAAGTTATAAAGGTTAATAAATGCTTGGCAAACAGAAACAATGAGTACATATTTGCAGTCAGCAACAAAATTGTCAGTCATTTGTGAGTTCAGAAATGCTAGCTGGCAAATGCTAATGAAACTGTGAATCTGTTATTTAAAATTCTAATTTTACTTTTCAAATTCTAATATAACATTATTAATTCTAATATTCTAAAAAGTATTTATCGCTAGTCTACGAGGAATTGTCAGAATTACAGAGATCATAATGATCTGAACTGATAGTTAGAAGCCGGGTCTGGCGTTGTGCTGTTGATTTTCAACTTCTGTGTAATAATAGTTAGAAGATCAGCTCAGTGATAAGAGCTGTTGTTTTATTGATGAAGAGGAAGGCTAGAAGAAAGGTCTAAGCTCCTGCAGAAGCTGTCAGGGGTGGCTTATCAAATCTCCTGTCATCCGATTACTGACTGCTCTTTACTACGGGATCAGGTGGGACCTGGGGTGGGGAGATCAAAGACAAAACAAGGAAAAGGGGGAAGAAAAGATGTATGTCTTGGGGATGTGAGCTTTTATCCTCCATGTGTATGTGATGGATTGTAAACGGTACCAGATGAAATGAGAAATGATGAATCTTTTGATTACTTGCTCGAGCGTAGCTTTAGCATTAGGTTAATCCTGCAAAGAGCCTGCAAAGTGATTCAGAAACCAAAAACAACATTTCCTGTCTTCTCAGAAGTTTAAAGGTTTATGAGTACAAGAAAATATATCCGTTTTATATTTATATTCAATATACTCTACCAGTTATTTACCAGCATCATTTAAGTTAAACTAAATGAAAATAAGTGTTGCCTTGTTTACTAGCTAAATAAGTGTTTTTCCATTATTTCAAATAAAATAAAGTTTTTTTACAACCCTGCTTTGTGTTTTAAATAATAATGTTCAATTGAATGCAATTTGTACAAATTTACTAGCAATCTGAGTAAGAATGCATCAATATAACGGCTAGAAAATGTTACTACAACCACAAAGTCCTTGTGGATATGCTTGAAATACCAACATTAACATCCCAATGTGATTTTAAGCATTATTTAAAATTGCATGTTAACCTTTTGTGATATCGTATCTGATCTATTTCCAGGAAATCTGTAGTGCATTACAATAAATAAAAATGAAAAAGCATTTATCCATGCATTTGCGTGCATACCAAATTTGGAAAGCATATAACATATCGTAATGCACAAGGTTTGCGATTTTTCTTATGCAAACTAATCAGACCAAACTAATAGCAAACTCACCTTTCTACCCAAAATTGCTTATTTTGGTCTCTATAACTCCAAAGTCTCTTTCTCTGTACCAGTCTCTATTTTGCTTAGTCCACAAGTCTTTTCAATCGTCTCTCTCTCTGTGCCTCCCACAGGTTCCCCCAACAGACTGGATGCAACTTACCTGTGGAAAAACTCTCTCTTTCTCTTCCCTGTCTGCAAGAGAGGAACAGATGAGGATTGGAGAGGATGAAGGAGATCAGGGATGAAAGGATAAGTCCTAAGATGGGCACAGAAAGGGTGAGGCAGAGAGAAAGAGAGAGGGAAAAGGGGAGGGCGAGGAACAGGTAAACCGATTGGAATGGAAAATCAGGTTATGGGGTCGAAAGACAAGGCAAGAGCGAGTGCGGAAAGCAGAGGACATGCAGAGGAAGTGATGAATAGTGTGTGGCATGAACCAAAAATATGGTTGCTTCCCGAATGAAGAACATCTTATGAAGTTCTCAGCATTGGTTCTAGCAACCACTTTGGGGTAATATGGGCATTTAAAGCATGTTTTATCATATTTGTTTGATGTTACCACTTTCTAAAAGGGTCATTGGTGTGGTTTTGGTGAATGTTGATAGGACGGGGCTGTTCTTTGGCTTTAGGGTGAGGGGTTTGAATGGTTTGTCAGAGCTAATGAGTTGAGCTCATCTAATCGGGTTCTAAGTGGATATCCGGGGAATCTGCAATCCTGTTAAGGAATTAACGTGGAGCAGACGTCACGGCTGACACAAAGTAAGGAAACTGATGAAAGTTATGATGATTTCTCAGTTTGGTTTTTCTCATACTGGTTTTACATTTGATCTTGTGTGATATTTTGCATTTCCCAACTTTGATGAGAGTCAAATGCAAAAGAGGAATAGCCAAGAATAATGAGAGCGGTCAGTTCTAGTTCAATTCTAGTTCGATAGCATTCAGACTCACCAGTTAAGCTATATCATACAGGAAAGAAGAAGAATATTTTTTGTAATGGAAACTGCAAAATGAACATTTATGTATAGTACTGACACAATCCAGTATGATTTAAACTTGTAATATACTGAACTGCAGTTTAATCATTAGATATTGACAATAAAACCCCACCCTGGACCATTTTCTAAAGAGCTAATGGATCTAATTTACAAGTTATTTATGTGCTCAATCTGTGTAGTGGTTCCCATAATATCCTCCTTACAGGTTGATGCAAGTTCATTTGAGGCAATGATAATCATACCATATATATATATGACAAAAAAAACAACATAAATTTGATAGTGTGGCAAGAATCAAATCTAGTCACAATCAGGAAACCACTTCTATTATGCACCTGCAATATTTAGTGCAGGCAGTAAAAGAAACCTCAAAATATTCATCTTTTTATACAGAAAATGTCCATAAATAACAGATTTAAAGTTTCTTTTTATCATATAAAGATTACTCTTTTGGAAATGTTTATTTCATTTATTTATTTATTTTCAAAATACTTTAATGTATAGTTTTTATTTTGAGAAACGGTCTCCCTTTAAAAAAAAAAATAATATATATATATATATATAGTTTTATGTTATGATTAAACATATTTAAAAAGTCTAAGTATAATTTGAGTAAAAATGTATGAAAATATTATTACATTCTGTGTAGCATCATGCTAAATGCTAGCTAAAATTAGCTTCAACGCATAATTTTATTTTTTATTTATTTTTATTTAACCAGGAAAACCCCATTGAGATTAAAAGTTTCTTTTGCAAGGGCCATATTTTAAATGCCATTAAAACCACAGTATTTTATCAAGCATATAATTTTGTGGTGGAAATTATATATGTATAATAAACATATAAGTGTGGGAAAAGTGCATTAATCGTTTATTTACCTAAGACTGTATATAAAGAAGCACCCATAATAAAACAATGTAATAACTGTAATAACTCATAACTGTTACTGCAGCCTGAATGAGGTCACTTGAGACAGATTTACCAGCTTTAATTAGTGACCTTCCTGTGCTAATTTACTGACAGGTATGACTTCATGACGCTCCTGGAAACTGTGTCAGGCATTGTTGGTGAACAACACAAATGCACCTCAGGGAGATGCTATTTATCTCTTCAGAATAGCGCTGCTTAGTAATGTAGTATACTTTTTTTTAATGTACAGTACATTTATTACAGTTCACGTAGAGGAACCTGACATTATAATGAAGCATTTTCGTGAAACACCCCCTCTGGGATTTATGCTGCCAACCTTTAAATTACTGGATCTTTAACCGCTAGGTCACACCACCCACAAAAGGTCTCCTGTGACTGTTCCACTGTAGGCTGCATCAATAACAAAGATGAGTCAGACAACAGAAAGTAGGTGTAGAACATAGAGAACAATCTTGAACTTAATAACACTGCGGTACTTCTTATCAATGAAATGTCCTGTAAATTTACCAGTGTTGCTTGATTTATCTGCATAATTACCATCGCTCTGGGAAATTTATGAAAGTCATTTTATATTATTATACCTACACAGTAGCATTATATACCATGTGCCATAAAGTAACTCATAATATATGTGATCGACCAGACTATACAGTGTGAATTCCCTGCTCAAGGGACTGGTTTCCCAAGCTGATAGCATGGATGTAATGGGTAGAGAGACCTCTGCTGGAATTTTGAAGTCATTATGTTCACTTTGGCCTTAATCTGCATACAGCATTTGTCCTGAACTTCCAGAGATCTATAGATACAGTGGATTGGGTGTTTTCTGTGGCAGTGGAGAAATCTTTGTCACAAGAAAAGGTTTTTTTAACATTTTACTTTTAAACTTTATGTGCATCATTTCATCTTGAAATATCAGTTTTAAATCATACACGTATGAAAGGCTGCACTGTATGTAAAGGTAAAATATAGACTGTACAAAACAAGCCGACTATCTACCTTACTTTACAAAGTTTTCTGCATACGAACCATTGTTTGTTTTACCGTGTTGTTTTAATATTACATTAAAATAACATGGTAAGACACACCAGTTTTCAATGTCAAACAGCAAACTGAGTTAAAAAATAGTCGCAGGAAGACACTGGAAGCCAGACGCACTAAATTTACAAATTCTGGCATTTATACTTTACACTAAGATGATAATGATGCTGTTTTCAGAAGCACGTATTGTGTAGCTTGTTTTCAAAAGATTGTTATTCCAGGCGCGTAAAATATTTTCTCTTTTTAGTTTGTTTTAAATTGGGTGCAAAATGGTGTACTAAAGGGCGAGTTGCTTTACGGCAGCATCGAAAGCACAAATATAGCTATCGACTGTAATTATGGCAGTTTTATATTTATGAAATGGAATACTTATCTGACTGTAGGGGTATGTGTATAATGTCATACACTGCATACTGAAGATATTTTGAAGAATGTTAGTCAGTGGTAGCCATTGATTTCCATAGTATTTTTTTAAATAATATGGGAGTCAATGGGTGCCGTCAACAGTTTGGCTACCAATGTTCTTCAAAGTAACTTATTTTGTGCCCAGCACGCTTAAGAAACTTCCTTATGGAAGGACATGTGATGAAAATCTCTTTTTAAAGTATACAACCCGTTTTTCTGCAATGGCAGTAATTACTCAAAATGTGAGAATAGCAGCGTTAGCTTCAGAGATTTCGAATGAATATTGGAAAGCTGATAAAAAGTGCACCTAGCAAAAATACTAGACACAACATGGACCAGTCATTATTAAGCAAGTAGCGACAAGTGAAGGCTCCAGAGAAAAAAGAAAGCAGAGGGCAGCTGATCATACATTATACTGATAAAAATCACAAACATTTCAGCCTGTGCATTGTAAAGAAAGGCGCAGAATGGTTTGGTTTTTTACACTGAAAATGTAGTTTATTCTGGTTTAAGGTTTTGCTATAACAGTGTTACTCACAAATGCTAAAATGTTTGTTTTGGAATGAGTCTAATCTAGTGAAAATATTATGACTTGCCACAGATGGAGCTCATAATTAATTATATCCAGAAAAGGCTGTGGGATACACGCAACTGCAGAACTTTGATTATGTGCCATGTAATGGTTTCTGGTTATTTAATCATTGTTATTTGGTGTGCTGGTAAACTAAATAAGATGGAGATATGAAAATATGTCATACCAAATGCCAGGGTGTAATTCATTTTTTTAATTCAGTGGTGCACGATCAGATGCCAGTCGATATGAAAATCTTTTGATCTAAAGTGTTTATGCTGTATAGGAAAAGTGAAGGGAAACATCAAAAAAGTGCCCAGCACGCATGGAAACTCCTTCAATGCTGTTTAAAATGCATGAAGTTGGCTTACAATAATCCAGATGAAGCAGAGCTGGACAAAGCAGTTGTATGATATCAGATTCAGTTTCCTTTAGATATCAAAGGCAAATTCAATGTACATAAATAACAACAAAAAAATTGTTTTGGCCACTAAATATATATCAATCTTTTACCTTTAAAACATGTGGCAAATTTGTGTGGTTTTACTGTGTTCATGCACTACAGCAAAAACATTTTTCTGACAAAATTCACAGAGCTACTTTAGGAGGTTTTAATTGTGTGTTTAACAACCTAAATGAGATTAAACAAGCATTTATGTAATTAAAGGGATAGTTCACTCAAAAAATGAATATTCTTTTATGATTTACTCACCCTCATATCTGAGCCTGGACCACAAAACCAGTAGCTAGTCACAATAACCACCAACAATACATTTTATGGGTCAAAACAATCCATTTTTCTCTTTACAATATAAATCATATCGTGTTCCAAGATATTTTGCAAAATATTTTGATTAGTAATATTCAATGCTAAGAACTGCTTTTTGGACCATTTCCAATTTTCCATTTTTTTTGGCACCTTCAGATTCTAGATTTTCAAATAGTTGTGTCTCAGCCAAATGTTGTCCCATCATAACAAATCATACACCAATGGAAAGCGTGTATATTCAGCTCCTATTTAGAAGAATGTTAACTAAAACGTTGACGGTACCCATTGACTTCCATATGGAAGAAGTAATTTTTCTGCATTAATGCAATTCTTCAAAATATCTTCTTTTATAGAATTGTTCTAGGTTGCAAACAACACGAGTATAAACGATGGGTGAACTATCCCTTTAATTTCTACCTGAAACACTGAAATATATTTACACCTACGGTATTCCAATGTAATACCGTAGAAAAACATGGCAGTACCATGGTACTTTTGGGGTGGGTGGCATTTCCAGTGGATGTGCAAAAAGTGGCGGACACTGTCTATTGTGTAGCCAAAATAACGCAAACATCTGCTTTGTGATTTTCGTACTAAATTCATTCCACGGTGCAACGGACAATGTTTACTTCCAACGCAAACACACGGAGAATGAGCGCAGAGTGACGCGGTGAAGCACGTCCGCAGCTCTCCATCCCCATTCAGCCCGCAGCAGGAAGTGTGCTGAACACACCGAGAAAAAGACGGTGGAGCCGCCCGCTGAAGAAAAAAAAGAGTTAAAAAAGAATTATGGCGAGCGACTGAACATGCCTTTTATCCTCTGCGCAATCTAAAAGAGCATAAACCCCCATCCCTGATCATTGTGCACGTCTGTAAGTCGGGTAAGTGGTTGCAGCTTGAAGGTGTTTGTTTAATTGCACACAATGGCCACATTCATTGAATCAGAGCTCGCGAGCCTCCGGATCTTTGTGTCGCTAGGCAGCTAGCCGACTAGCACTGACCTTACTGCTAAAGCAGAAACCAATTCACACTATATAGCGGGCGTGCATCGATTCAGACAGGTTTATTTGGGTACTGTTTATCCACACGATTACCAAAACGGCTTATTTTGTTGTCTCGAGTGTTTTGTTCCGCGGTCGTTGTGCGCGCTAGTATAGTGAGGGGAGGCTAGCGCGTTAGCTGCGGGGGGGGGGGGGTGTCGCTGTCAGACAGACCGACACATTAAAATAATCGATGCGATCGCCTACCATCCCGGGATTTTTTTCGCGCATTCGAGCCCTTGCACGGGGTAGACAAAAAATGGGCGCGAATATTCCGCCCAAAGCATTTGGCGCTTCGAAAATGGTCGTTTTTTCTCCCTTCATACACGCGATTTGGCTGCTATAGCCCACCAGCTAATATTTGCACACAGCGACTCGCATCCTGTGAAAAACATACGGGTCGGGATGTAAATTTGGGTAACGTTGTCCCTCACAACGACGTACACACGTACTGGCCTAGAGAAATTAAGCTATATCGAGGCCAACTTGGATGCACGGTGTTTTTTGTCTGGGTTCAGGACTTTCGGCGTCTAATTTGGTGAGTCTGGGGAGGGAAAATGACTCGGGATGTCGGGTATCTGCATCTGCTTTTGTCCGGATAAAAGCGGGTGTGGGAGCGCCAGGCCAAGGTCATAGCGAGGCGTTAATCTCTTACATTTTATGTTGAAACGGGTTTTGTTCCAACTGACTGAAATGATTGTTATTTTTAGGGGTCCACAGACGTGTTGGGCCCACCCGTTTATTTCTTTGTGAGCTGCGACTCAAGATATAAAGTATAACAACATATTTCAACTGTAACAGTATTACCGAGGGGTTGGGGTCAGAGTATATTTACATTTAGGTGGAAATAATAGTCAAGTTGATACAGATGGTTGTTTGTGTTTTTATGAGCCCGTATGTTTCATCACAAGATTTTAAGATGTCTATAGGCTATTGGGAGACTTTAAAATAGTGTCTGGGAAAAATAACTAGTTAATAATAATATTTTAAATTGCTATAGTGAATATATTTTATTTACTGGTTAAAAAAATAATGCCGTGTAATTATACAATAAACATGATGTTGGTCTAATAATGAATTGAAGCTTATTTAGCATATGTAGATTAAAGGGAAGTAAAAGCCAAGTTGTTATAAATAAACACTTTATGTTTCGCTGTTTCATCTTTCATGCAGCCTCTATATATTAGTCTTTACCTTTAGCATTCATAAGAGGGATGATAGTCTACAGATTTTCATGGTCATCAGTACCAACACTTTCCAGGTGCAAAAAAAAATGGTGAATGAATTTGTTACATTCTGCATATTTTTCTTTTGTGTCAACTAAAATGTCTTGCACGTCATTGTGATGTTTGATTTCCAAAGCTGGTGGTTTTCTTTTTAAACGTTTTGACACAAAATTGTCTAAATGATCATTTTTATTTTATTATCGCAAATGACTGGAAATATTGTAAAAAAAAAAAAATTCTTTTTCAAAATTACTGGAGTTTTATCAAGTTTATTATTGTCATTGTAAAGCACGATGTACATTTAAACAATGCACTTATTTCGCTATCAAAAAAAAAATCAAAAAACAAAATAATGTTATATGATAATTCAGTTTAAGAAATACTTACATCTGACATGTTTTAAATCATTATGCACCATCTGATATCATCAATATACCATGATTTATTTTTTTTATATTCCTTCACTTCAACATGTTCTAGTACTGCTTGCACCAACTTACAAATGAGCAAACATGCTGGAAGTTGTCTGATTGTGTATTATTGCATTCATTTTATTCTGTAAATCTGGACCCATCTGGCATTTTGTATGGATCTTGACAGCGTTGATGAGCTAAATCATCCAGATGGTCTTGAGTCAGAGACCACTGGTCAGGTTATATACCCTAAGGGTATGCGATCTTAACTCAGATCACAGATGCTGTGAGACTCGATTCATTCCACATACAGCAGACTGTTCTATGCATGAGTGATGATCGCATCATAAACACTTCACATAATCTGTATTGCAACGTGTAGCACAAAATGTGCTTGCAAATATAAGAAACAGTGAAACTACAGTGTCTTTGTAAATTTTGAAAACATTTTCATTTAATCGTTCAATTACTTGATATATTAAATAATTACAGTAATGCATGCCTCGGTACCAGACTTACCTGACTATCAACAACAGATTTAATTTCGGTTAATATAAAAATATTAGTTTTGAAATGACATGAGATGGCAATATAAATGCAGACAGCGATATCACATTTTGTAAAGTAACTTGGTGACCTACAAATACAAGCTGATTCAGAGCTACGATGAAATGATACTTACATGACCCATGCAGAGTAATTTGTTGCATCTTCTTCAAACCTTGGTACAGCTCTAAACAAGACTGCTCTTGCCAAATCACTTCACATTGAAAGGGTTTTTTATCAGTCACACATTGTGTTATTGTTGAGGTGGCTCTATTGAAGTTATTGTACTGACAGTGAAATAATGCCATATAACAGGCTTAAGAGAGGCAGGAAAAAGCCCAGCGGAGCTTTCTAGTGTTTCAGTTTTCCGATGGCCATTGTGTGGTAAAAGAGCACTGTTTCATTCCAGTTGTGCGGTAAGAAGAATGGTTCCCCAGTGGAGACTAATTGAAGTGAATCTGCGGCCATGCTTTTTATTTTCTTTAAAGTAAATGCCACTTGAATAATGCTGTGCTTTACATTTTATCTTGAGTAGAAAAGTCACGGCACTTATTTTGTGCTGTCGCCAAACACGCTAAAGCTTTTTATTGAGCTCCCAGCTACAAAAGATTCAGATCAGGCTGGTTCTGTATTTATATTAGGGCACAAGTTGCCAAAGTGACCAAGTTCACTTGCTTTAGTGATGCCTATGGCAGTGATTTAATTTGAGGAAGTGATTTTATATGCATTACTGGCACTTAGTGACCCATGAAAGCAATTTACATGTGGAAATGAAATAAAATCTTGGTCAGTCTTAATTTTGGATCTGACGTGCTGCCAAAACTTCATCATGTATGTGGCTTTAAATGAAAAAGATTCCCTCATAAATCAACTGCCTTGCCATATAATTCATTAAGAGTAGGCCTATATTGACTGTAGTTATGAATCTGAGCATGAATGTGGTATTGGAGTTTCTTTTTTTGGCAGACTAGCTAAAGAGGTACCGGGGGACGACAAGGCAATGCAACCTTGCTTGTTTGTAGGAGTTTGTATTCCTTACTGCTGTATTTAGTTGTGTCGGGCTGCAGATAGCAACCTACACCGTTTGCACTCTCATTGGTAGTCATTGTGTTGCAAGTGCTTTCTGTGTGAATAGTCTTATATATTGCATAAGTAGTCTTATATTTCGACGACTCGTATTGACATTGCATGACTTCTGGTTGCTTGTTGTTGCATAGTGCTGACTTCAGCTGTCAAAATAGCTCCAATGATATTCAGTCTACATTGAAATTCTTTGTCAAACTTAGAAACAGCTCAATGGTTAGACAGCTATTAGTGAATATATGTCAATCAATTTTGCCTAGGGAAATTTTGACCCAGACGTCTTGTTTACAAAAGTGCTTTGGCTCATTGATGTTTTTAGTCTTGCATAAAATGCTTGCATGATCAACATTTCCACGGAGTTGAAGAAGGCAAAAGGTTGTCTTGGTCATCTAGGTGGTCACTTACAGATTTAATATGAGTGATAATACATGTTCTTTTATCGTTTGAGGCCTTGGCCATATGTTTTGCAGATAATCCCTAATTTACTTACCCTTGGTCGAGCTTTGCTTATGCTGTTTTTTTTGTGCCTGTGTAAACAAAGTCAGCAGAGTTATCAGCTGTGCTGTGTTCAGTTGACGTCAACATGCAGGTACACAGAGAGGGCTCATTTTCAGCTTCTTTGAACCTGTGCATCTGTCATATGACTTAAATGTGAGATCAAATGTGTCAAAGCAAACATCTAAAAATGCGGCAGCATCACATTGAATGTTTTTTGTCTAAGGCTTTTGATTACTCTTAATAAACAGCTTTGAGAACCTGTTTTACATGCTGCACATTTAATGTGAGGATGTTTCCAACTATTGCATTTAGATTTATATACTGCCACTTGTAATGGTGAATATAGATGGATTAAGTTAAATTAATTTAGTTTCTTTTTGTATTTTCTCAGCTTTCCTCTGATGCCCCACAACTGTCCAGACCCTCTCTGAACTGCTGTGACCGAGTGGAATTGAAAGGCTGATTGGAGAGAATATCTGTCACCCAGGTAAAATGGCTGATACTACAGAAGCAGAGAGCTGAACATCACACATTGCCCCCTTTTCTTCTTTGTTCGAGGATCATTTTATGTGGACATTTCCCCCTTCCATTTCAATTTTCTCATCATGGCTATGCATGATATGAATCGTGCCAAGGGTTTCCCTTGCAAAGAATGCGACATCATTTGCCCAAGTACACCTAGCCTACTGGAGCACATGAAAGCACACTATCATCAAGAAGAAAATGGCAGATTTGAATGTGAGCAGTGTGGACGCATTTTTAAGCATGCCAGTAGCTTGGCTTCTCACAAAAAAACTCATGAGATGGGCTCCTTCCAGTGCCCGGTCTGCACCAGAACGTTGCCCAATGCAGTGGCGCTCAAAAACCACCTCCGCATCCACACCCTGTCCCCAAGTGCCCAAGCTGAAGAGGAGAACGATGACGACGAAAGGGATTTTAATCTAGCACAAGATCTGTCTGAGGCAGCTTTCAGGAGTCACCTTAACAACAGTGGAATGATACCTGGCCATGACCACGACAAACAAAAATCTCCAGGATCTGAAGATGCCTGGGACAGACCATTCAAATGTGATCAATGTGACAGGACATATCGTCATCATGGCAGCTTGGTAAACCATAAGAAATCTCATCAAGAGGGCACGTATAAGTGCAATGTCTGTTACAAACAGTTCAATAATCTTGCAGCTCTCAGTGCTCACGAACGCACTCATTCAAAATTTAAGCCCCCTGGAATGTCCATGGGAGCCCTTGTGCCTGAAGCACCATCTGACCCTCGGCCCCTTGGCCCCCAGAATGATGACATGGCACCCAGCTTTTGTCATCTTTGTCAAGTTGCTTTGCCTAATAAGAATGACTTTCAAGAGCACCTTTTGTTACATAATGCTGCATCATCTTCGTTGGGGCTAACACGTAGTTTCCAAGGGATAGTGCCTCATAATCTTAGTTCCGTTCGCTCCCCAGCGGTAAATCCTTATACACCTGCTCTAGGTGATTCTCTTCCACTGCCTCCATTACCCGACAAGCGTTATGACCCAATGCTAGGCCCTCCTGTTAATAATCCCATATATACCTGTGCATATTGTGGAGTGGGACATCCTGACTTGGAGAGTCTCAAAATTCATTATCTTACCCATGACCCTCACACCACAACACATGCTCAAGATGGTCCTGCAATTTTAAATTCTGATGGACTGGCTTCAAATTCTCAACCATCAATATCATCATCCAATGGTGAGACAGGATCACAGGAGCAGTCTGCAGTCATTGATGATGCTGAACGCCGATTTAAGTGCCAAGAGTGCGGGAAAAGCTATCGACATGCTGGGAGTCTAGTTAATCACAAACGTTCTCATCAAACTGGTCATTATCAATGTACTGTTTGCTGTAAGCAGTATCCACACTTAGCAGCACTTCATAGCCACCTCCGTAGTCACAAAACCCGACAAAACTCGCAGTCGATGGGTACAGAGGGAGATTGGCTTTCCTCTGAGCCACTGACAGGGATAGACTCTCAACAAGGCTTTGTACATTCTCAGGATCAGGAGAGTGGTGCAACGACGCCAATTTCACTGCCCGGTAATCTTGGTGATGCAGCACACTTTGTCCCAGACGGTTCCCATAACAGTGGCCTGGATTCACTGGAATTCCATGACCGATTTGACAGTGCTCTTGCCCAAAGCAATTCTGGTCACTCACCTCTTCCACAAAACCATCGTCAAGCAGGCAGTGTCAACCAAGGTGGTATGACCAATGGTTACATGAGTAACATAAGCTTCCATAGCCCTGGTGGTGCTTCCCTGCCAGCAGGCAGTGCCAACCTCAAAGAAAGTGCTCGGCAGAGACGTAGCCATGACCCGATGCAGTTTGGAGGTGCTCAAGACAACTCCCAGGGAAACAGTAAGAGAATGAATCACAAAGACGAGGATGACGACGGAGAGGTTTATCAGTGCACAATCTGTGGAAACCATTACGCCAGCCTGAGGGCACTTCGTAGCCACTTACGAAGCCATGGGGTTAACCATGGTGCAGGACCCTCCTCTGCCCTCTCTCCAATAGGTGAGCAAGAGTGGAGGAGGCGACAAGAGGGTAGTACAACCAGTCTTTTGATCTGTAGCACATGTGGCCAGAGCTTCAGCAGAAAACAGGACTTGCTTAACCACGAGCTAGTCCACGGACATCCCCAGCCAGATGGATCTACACAGGGCTTGGGTGGCACTAGCTCTAATTCTAATGGCAAAATGGATGGAAGGAACCACATTTGCGTTGACTGTGGCATGTTCTTTGCAGATCGCCATCAGCTGATCACTCACCTGTGTCCAGGCAAGGCGAGAGTGGGGGCACTGAACAAGGGTATGAATGGAGCTAAAGGGATGACGGGTGGTGCTGGTACCAGTGGCAGCGGGGGCCCTGTAGACCCTCGGCAGTTGCCAGACTCTGATGATCGGCCCCACAGGTGCGACCAGTGTGGAAGGAGTTACAGACACCCCTGCTCCCTGCTCAACCATAAGAAATCTCACAAGACTGGGGTCTTCCGCTGCCTTGTCTGCCAAAAACGCTACTACAACCTACTGGCTCTCAAGAACCACCAGAGGACTCATTTTGACTTAAAGAGGTTAGCCAGCATTGCATGTGCCCTATTATACTCTAACTGTTTAGATCTCTTTGCATACTTTGAATGCTTATGTATTATCATGAGTTCCCCACTCATGTGATTACCCAGGTCATCACTGAATGAATAGATTTTAAATGAAATTTTCAGTGTCAAGGCAGTGTGCACTGGTGATTTTTTTTTTTTTTCCCATTAGAGAAGACGAGGGCAACAAACATAACTCATACTGATATACACACATACAATTGAGTCTGAATTTCATAACGTCTGTACCCCATTTGAGCATTGTGTAGTCATCTTTGTATTTGTAAGGGGACCTTCCCTTTTTCTGTTTCTTCCTTTTTTAGAAGAGCATTTTAACACTGCTTTCTTATCTGTTTGTTTTTGTGTGTTTTGTCTCTTCGCAGGCACAAGTGTGAGGAGTGTGGAAAAGCCTTCAAGATTCAGAAGCAGTTGATAAATCATCTACGGCTACACGAGGAGCACAGAGCAAAGACTGGCGATCGAGACCAACGGGTTCAAAGCATGTCTCATCCCAATGGTGCCCGCTACGAGGGAGGCCCATCGCAGCTCCAAGCTATGAGGATGGGTGACCCCAAAATTCAGAATCCCCCTTTGAACACCAATTATGGTCAACCTCAAGGTTTCAAGAAGCCGTATGCGGGGGCTAGGGCCCAGCAAGTTGATGACGGCAGCGGTCGACGCCCCTTTGCTTGTGATCAGTGTGGACGTACTTACCGTCATGCTGGCAGTCTGGCCAATCATAAGAACCTACACAAGATTGGCGAATACCACTGCAACGTGTGCAACTCCACTTATCCAAATCGACTGGCAATGAAGAACCATCTCCGAATGCATTTTGCTCTTAAGAAATATACCTGCACTGACTGTGGTCGAGGCTTCAGGAACCAGAGGCAGCTTGAAACACATACCGGCAACCAGCTCTGCAAAGATCTTCCTGGTCCTCTTCCTGGTCCCAGCATGCAGGCGGCTCCTCCTCCAACTGAATATGAATGCGACGGGTGCTCTCAAGTTTTTACTACAACCACAGATCTGGCCTCGCATAACTGCAGTGCCCAGCTTCCTTCGTCCTCTGGCTCCCTCAACAGCTCTAATATGAGCATGGATGCAGGTGACCTGGGGTCTCCAGAGCGTGAAGAACGCCCTTTTGCCTGTGACCTTTGTGGCTGCTCTTACAAGCATGCTAGCAGTCTGCTGAACCACAAAAATACACACAAAATCGGCAACTTTAACTGCTCATATTGTGACAAGCCGTACACCAACTACATGGCCCTGCGGAATCACATGCGTATCCACACGCAGAAGAAGCGGCATATCTGCACAACCTGTGGCAAGGCGTTCCGGCTGGCCCGCTTTCTTCGGAATCACCAGAGAGTCCATGAGGAGGGCCACACCCGTTTCGGCTGCCCCACCTGCGGGAAGAGCTTCCAGGGTCGTTCTGGGCTCGCAAGGCATCGCTGCGGGGACAACCAGGTAGGCAAGGAGGGCGTGAGGAAGGCCGCTTCAAGCACAAGAGAGGGAGAGGAATACCGGTTCACGTGAGTTTACGTCTGTTGTTCGTGATTTTTGAAGTGAACTAGTAAAGATCACAGGTTTCTACATGTCTATTACAGGTATATGATCTCCAATCCGGCTTCCTTGGGACCATACGCGTGCCGGAATTCGGATTTTTCTGAAGTTTGGACAGTATGATTAGTGGAGACCAGATAAGTTACCCCCTTTGCTTTCAGTTAGTAATATGCACTAGTTTGTAAGGATGTCTTGATATAATGGGTGAATTTTGATGTACTTACTAGGTAGATGTGTGTGTATTGTACCAAATCATTGATTCCCTCCTTTTTTATTGACCTGATTGATAATATTCTATAATGTATGGTGTAGTTTACTGATGTTACCATTTTTACATTCAGTTGCTATAAGTACTCGTACTGACCATCATGCTGTACATCAGCTGTTGTGCTTCAGTAATACTGATCAGGGCAGCATGGGACTTAGACCCATTTTTTAAATGCATGTTTACAAAATAATATAAAAATAGCTTTTGATGCATTTAAGGTAAAACTTAAAACTCTGCTCCATTTGCTGTCAAGACATTATAAATATCAAGCATAAAACAGTTTTGTAAATGTGCCAACATACTAACACTAACGCTCTACTTCCATATTAGCATATTACATGATTAGAACAAGCATTCATAAATTCACATAAAGAAAAAACAAAACACACTGCTTCACTACATGCGCTAAGTGCTTGGAACCACATGTTTCCATGTTATATTCCGACCAGACTGTAGACTTCCTCTACAGTTATGTTATTAAAAAATAAATAAATATATGTATATGTTTTCCATTTTTACCTGTTGAATCTTTTAATGTAAGTACTATGAGTTTGAAAACAAACAGTGATTTGCAGTACATTTTTCTCATGACTAGGTTTGTCCTGTAGAGGGTTACAAAATTTTACATTAGCACAAGAAATTATATAGAATATTATACCACTGCATTCATTTTAACACCAAAAACAATTGGTGGATACTTTAAGTTCTAATTCATATTCAGGCTGTTCACTGCCTTAATAGGCAATGTTATTTAAGTTATCCTCTCCAAGCTGGGAAAGTTTTTTGGCAGCTGGATTCAAGATCATATACCTGTATTTGTGTATCCGTCAATGCAGTTATCATAGAAGTCAGTTACATGTTGTCAGGTTACTTTCAGACTAATCTAGGTTACTAACTGTTGAGGGGTTAAAAGGACAATGAGCAGGGGAGATTTACTTTTCCTCTCCTCTGTCTTCACAGATGTGACCAGTGTGGCCGATCTTACCGGCATGCCAGCTCACTCCTTAATCACAAAAACACCCACACTGTTGGCATCTACCATTGCGCTGTGTGCCTCAAGACCTATTCCAACTTGCTTGCACTCAAGAACCATCGTCGCATCCATTCTGAAACTCGACGACACCGCTGTCCAGAATGCGGCAAGGCTTTTCGCGTCTCCTCCCAACTACAAAACCACCGCCGTGTGCACCAAAAAGATCGTGAGTTTGCTTGCACTCTGTGCCAGCGGAGCTTCCCTACCCAGGCTAGCTTCCGGCTCCACTTGGAAATGCAACATGGCCGCGCCCCAAAAACATTGCAACAGCCTGGGGTTTCGTCCAGTGGCTCAGATGTGAGCTGGGGCTCTGGGCTTGACCTTACGCTGATGCAGGCCCAGGGACTGGATCCTAATGGGCTCCCAAAGCTTAACCCATCACACCATGGTCCCAGTGGCAGCAGCTCATCTGGGCATCATCAACAACAACAACAGCAACAGCAGATTCGCAGTGAGGTGGGGTGTAAGTCACATGTCTGTGATCAATGCGGCCGTGGTTACCGTCACGCCAGCTCGCTTCTGAATCACAAGAACAGCCACAAGATGGGCACCTATTTCTGCAACTCCTGCCAGAAGGAATTCTCCAACCTGATGGCACTCAAAAACCACAGACGCATCCACACTGAACCCAAGCGTTACCAGTGCCCAGACTGCGGTAAGGCTTTCCGAGTTTCCACGCAGCTCATCTGCCACCGCCGCATCCACACCAAGGAGAAGCCTTTCTCATGTCAGCAGTGTGATAAGCGCTTCTCCAGCAAATCCAACTTAAGACACCATCAGAAGGTCCACTGGAACAGCTCGGCACCTTCTTCGAGTATGAGCGTGGGCACCAACTTCTTAGGTATGCCATCAGGGCCCTTTTTATAGTGTCGAGAACTAGAGAAGCAGAACTTGCGGTTTGTTTCGGAGATTCATGCCAAGGCTTTTGGAGGTGCCAAAACCCCCATTCCTTTTATTGTCACTCATCTCTATTGCTTGAGGTGTGGCTGCGAGGCTTTTGTTGAACGAGTTGTTGTTTAGGTTAAGAGAACTGTCCCTGCATGTACCCTGGATTAAACAATGGATTTGTTACATCGCAAATACTGACTGTTAGTTTTAGGTCATAGTGACATTTTCCCTACCCTTTCTCTCATCCTAAACACCACAGGTGACCTTACTTACATTTTCATAGTTCCCCTTGGGGGTGGGGGACGTTTGAGGGCCACTGCCTTGATTTCTGATATCAGCCTTTCGAAGAATTGCAAACTAGCTGGCGTCTTGTTTTAATTCTTGAAAATGGATTGCTTTTCGAATGAGACATTTCCATATTTATAGTGTAATAAATAGCACATTTCCCACCATGGTACTGTTAGATCAGTATTGTTTTTGTGATGTCACAATGGGCAGGTCAAATTATAGAGACACTTTATGTTCAGAATGGACACGTATCCTCATGGTCAGGGTAACTGCCACAAGAAACACACATTGGGCAACCATACATTTCATCCCATGCCCAGCTTTGATTGAGAGTCTCGAAAGCATTCTCAATTTTCAATCCTAGACAATACAAAGAAAACGTGTTGACTTGTCCGATGAATTCCAAGACGTGTCGAGCAACTTGTACGTTTAACAAGTAGAAGTAACCATGTTTAACAGTGTATAAAGCGTATTTGAAATGTCTTCAGTTATTGGAGGCAACAACAAATGTGTAGGACTGTCAAGTCAAGTTTTTTTTATTTTATTTTTTTTTTTTATTATCTCTCCCCCTTTTTGTTGATGTTCTAACTTTTCTAACTTGTGTGGTCCTTGCAGCACGAAGATGAGCTTCAAACCTTATTATTCAGCAGATGACAGCATTGCGCTTATTGGGTTTATTTCTTAGTGGCATCATCCATTCGTTCCCCCTTCAATTTTAATGATGTTGCTCAGAACCCATATTTTAAAACTGCAACTAACTTGCTAGTGTATAGAAACGATAGGTTGTGCTATGAAAAAAAAATGGGAGAAAAGCGAAAGGGGGAAAATGTATATTGATAGGCTTGTAATGGCATTTGGTTTTACCTTGTATTGTATTGTACCTCTGACTGTATTATTTACAGGAAAACTTTTATAAAAGATCACTGTAGTATGCATTTTATTTATATTAACACTTGTAACTGAAAACGCTAGTTTTAGAGCTCCCAGTTTTAGGATTTCTTGTTTCGACCCCTCCATTCTCCAGAGGCTATCGGACACGGAGTCAGGAATGGCAGGACTCCTAAAGAACACTTGTTATAGTGACTGTAATCTCTTTCGTTGCCATTATTTGTTATGCTTTTAAACGAACATTTCTGTCCCTTGTGCAATAAACAGGGAACTGTAATAATGTGTGTTTTGATTGCAGTACAATGAGTGTAAACATATCACTGTATTATTATATTGCTTTTCTCACGTGATGTCGTGACTGTCCCACCCACGCTCATGTCAAGTTTGGATGTGCCTGTTTCACTCTTTAAGCTCACACATTAAGGAATGATTTTGTGATCATTACAATCAGCAAGGCAATCTTGTTTTAACTCCTCAGTTACACCATGTATTTATTTGTTTTGGCTTTCTTTTTTATTTAATTGCATTTTGACTGTTTTGAGCTTGTTTTCAACCTATATTACCTGGGAGCACTGGTGCTAAGTCAATGTATTTTGAGTGAAAATGAAGTTGTATGTGCTATGATCAAAGCACCGGAAGATTATATATTTATGTACCTATACCCTTGCAAATTTTACATGATTGGATAGTTAAAAAATAGTTCTTCCCAGGTGCACAGTTGCTACTTTGGCAAAGGATTGATTCCAAATATAAAGGATAAAAGTTTTAATATTTTTTTGTTCCTTGTTTATATATAAATAAGCTATATATATATATAAACATACATATTTATTGTTTATATATGCACACACACACATATATATGTGACTGTATACTTTTTTTAAACAACATTTTGATAATTCCTTTCCTAACAGAACATGTTTGAATTATAACCTCAATGCTCTCAAATAATAAAAATAAATAGATGGAAAATGAATGTAACATTCATTCTAAATTTATGTGTGAAAGTTTGCCACTCATGGTCGGTGTTCTGAAAGAGTCATCATTCGCCATCTGCTTTTTAATGTCATGGTGTCCTTGGGAAAGTTTGTTTATTACGAATGTTTCCATTCATGGATTTTAGGATGTTTAATGCACCTGACAGCTGGGGTAAGCAGCTTGTTTACTGTGGTCGGTAAGATCTTAACTGAGTAATCAAATAAGAACACACTAAATTCCTTACCGTTGTCTTATATAGTTAAAACCAAATGCTTTAACTTACTCTTTTCCTTTACCAGTCTAGGAATCCTTCTCAAAACTTTTGATAAATGCACTTATATAATAACTTTACTTCTATGCATGCTAATATTTATGCAATACTTATTTTACCACATTTTTACATGTACTAGATGTTTTGGGGCATTTTTCTCTTTTTAGGATAGACAAAAAAAAAGAAAGTAGGGGATGAGGGGGGTGTAATTGGGGCACGTCCTAGGTCCTTGTGAGCAAAAACTTTTTGTATGTCCTTGAACGCGTGCACAGCAGTTGTTTTATATAAATAGTACAAACGAGTATGCCTCTATTTATAACTATGAATCGGTCAGAAGCAGAAAAGATCAAATCAAAGGCTTTAATTAAATAACAAAACGGGGAGGATAAACGTATCACAGACCATTTAGCAAGTAACTCAATAAAAGGTACAATCAGCAGGTGTGTCCATATTATGGCATTGATGAGTAATGACGCCACAGCCTCCACTACAAGAGCGCCAAGGAGCTGCTGCACGTGACGGCGAGAAGAAAAGCGCGCCATTCTACCTCAGTCATCGAGCGGCAGATCACACAGGTAAAATATATGTGTTCATACAAAACTACCTCGGTCTTATAAGGCAATTTGCCTTATAAGGGGAATAGTTCCCATCCTAAAAGGAATAGTTTACTCCATATTGAAATGTATGTCGTTATTAACTCACCCTGTCGTTTCAAACCGTTTTTTTTTTGAGGAATCTTCACGTATTTCTTTAACATAATTGTGGTGACTGTCAGACTCCTAAATGTCCGCAATAAAAGTTTCATAAAAGTTAATATAAGCACTGTATCCTAAAAATATAAAGTGTAAGGAACGACTGACGGTTATATTCACTTATATTCTGAAAGGAGGCGTTGACGTCATTGACGCAAAAACGACATTGGCTGAGGTGAATGTGAATATTACCTTTGAATATCTGCTGAAAATTGTGGTCTTTTCTCCACACCAATTTTATCATATGGCTTGAAATATAACATTATGCCTAAAGCTTAGTAGAGCACAGTTTATACACAAATGATAACAACTCATCAGGTAAGAACAGTAAATGCAATGCATGTATGTGCATTAGTCTGATTCTTAGGGGCGTGAATCGTGTTTGATGACTGTAAGGTTGATTGGATGTCCCAGAGTGTCCACTAGATGGTGAAAGATCCTTTAGGTAAGTTTTCACCTTCAGACAGACAGATCTTGTCTGTTTTGGCCAGTACCCGGAAACCAGTCAAGCTATTTCGCAGCCTAGGCATGTTTCATTCATTTACTTTCAAAGCAGTGCTTCAGTGGCTCCATACCAAGAGAATGCAGTATCTGCAGCTTTCTAATTCTAAAGTTAAAATTAGGCATCTCCACTTGATTTTCATTTTGGATCCAAGGCTATCAATTTTAACAACTTACACCTGTTCCGAGGCTGTGAAGTCCATGTTTTGGGTCCCAAAATAAATGCTTGAAAATTGTTTATAAAGGTGTAGAGTGAAAATTTCATGCATCATCCAGGTTTTTTTTTTTTTTTTTTACACCTATAGAAATTGCATGCACAATTTATGTTTTGTCTGAACCGAGAGTATTATATCTAAACCTCTGTATAAAAAGATTAACATACAAAGCTTGTAGCTCAAACAGCATGCAGGGGCTGAATTATTTTAAAATGAAGATTTACAGCCTGTTGCTTAGCAACTGGAAAACCAGCCCTTCATACCTGCCAAGTTTGGCAAGTTTTCTCTGCAATGACTAAATTAATTAATTTCAGAGTAATGATAAGCACTTGTTGGTCTTGCACAGCTCCCAGGGCATCTTCTGCAGCAATCAATAACAACGTAATTGAGCAAAACCCCATTATCTTTCTAAATAACTTTATCTACTTTGCGCACAGGGGTCTGGGGTGAATGTGGCTGGCTTAATAGTTAATTGAACGTGGGTCCAACGCTTTACAGTGGATGAAATGTCTTTAGCATCGTTCGGGTGGAATTAGCGTGCTAAATGACATTCGAGGTTCAATTTCCAGGAGGACATCTTACTTCATGAACTGATTCAGATGGGACTTTGTCGGTTTTGTTGTTATACATTTACATTCACGCAATTCATATATCACAATATATCACGTATATAGTTTAGTGAAGAAATGAAGCTGAGGATCAGACCCGATGCTGCTACCACAGTGGCAGTTCTTAATGGTTTCCATGATCAAATCTCTGTATTGATTTAATTTATGTCAGATGGAAAGCCAGCAGGCAGTACTTGAAACTCCAACTGTTTATATTTCACCTAGAAAGTTGGCAAAAACATCTAAATCCATAATGACGAGGCACTCGGCAGTGCAGTGTGAAAATTAGTTTGAAAAACACTGTCAGTGTAAATGCTTGATGAATATACAAGCTTCCTTGACGTCCCCCACCCGTGATTTGAGAAAGAGGTGAAAGTAGGGAAGACAACAACAGCAGTTGTACACTGGACAATCGTTTTTTCTTTATTTTTTGTTTCAGTTCATAATATCTGTTTGTTGGGGTTTTTCTTTTTTCATTTTTCATTTCAACTTAAAATTTTGACACACTTATAAAAGACAGCATCTGCATAGAGTTCTCATCTTAAAGATCCATGGAGAAAAGAGGGAGAGAGAGAGAGAGAGAGAGAGAGAGAGATTGTGAGAGAAGGGAGGAAGATAGCAAAGGGTTTTAGGGAAGGAGAGGGATACTGGTACGCCACACTAACCAAACAGAACAGCAAACAGTATTACAAGAGAGAGGGGGGAGAGAGGGACAGTTATGTTGTTTGTTTGTATCTTTTTCCTTTTTTTACAATACAGTACACACATACACACACAGAAAATAAAAGACAGAAGTTGCAATTCCAGTCAAAGTTGCAGGAATCGATTTAATTTTAATTTCTTCTTCCCATCCTTGGTGCCCATCTCATTGTGGTTTCTGCCCTGAATGGACTTTAGATCCTAGGTGGGCGAGAAGACGTTTGGCGGCACATAAAACGGCGACTGGAACCACGGTTAGTGGCTGTTGTTTCCCTCAACTCCCAAAATAATATTGAAGCCAGCGTTCTTCAGTGCTTTCAAATGCATGTGTGAGAAAGCCCTTTTCTTTGTATTGCACAGATGAGTGTTTTTCTGTTTGCGTTGAGCATTATTGTTTTCCTACTGTATTTCTAAAGAAAACGACCAAATCCCAAGAACTGCGCTCTTCGTATGAGAGCAGAGCTCATCCCGCGTTTTAACTAGAGCTGAAAGTAGAGTTTCAGCCATGCTACAGTCGACGCACGCAAGGTTTTTCTAACCGACACAGATTATGAAAGCGTCCAAACACGTACCACAAAACGCACAAAAATGCCACTAATTGTTCTAAATTTGCCATTGCCAATGTGGTGGACCTCTGCAAAGAAAAGCATTCAGGGTGCCTGGAAGCTACAGATGGTGTGCATTTGACCTGTAGACCTATCGACGGTGTACATGGAGGGAAGCACTTTTTCCCCTCAGAGTTGAACCGGTAATGGCTCTCTGAGGTAACACAACGTATTTTATTGAATCTGATGGTAAAGCATTGTTCCTTTTCTTCGTTATAGAGCACCCTTGACATCACTGAAAAGCGTTGGATGCCGCTTTAAGACAAGCGGTCGGCAGCAAATCGCTGTGACCAGGGCAAAGAACAAGAAAATCAATCAACCTCACAACTTTGACAGGAACTATTTTAGTAGTTTTATACATGGACATGCAAGTCATTTTTTCTCTCTTTGAAATATTTACAATAATTACAAGACAAAGATTCAGTTCAGATTGACAAAATCGCGAGCATTCAATAGTACTACTAATATAACACAACTTCTCGGGATTCTTTAAATCATCGTAGTTATATAATTCATCACATTTGAAAATGGTATTGTTCAATTATGTCATCCTTATCCAGTCATCTTCCCGTTCTAATTAGAATAGTGTTTTCATCACATCGTTACAGGCCATTCTCTGTAACTGATGATCATTTAGCTGAAATCACAGTTTGAGCACCATCTCCACAAACCGTTTCCTCGTTCTAAATCTAACACTGAAACAAGAATACTGGTATAAACTTTAATGGGAATATACATCAAAGGAATGACACAAAAGGGGATGAAATTAAGGAGGATCATGGCTGGGGCTGTTGAGAAAAATCACGATCGCAGGTCTTGGGCGCTCATTAGCCTTGGACCGAGATGTCGTATCAGTTAACGTCAAATTCTTTGAGAGCTGCTAAAGCGCATGTGGAAACTTAGCGAGTGTTACAATCTACAAAGCAACAGACGGCTTCGTCGATCATGGCGAAAGCGCTTTAGCTTTGTGGTGTCGCCGCTTGCTCGCCATACAGATTGGGCTTAAGGGTTTTTTTTTTATTCACCTGCAGTGATGAGGCACTCAACAACCCCAACCAAAAAAGACTATTATGCAGTTAAGCTCTAAAAGGTACATAATTTTTTTTTAATATATAGTAGTTTGTAATTTTCACTCATTTACAAAATGCCTTCTCAATGTGCTGTGTTATGCCAGTGCTGTCTGGTCATATCAGTGTCTGTGTGACAAACATCCAAAAACAGTGTTGAAAAATGAAAATAAGACAACTGAGAAAACTTTCATCCAGATCTGTGCCCATGTCAGTATACAGTTTTTTTATTATTTCTTTTTCTTTTAACCAGAGCTGATCTAATGTCTACGTCTAATGTATTGCCAGCAAAGAGGAAGCAATGCAAGTGAGTTGAACAAAGGGGAAAATGGTAACATAAACAGCATCATTGAGGGGAGCAATAAAAAAAAACAACATACAGTACACACAACATTTGAACATCGTTGGGGGATATTTGTTTTGTACGTAGCTGTTTTTGGAGAAAGTGCTTTAAAACGAACAAGCTTGTGTTGTATACATTATACATATTGTTCAGAATGAATAGAAACAAATAAATAAACCTTTATATCGAGAACCTTGTCGCTGAAAGCGGTGGCATTGAAAACAGTCAATGTATACGCAAGATAGTTCACAAGATTTACGGGCAGGGTGGACTACACAATACAGTCGACTGTAACATTGTGCTCTGTACTCGCATAATGCTTTGGCTTTTTAGTCTTATTACTTTTCTTAACATTTGAATGAAGTCGGCACAGAACTGGAGCGCTAGAGCTGCATACCATAGACCTGCAGACCAGAGAAGCCCCTTGCGCCCGAGGGCTCCAACAGCAGACGAGCACACACACATACACTCACACACACACATACGCACAACCACACACACACACAAATGCTCATGCTCACATATACAGCAACGTGTACGTAAAAAAGGAAAAAATGCCGAAGGGACAGGGCACGCATACATGGCCTTTTGAGTTGCACAATTCGACACCGCAGCACACGACTCACAATAAAGAATAGTCTTACGAAAGAATTCACATATCATCACCAGTTAAGCACAACAATCAAGTTCGGGAAAACATCAGGGGGAAGGGAAAATGAACAAGATGCGCAAAAATGATTCGTACCCAGAGTGTTTCCAGAGGGCGAGGAGGGGGGGGGGTGGGGGGGGATACACCGTTTTACACTACGGACGTGGTTCAGGAACAAAATACCTGACAACAAACAGATTTTTGTATTCTTGTGCACATCCACAGGGAACACATTCATGGGGACCACGGTAAAACTCCAGCATCGTCGGGGTCATGATGACACAGGCAGCAGAACTAGTAAATGAAGTCAACCCCCCCCCCCATCCAACCCTTACAGAGTCATAATAAATAATCATAAATTAAAAAACAAATAACAAAACGCAAAACGGTACAACCCAAAAAATGTGGCCGCATAAGACATTGTTTTCTTTGATTGTAAAGTGCACACATGATCGAGAGCCATGCAAACTAACAAAGCGAAAGTTGCATGCGTTAACAAATAAGGGCCTTCCAGCTATATCGTCTACTAAAAAACAACACCGACATACATATTTACCTCATTTTACCATACATGTAAGTGATTCGACACTAAATACACAGAAGTTTCAAAGAAAACATGCTGGACGTTACTGGAATGATTAAAGCAAAATAGTCCCGGCCCTCTGCCTCAGGCTTTGTAAAAAGTGTACAGTATTTATCCCCAAAATCATTCCTGTTCCCTACTACTTTGCTTTGGGTAGGTAAAAGGGTAGCGGGACGGGGTGGGGGGGCTCCTGTTATATATTCTATGATAAGCAGTACATGGAAAATGATGTCCGTTTTGAGAAAAGGAGTGCACTTTCAGAGTTGGTGTCATGTCATGAACGTCATGAACATGAGGGTAAGGGCGTTCTAAGAGTGCAACGAATCTGATTCAAGCCAAGTGGAATTTTTCATCAAAGAGAAAAAAAAAAAAAAAACAGAGCTAAAGTTTGGTTTCAAATTTTAGCCCTTGAATTTAAAACAAGCAGTACATAATGAACCAATCTGGCACTTTCTTGCGTAAAGAAAAGAATGCAACGAATTGACGATGCAGCAGTTTGATTTGTATTTCTGAGAAGAAAAAAAAATCTTTGGACAAAATCGAAGCGTACTGTTCTAAGCTAGAGTTTTCGTAACAAGATGCCGTCTCTCTGTGCGTTTAGAGCTAAATTTAAGTTACTTCGTATAAAGTTTGTGTAAATGTCTTTCTATTTAGTCGCTGCATAATAAGTGTCCTGGCCAGCCGTACAGGTTTCTTCAATTGAACTGAAGAATGCATCTACAGGTAAATATTTCATATAGATAGCTCATCTGCACTGCACCTCCTTCCACTGTTTCAGATATGTAGAATTTAACAATAAGGATCTAAGAGTGTCTATCACGTCCCCGTTATTAATTTTATTACTCTCTCTTCATAAACTAGCACCAAGGTGAAACGTCAAGCAAACTCCCAAAACGAAACAGTCCTGTTCAAGCCCATCCTTTACATCATAATGTAAAAAATATCTGTAATTTATGAAACGAGGCAAATAAAAAAAGCGCAAATCTAACGTAAAATACCGAAAAATAAGGAAAATTCATTTCAGCTGTCCTAACCACCCTCCAAAAGATAATATTTAGGCTAGGCATTGCTTCAAGTATAAACATTTCTTAAAATGTTCCTTATAAGAAATCTTCTTTCAATATCTTTTCATGAATGAATTCAAAAAGCAGGGCAAATCACTATCAAAACTGCATAGTTCAACAGTTTGCGCAATGCCACCCTATCGATCCCAGTGTAGCTTTCGAAACGTGTTAAAGTGAAACGTCCATTCCTCCGCTGCCTACAGCAAATGAAGTAAAAACAAAGCCGTCTTCATGTACAAGCTTGGTAATATCGCTTCCTCTCACAATTCGAAATGTGTGCTTCTTAGTTATTTTATTCTTTGTTTACGGTTGCCCACAGTAAATGTATTAAGACAAAAATTCGGCTATGAGGTTGACAGTGCTTTTAAACTACAGCACTCGATCGGTAATGAGCTAATAATGTAACGATGAGAGATTTCATCTGAATGCAAGCAACCACTCGGAAAGTTAGGCCATTGAAATCGGACTAGTACTATTATCTATAACATCTATGCAGTCAGTTGGTTAGTATTCGTAATGCTAGTATGGTTTGCCAAACACCATGTTCTGTCGGAACGGAAAACAATTTAGCAGTTGCTGGCACTGTCCTGGAGGCCCCCCCAAAAATGAAAGCAACGCTAAAAAAATAAAATAAAAACGAAAATTGATTTTTTTTTTTATTCCTTTACAGGTAGTAACCCATGTGCTGCTTTATGTTCAATACATTTACATGTACAGTTTGTAAATATTATGTTGTATTTGAACCCACTTTTGTATATATTTAAATCAGCTAGTACGTAACATCTCCTTTATTTGTTTTTTGTTTTTTTGATTGTTTGATTTTTGAATATTCGATTTTTACCCTACCCAGTTTCCTTATCTCGTGTTTAAGTGGATAAAACACTCAGCTTTCCAAGTGTTTGTCTCTCTTCATGTCGTTTAGAAGCCCAGGGTTCCTCCGATACTGGACGCCAAAACCACTCCCAAAATTACACAGCAGATGATGATCATGATCTTCTTCTGCAGAGAGCGAAAAAGGGAGAGAAAGAGAGATGTGTAAACAAGTGAAACCACAATTCATTTAACTCATCTAGCTACTCTGTTGCAATAGTCAGCTAATCTAAGTAGCATCATCTCATCTTTACCACGCTTTAAATCATTAAACGAAGCCATTAACAATTAAACCATTACCCAAGTAAATCATTCAATTAATTAAAAGTTAATTAAACTATTGATGAAAGGACTCTGAGCCTGAGATGTAGCCCAATACTAAATGTGTTTAAACATTGACTACGTTTGAGAAGGTGGTCAATACAGTACTAACATCATACTGAACTCTGGAATCTCTGGAAAGAGACTGCGCAAGTACTGAATGTCATGGAGGGAAGCTGCAAATATTACATTGCGCCAAGAGACTTGTGCCAAACTAAATCAACTAAATGGAAATGCTTAGTTGGGCATGCAGTCAGAAAACCACATAGGAGACATCTACTTAAGGTTTTTTTCTAGTGACCAGGGACCAAGCAGTGTTTTTGTTTTTATCGGCTGATTTGAGGTCATAAAAAAAGTTGTGTGTACATATGCTTTGCTGAAAAAATTAAATACCACCATACTGTAATCAGTCAAGTGGTACTCCTGGATGCAGCCAGCTACTGTATCTTGACAAAAAGATTAATTTTCAGTCATTATTGACATTTATTGTTGCAAATTTGCAGTTTCTGGATAGTGAATTGTGAGCCCTGATATTGCTTTTATATTCAAACTATTATATTTATATCACTCAATTCATATTTTGTATAATTATAATACATTTGAAAAGAATTCTGAGAAACAAAATAATTTTTGTGAGATAAAACCTTAAAATTTGAAAGAAAAAGTTGCAATGATCTGTTTTGTTTTTACAACATGGCAGAAAGGGGCTTCCATAATTACCAATTCTAATCTATTAACACTTTACAATAAAACTTCATTTGTTCAAATGAGTTATTAACAACGGATAAAATGTTTTAGCCTCACTATTAAGTTTC
This sequence comes from Enteromius unitaeniatus, assembly GCA_032359435.1. NCBI lineage: Eukaryota > Metazoa > Chordata > Actinopteri > Cypriniformes > Cyprinidae > Enteromius > Enteromius unitaeniatus. Next base: position 16,455,224 of record JAUMHI010000064.1, read on the forward strand.
ATCAGCATATGATGATATCTATTTGGGCCGGTAGGAATCTAACCACCCCGTTTCTGCAGTTTGTCTCATTAGAAAGCTCAGAAGTAAGTGGCATAAGACCAAGAGTCTGCAGTCTTTAGACCACCACTGCAATGGCTGTTAGCCAGCAAAACTGCAGCAAGAAACCTAGCAGCAGACGGCATCTGTTGAAGAACCAAAGAGCGCCAAAGGAGCAATACAGTGTTTCTGTGGATGGTTTAAACGGTTTGGGATCATTTTAAAATGCTCTTCTTATACTCGTTTTGTGACTGCATTCTCTAGAAAGACAATGAGAGCATGAGCCATTGTACACTAAGGGCATAATACTTAAGGATGTCAGGTGTAACAGCTGACGGTGTTTTACCTTGCGTGCCTGACTCTGGTATTTGACAGCCTTCTTGGTGTCAGAAACTGCTCTCTCTACATAGTCCACAGAGTGTTCCACGTTGTACTCAATTCTGTCAATCATCTCTCCCTGTGAATGACAAAAAAAAGGCACTTCAAACAAACGTAGACACACATCACTGTATGAAATGCACAAAGTCTGTTTCCTGTTAGACATACTTCTGTGTGTCTAGAGTAAGTGTTGCAAGTTAAGATGCCTTCAATTCTATGTGCTTCATGCAGCCTGATTTCAAAACCCACAAGCGGTGATGCTCGAGTGCCTTTAAACCCCAGATTGATCCACAGGGACTGTGTCGTGTAAATAATTTCACCTGTCCTTGGTCGTAGAGGAAGAAATAAATTGCTCTCTGTGAATTACATTTGAAAGTCAGCATCACTTTGCAGCGCAGTGCACTTCAAGGACGTGTCTAGTTTTTGTCTAGCCGGTGCCCACAAACAGAATTTGAAAATGGTGTATGAATGTGTATCAATGGTGTATCGCTTTTTTTTTTTTTTTTGCCTGATATAGAATAGTATGGAAATGAGCTGCATGGATAAACGCACACTGAACATGCAAGCGGTGTAGTGCTATTAATAATGTGCGTATTTAGAATAGAAAAATCGAAATGTTTCATTTGCAAAATCTTAAATAACTTGATGTACTAAAAAATAAAAATACTTATAAAAAAAAGAAAGAAAAAAAAGGTTTTTATTAACTGTAGTAATGAAAAAATAAATAGAAAAAGAAGCTGAAACTTTTAACAAATTAAAATATTTCATTGGCAACATATTTTTTGTGAGGATAATTTGAAGCACTAAAGCTAAAGTAAAAGTTAAAGATGAGGAAAAATAAATAAAAACTAATAAAATTGAGAAAAGCAGACAAAAAGCACATTAAATGAATATAGGTTTAAATGCAAACTGAAAATCTAAAATTCTAAATATTAAAAAATACAATAGTGATATATACAATACTAGAAAGGCTGCACACAGTAACATATGGGTCAGTAAGTAATGACAAAAAATTATTTTAGGTGGTATATATTCAAGTATTGGCCATGATAATGTGAATATAAAAAGAAAATCTCAAATCAATCATCATTATATGCCTCTTTTACAGCCTTGTACAAGGGACTTTTGGGAAGCGATAACACAAACTAACATTTCTACTATTTTCTTCCTCCTGTAAATGTTACTCTGGTGAAAGGTGTAATTTTCTGTGTTGTACCTGACTCTCCACCAGCATGGCCATGTCCACAAACATGTCGTGCAGCTCACGGATGCTGTTCTCCAACTTAATGATCTCAGTGTGTCGAGTCTCAATCTCATTTAGTGCCTGCTTGGTCATCTGGGAGTCCATTTTGATCTGTTATGTGGTAAAATACAAGAAAACAGGAGGTCAAGAGCAAGTTACTATTATTAAACATACATCTGTGCAGAATTCCTAAAATGATTAACACTGCAAAGGTAGCACAAAAGTGTTTCTGAAGAGGCATTTACACAGACTGTATAATGCTGCTCAGAGGTGCCATGAATGCATTTACACACCAATTACAAGAGTACACCTGATAATAGGGGCTAAAGTAGGTCTGAGCATGCATAATTCAGACTGCCTTTGAGGCAGCATTGCATCTTTACACTGAATTTTGCCTAAAGACTATAGGCTAAGTTGTAAGGAAACATCTGAATAAGCTTCACATGGAATTCAAATGGCACATTTGATGTGGACATCTGCACTCTTAAAAATAAAGGTACCTAAAAGTGCATTTTTGCAGTGATTGCATGGAGAATCATTTTTAGTTCCCCAAATTGAAAATAACAATTTGTTCTTAGTGTAAAGAACATTTTAATAATCTGAGCAACATTTTATGGAATGGTTCGGTTCAGTGGATATTAAAAGCTTTCGCTTTCGGACTTGAGGAACTTTTCCATAGATGCTAGAACTATTGGTAGAATTTCCACTTTTTTGGCGAGTTCGCACCGCAGGAACTAGGAATGTATTTAGTACTCTGAACATCATTTTGAGGAACTAATTTAGCTTCTACTTCAGAGTAGAGTCTAAAATAGTTCTATAGGACACAGTGTACACTTATTAGGGAATTGCATACGAAACACTGGCTACGCTATACACATTTTTTCAGACGAACACAGAAAACAATGATAACGGCATTTATCTGTTGTCTGCAGCATTGCACTTTTTTTTAGATGATAGCACTACAAGTTATTATAGGAGATTTAGTCCAATTATAACGAAACCGACTAGAATGCGACTGGTGGTTGACGTTTGTAAATGCCGTGAATAAACGTCACTATCGGCCACTTCAGAGTTCCTGCTGCAAATGCAACCAACGTTTACACTTTTGCTACAGTTACGACTACCATTTACACTACTCTGCCGTTTTCCACCTTCGAAAACTGAGACTTTTAAATACGCGGCAGACCTTGTTTTAGTTCGAAAAACTCCAGGGTTGCTATTCAGTGTTAACGGAGCAAAACTGAGACTTTTGGAAACGATGGCACGGCCGCCCACATTTGCTCTGCATTTCTTTGATGACTGCAAAAACAATTCCATATTTCTAAATGAAAACACAGTAGTGTAACTGGGGCCTTAGTTCCTAGAACTAGGCAGTGCAAAAACACCTAATGTTCTAAAATGGAACCAATAAAGAACCTTTGTTGTGGCTGTAGAACTGAGGCCTCGTTTACACAAGTGTGTTTTCATTTAAAACGCACAACTTTTGCTACGGTTATGCCTATTGTTTACACTACTCCGGTGTTTTCGACCCTCAAAAAAAGACTTTAGAAAACATTGCAGACCCCGTTTTAGTTTGAAAACCCTGGGGTTGTGTTTCAGAGTAAACAAACCAAAACTGAGACTTCTGAAAAACGATGTCATGACTGCCCACATTTGTTCCCCATATCCTTGACAACCATGTAAACAATAACATCATGCTCATTTTTGTACCCATAGATACGTATAGGTAGATTCCCCATTCCCCATTTAAATAATAGGGAATCTACCTCTACACAACTAGTGTTGTATTGGCATAACTAGTCATGTGCCATGTGTTTTAGGTTCCGTAGCGTAAACGGAGAAATGCAGCGAAAACTCTAGTGTGGACGAGGATCATTTTCCTTTCTAAAACACCATAAATGTTCCTAAAACTACGCAGTGCGAAATCAGCTAATGTTCTTAAATGGAACATAAAGAAGCTTTTTTTTGTTAGATTGTGATGTACACAAGGCATGCATTGTTCATCCATGGGAACCAAAAGTCCTAGTAAAATGACTTTGTATGGGATTAGTGACTATTAAACTTACATCATCAGTAAAGATAGCAAGCTTCCCACTCTCCAACATGTCTTCCAGCTCCTCATTGGTAGTTGTTCTGCCAGCTGATTAAAGACATTTAAAGAACATGGTATCAGTATGTGGCATGCTGGGTTATTTTGATGAGCACTGTGTGTCTGCTAATGTGATAAAACGTGAATGCATTATCACTTGTGTCTAAAAGTAAATGCATGTTCCAGTAATGTGGAGGCTGTTTCTCAGCTTGTGTTTGAGCGCGTGGGTTGCATGCATGCCAGAACTCACTAATTTCCAGTTGTCTCTGAATGCGGTCCTTGCAGCGGTCCCTGTATTTGGACTGCGTGGTGTTGTACTCCGTCATCACCTCCACAAACTTGCGTGACAGCGTGGAATGCTGTGGGATGAAGGTAGACATGCGGAGGCGTCAGGGATGTGGAGGTATAACAGCACATCGTGACGTGAAAGCGTCCGCTGACAGTAGGTGGTTTAGAATAATGCATAGAGGGCCAAGTGTGATCTTCGTGAAATCGGGCCTTGCTTTTGCTGCGGTTTGAGATTACCCCGCTTGTTCAGTTTCTGGACAGCAGATGGCGCTGAGGAGGGTGTTTGACAGAGCTGCTCAGTGGGAGGGCAGAGGTCACAGGAAGTGTGCCTGTCTCTGAACACCCTGAAGGTCAGATTTGCTGCTGTTTTGCTGAATATTTCTTGCTGATATAACCAGTTTACATAACATAAAAACTTTTACAGTTTTGAATACTACGTCCTATTATACAATATTCCCATATGAAAGACAGAATGCATATTTTATCTTGTTTTTTTATTAAAAATGCATTTATTTACTACTATTTTTATTAATATAATAAATAATAAAATGTATATTTTTAAAATATTACTTTTTTAGATGTTGTCTTTTTTATTTTGCAATTAATTTGTTAAATGTGAATTGATGCTGAATGAATCAAATAGGACTTTTAAAATATCTGAAAATAATTTATAAATAGTAATGTGTATACACACACGATAACTATATATAAATATAATATATCACTATGTAAATTAATAAAAAATGATTATTTTAAACAAATAATATTGTATTATTTTACATTTATTATAGTGGTAATATACTTTTATGTAGTGAAATTAATTAAATGCTTTACTAATGGAAGATGCTTTAACTAGATGGACACAATACAAAAATGTAGTTTATTATTATCATCATATTATCATAACCTATGAATGATAAGTCAACTCAAAAGACGTTAAAAAGTAAGACTAATGCTATACAACTGATCATTTATTAAATTTAATCATGCAGAAATTGCTTTATGAAGAAAAATTATACTGACAAATAAGTCAATTCCGTAATTTATGAATTTAATAAGACTGAATAGACTATTGATTGTCATTACAAGAGTGTTTTTAATTCCTTTCATACCTGTGTCTTGCGGATCCGCAAATCTGCAGATGATCTGTTCAACCCCTCCTCTTGCTCAATGCTTTGTTCGATTGCTGCAGAATAGAGAAGTGAACTGAATGTAATGAATTGTTCTAGTTTAAATGTGCTAAAGCCATAACCTCCTGAACACACCCCATAGATTGACATTTCAAATAGCAGCTGTCTCTCTCCGGTTACCTGGCTACAACAGTTACTGAGGTGGCACGGCAACTACAACCCCATCAAATCCACCCATGACACTAAAGTAATCGGCGGACTGAGCCGTTACAGTGGAAGTGCATGCACACTAGGTGTCAGACAAAGTGGTCCCAGAGTAATAACAAGTCCTTTAATCTCAGAAGAACAATAGATCTCACTGTCCACTTCAGGAGACAATGGGATTCACACTCCATTCAGTTCTAATGGAGCCCGGCACATCATGTGTCACTGGCTACATCAGAGAGAGTGGGGATGAAGTTGCTATCATAAGGACCATCACTGTTGGTTACTTGCATGTAGAAATGAAAAAGCAAAACAAATCCATTTATTTATGTATTTATTGATAGATTGATTGTTGTTTGTTAAATATTAGCTTTTTATCGTATATTATTATCATAATTATTATTACATACATGACAAATAGAAATATATCTATACTATATCTAAAAAATATATATATAAAAAAATCTAAAAAATAAATAAATATATCTTTATAAATATATGAGGATATTATTTATGTAACATAAAATGTTATACTTAATATCTCATGAATAGATAGATGAATAGAAAGTGTATAAAATGCACTTATCAAATTTTATCCCCTACCCCTTTTCCTATATTTTCTAAATGTAAATTATATAAATATCATGCATGATATTATAAATAAATGCATTATTTATTATAATATTATATATAAATATAATACTGAATATTATGTAAACAATAACAAATAAAATTAAACAATACAAATATTTATAATATAATACATTTATAAAGACTTAACAAATTAAATAATTAATTATAAAATAAATGTATACCCCTAATCCCCTATTTTATATTTAATACATTTATTATATAATAAAAATTTGTTTAAATTATAAAAATAACATTCATTAAAAGTGAGTAAATCTATACTGATTTATTATAAAAATATAACCCTAATCCCTCACTCTATATATTGAAGTGTATATATTATATTATATTATACTAATCCCAAACATAAAAATGTTATTGTAAAAAAATTGACATATCCAGAATAGTCGATAATAAAAGGTTTGTGTTGATATCAGCCAATCAGTGTTGTCATAATACAGTTTTTTTCAGAGGAGATTAGTCACATGACATTACAGCTCAGGTTACTGGCTCAACAAAAATGTTGTTTCTGAAGTATAAGTCATACCTCTGATCGATCAACTGCTAGTGAGGTGAATGAGAATGCTGACTGATAGCTCTCTCAATTTATTAGGCACTGGAGTAATAAAAACTATTTTTAATAGGACACTCGTATTGCCATTGTATTAGTGACTGAAAAATGTTATCTTGTGCTTAGGATGGAGTGCAACTTTATGTCTTTTCCTGAGTGGCTTCAGAAGGAAAGCACTTCAAAAGAGATTAGTCAAAACCCCTACTTGTGAAGAACTTTCTCTCTCTGAACATCCTTGGCCTCAGGTGACTGCCTTCAGAATCAAAGATCGTGTCTAAATGAGTCTTGCCTATGTGATGATGGAGGTGTTAGGAGCTTTACAAGACTAAACTTAATGCATACTTGCAAACATATGTGAACTTTTCTGGAAGAGTCGAAAAACGTCTTAAGAATATTCACCATCTCAAACTGATCTCAGATCTGTTTCATAGTTTATATACATATGTATCGCTGTCAAACAATTAATCACGATTAATCGCATCTAAAATAAACCTTTTTCTTTATTTGTATATACTGTGTATATTTATTATGTATATATAATACAAACACATGCATGCTTATATTTAATAAAAATATGTTTATATATTAAATATATTTATATATAATATCAAATATAATAAAATAAAAATATAAATCCATTTATGCGTTTTAATATATACATAATAAATAAATACAGTACAAACGCATAATATGCAAAGAAAAGCTTTTATTCTGGATGAGATTAATCGCGACTAATCATTTGAGAGCACTAATGTATGTGTATATATATATATATATATATATATATATGAGAGAAAGAGAATAGGCAACTAGACCATAATGAATTTTAGAAAATGTTATGTATGACTGCCAAAATAAGCATAAACGTCCACTGCTTTGACTACTTCTGTTCAAAACAATTATACAAGACTTCAACATTTCTAATAAAGTTAGGATTTTTACCTTTTAATTTAGAGCGCACTTTATTGGCTGTCTTCTTAATGTCAGCTGTGAGGTCCTCCAACTCCTGCTTGGTCTCTGCAGAACAAAAACACAAGGAAATACAAAAGAGAAGCTGTTTAAATGCATATGATGTTTTAATGTTAATGAGCATGGGTTGCAATATATATATATATATATATATATAGTGACTAGATAGATAGACAGGACTGGTCTTTTAAAGAGGAGAGCGAGGCGTCTGTGGTAAAGCGCTGGATGTGTACAGACTGCAGGCTGCAGTCATATGTTGATTGATAGTTACTGCAGAGCCATTCACTCCCTGGACACCACCTCAGCCTTTTCAACTCCCACCTACACACTCTCCTCTCCTCTGACTAATCCAATCCCTCGCTACTTTCTCTCATGACAGTCTGATGACCATGACATTTCTTCCACTACGAGTGTTAATGGCAGGATCACCAGGGAGTATTTGTTAAGAGGAAAAATGCACTTACAAATTCACGCTGAAATATCTGCTGGATGTGTTTAGTGTTTAAATATGTACTGCATTATATCCGTTGAACTTTGTTTTATAATGCATTTCATATATATGCAAAACATATCATCACAAAATAGGCTTTAATAAGCCTGGTTGAGGGATTTAGACAAGCCCATGCTTCAAATCTCTGGGCGCCTCCTTCTGGCCGTCAATATTGTGACTCCTGCTGATCACTTTCAGAGGGATGGACGGTGGGCGGCGGGTGGGAGAAGAGTGATAAATTATACGTCTATACATTGCACGCCGTAATTTATCACTTTGATTGTCATTTCATAGTATATACGGACAATTCCTCAATTAGGGGAACGTTTCTGTCCCCATGGATGATTGCTTTTTTAGCTTTTAAAGGATAGATCGTAATAGCTTTAAACTTATTAATTGTGTGTCCTTAATTACTTTTTCCTCATTTTTAGGACTGCTGAAAGGTTACATTTGCAAGACTTTCTCCTTTTTCCTCTTTAGTTGTCTTCTTTAGTTGGGATTTATTTCAAACCAGAGGAACATGTTGAATTGACCAAATTGATAAATGTATGTATTTGTATAAACATTGCCATAGAAACATAGAAATCTGAACTTCTAAAGTAAAAATATTCAAAAAATAATAATAATAATTCCAAATAAATCAATTATATATTGTATATATGGCCTTTTCAAGATTTTGATTTGTTATTTCTTATTTCAGGGAATAACAAACTGTAGCAAAGAGATTATTAGAGTTAGGTAAAGCATTTCAAAATTGTGATTAATAAATGGATATATTTGTATGTGTATATATATATATATATATATATAGGTAAAAAGCATTTTTGAGGTTTTAGAAAAATCTCAAATTTACACATTTTAAAAACAAATTGAAAATGAAATTGAAAAAAATAAATACTTAAAAGAAGAACTCAATAACATTAAGATTAATACCAATAAAATGAATAAATGCTGTTTTTTAGGTACGTGACTAGCAAAGCCTCACTGAAAAGCCATGCTGTCGTGGAAAACAAATGCTCTGTTTAGTCAGTGGTGTCTGTGAAAGTGCTGTAGTCAGGGTGTGGCTGCTTCTCCTGTCCATCGATTCAACAAAAGTGTAATGTATCTCCTGTCACTGAGTTCGCATCATAATATTTGCACATCGCTACACTATTGTTGTGCTTACAGACAGCTAAATGCTCTTTCTGCTTTATGAAAACAAGTCATCGTCTCATGTAGGCTTTTTTTTTTTTTTTTTTTTTCTCATGTGGTCGAGAGATCGATTCGACCGACGAGGATGTTTCTTGTCACACCCACTGTTTAACATGACATCTAACCAGCACTTTAATCGCTCTTGAATGTGATTTTATTTGTATCAGTTGCCACAGATTTGCTGAAACAGACTTGCTGCAGAAACAGGAGCTTTAGTACGGCTGCAAAATTCAGCTTTTTTGTTTATCAGAATTACCCTAGAAAATACTAAAAAGCTTTACAGATTCAGTCTAGACATCGTACTGACTATGACTTTTATAATATTTCATCAGCTTATGTTTCTTTAATGTGAATGTACTTAAGATTTATTATAGATAAATGAACTCCATGAACCTGCAATTCTGTGCAACATATGGTGTTTGCCGATGTCTACTAAAGATTATGTAATTTCTGCAGGGTTATTGGTTATTTTTGACCACCGCCTACTGCAAAATACATTTAGCACAACATTCTAACAAATAAATACTTTTATGCTTGCTTTAGAAAAATCTAACATGCAACAAAAACCATCCAGAGCACAAAAATGTCTAATTTATCACCCCTCCGCTAATAGTTTTTTTACCTGCTAACGTCACTCACCTGCAGGGCAACTTGGAGAACGTTTAAAGGCTATAAATCTGATGGCTAATTTAGTCAGTTAAGCTGATTGGGTGAAATGCATTAATAAACTAAGACAAAGAAGTAACCATTAGTCACCCGTAGAGCCAGCAGAGGTTACCGTTTCTGCTCAAGGTCACATCTGAAGCTGAAAAAAAGAGGGACTCCCTCCTATTTTAGAGTGTTTTTTTCAAAAAAACGTTGCACAATGTTTAGCTTTGTACTGTACCACTTAAAGAACATAAAAAAGACTAGGGTGACCTTAGTAAAGGGAAAATCTAAAATGCTTTAGTTGGAGAAACTGGACTGCTAACATAGATGTTGTGGATTAGCGTGGAGAAGTGCTGACCCAGAAATGTTACTGAGATCACAATAACACTAGATCACTTGAGGGCGAGGGGGATGGGGTTGCAGTCTTGGTTAAGGATCTAAGCGGCAAACACGAAAGTTAGCTTGATCCCAAGTAGGGCTGACCCGTGAACTTTCCAGCGACTGAGATTATATCCCTCTCATCGCAGTGAAAGTAAGACATTTTGGATAAAAGGCACCAGCGAAACCAAAAATGACAGTGCCGTGTCTGTCTGTGGCTTTTTGTATGTATCCCTGTGACTGAATTCAAAACAGTAAAAAAAAGCCCTGGCAATAAAGCTTGATGCAGTATGCACTGTACTACATGTATAACATTACAAACACAAGAAATAACAAAACACACAACACAGAATACAAGGAGAACAACTAACGCTAAACATTTAAAGCCATAAATTACATTTTCAACTTATATATTTACTCCCATGTCGTTAAGCTGTGTATAAGTTTGCGAAACGCGCATCTTTAGTTTATTAAAAATACAGTAGATGGTGATTTATGCAACCAACAGGTAGTCCATATGACTACTAAAATGATTCATTTTGTCATTTTTTCAGCATATGTATATATATATATATATATATACACTTACCATAAAAAATGTGTTATATCAACTTATTAGTAGTGCTGTCCAATGATTAACCACAATCCATCGCATCCAAAAGAAAAGTTTTGTTTACATCATTTATATGTATGTATTGTGTAGCCTATATTTGTTACGCATCTATAAATATACACACAGCATGTTTTGTATATATTTATAATGTATATCATACATATATTTTTTATATAAATGTAACATTTTATTGCAATGTATACATGAATGTGTGTGTATTTTTATAAACGCAAAAAAGTTACCCAGTACAAACAAATATTACGTAAACAAAAACTATTATTTTGGATGCCATTCATTGCAATTAATCATTTTACAGCACTAGTTATTAGGGAAATTCATTTTAGTTTAGTTTGACTCAAACTAATCACAGCAGTTTTTCTTGGATGACATGAGGGTGAGTAAATAATAAGTGCGTTTTCGTTTTGGGGTGCACTGTTACTTTAAGAATGACTGTATTTAATATGCTCTCCATCTCTCCTCGGGTTTCTGGTTCACACTGACACAGATATCGAGACAGACACTCAACTTCCACAGGTTCCCTTCATCCTTCATGCAGCATTGTGAAAACAGACAGGGAGGAAAGCAAAAGAAATCAAAGAAAACAACAGAAAAGAATGCTCTTATGCATGCATGCAACAACTTACAGTAACAGAAAACCAAAAAAAAAACATGCAAAGTGAATCACATGCAGTCAAATGTATGAAACTAAGCTGTCAGACACAACCAGACGTCATTTATTAAAGATTCATCTATAGCAGCTGAGTCATTCACAGGCTGTGGGTGTCTTGAACTGATCTAGGCAGCTCAGAGGGGAAAACTCGGTTCAGTAAAGCACATGAGCAGCATTTGTGGCAACATGTCACAAAAAGAAATTCCAAAAGTTGGAAGTGAGATAATAATATCGACAATATATACTTCACGTTTCTATTTGTCAAATTAGAAGAAATATTGGACAAGTGAAGCATTTCTTTGTTAAATACTATTGTAACTTGACTGATCTGCACTTGCACATTTACTAAAGAGCTGCTTTGTCAGAATGACCTCACACATTAGTCACAGACAATACCGGAATGACTCGGACACTCATAGACATTTGCCGTAACTGAAGACTGTTGCTGGGGAAAGATGAGGTGAGCAGGATTTTTTAGCAACATTTGAGGACTGAAGAAACAGCCTCTATAGATGCAGTGTGGGCTGGTGCACTGTGAGGAGTGTGGGCTGGGTCTAACAAACACTTAAAGCGATGTGGTGGCAGTGCCTCTTTTGTAGAGTGGGTGGCGCAAACGCAAGGTATCGGAGAAAGGCTTGAATAGGCTCACCGATGAGCTCATATATCTTGCCACGCAGCTGCAGTGAAGTCATGGAGCTGGTGCTTTCCATACGCGATAAATAGTCTATAGATTTTGCAATTGTTGCAACTTTTCTGTATGTATACTGATTTTTAACCTATTCATCATCAAACAAATTTAGAGACATGTAGCATTACATCACTTTCTTACATTACCAATGGATCCTCTGCAGTGAATGGGTGCCGTCAGAATGAACAGCTCGTAAAAACAATAACATTGATCCACAAGTAACCCAAACCGCTCCAGTCCATCAGCTACTGTCTTGTGAAGTAAAAAGCTGCGTGTTTGTAAAAAGCAAATCCAAAAGTATGAGTCTTCTATTCATGATAACATTCTCTCCATTCATTCCATAACATTCTTGTCTGAATCAGGGGAGAAATATGCACCGATCAAGCAAAAACAATTACAGTTTTGTTGCTGGGAAGTCAAGAGGAAATGGAATTCTTCTTATTATAGATTATGGGCTGAATATTTGGCCAGAAACAAGAGTTTAAAGTTTTTACAAACACCCAGCTTTTTCCTTTTACAAGATGTTAACTGATGGCCCACCTCAGCCGAGGTTCCAAGCGAGCCGTACCGTTACCAAAACGTGACGTGTAAACTCTGCTGGTCACTGATTGGCCGGAGAAAATCGTCATTACTGCGTCACTGAACTTGCCACACGAGACACAGATAGATTTAAATCAGCACAGCCAGCGAAGGATCGGACGCAGCTGTTTTGTTGGAAGATACGCACCTTTTTGTATCAACCAAAAATGGCTGTTTCGAGGTGTATTGAGGAAGTACAGACGTTCCTCTCGTTGATAGCCGAGGAGCGGATCCAGCGACAGCTTTTTTGGGTGCCGCGGAATGAAAAATACTCCATTGTTGTGTGTTTGTTTGTGGCGTGTTTACGAGAATGTCACGGCAGTAAAGGCGGCACAACTGTAACGACACAATAATCCCGCCCACTCTAAAGCGGTACTAAACTGCAGTGGAAGCGCAAACCGAGCCGAACTGAGCCGTGCCGAGTCGTACCACGCAGTGGAAAAGCTCCATTAGACTCTCATTCTGATGGCACCCATTCACTGCAGGGTAAGTGATGTAATGCTACAAACAAACTCATCTACATCTTTTTCAGCAAATGTTAGTTTTTGTGTGAACTATTTCTTTTTGAAAGCATTACTGAAAATTCTAAATAGTTTATTTACTCACCTTCTGCACATAAAACAGTCCACATGAATTTATTCATAACTGTTTCATCTGTTCCCCATTGAACGATTTTAAAAACGGCACACAAGTTTTTATGTTTTTTTTATGTAAAGAAGGTGAGTAAATGATTCATCTTTGAGTGAACTATGCCTTTAAGGGCGAGCAGAATAGTAGACATGGCAAATATATCCAGTGCATCGCTGTAAGATGTGGGTGGAGGTGATTGCTAATGTAAAAATTTGTCATCTTGCCCTGAGATATGCATTCACAAACATGTGTCCACGTGGTGTATTTCTGTGTGCGAATGGATGCATACGGAGGAGGTAAAACATGTCAAATTTGCCCTTTTTTTATTCCATGCCTGATCGTCTCACTGATGAGGTGTCGCATACAGTACGTTAGTGTCCTTATAAGGAACTACCTTCTAGGCAGAATGATCATTTTTCAACCACACTGAATGCTTTAACATAGATGCAGTGTATACGCTCAGACATTATTTTAGCTAAAACTGTGCGCTGATGGGTGGAACTCACTTTCATCAGGGTTGGGTGCTGCTAGGATGGCACTGTGCTGCTTCTTGACCTGTTCTACATCCTCTGACAGCTTTTCAATACAGCCACGGATCTCCTCCACCTGTCAGGAGAACATGCATTAAATCATGCGTCAATACAGTGACATTTACAAATAGGACATTTCTGATTGAAATTTAGAATAAATCTGCTAGCAAATTGTCATGCTCTGTGATAAGAAAATAATTGAAGCAGCTTTAAAAAATGTGGATCAATTTAATATTTTAGTCTGTATGCTACATCACAAATAATACATATTGCTGCATTAAAGGTTAGCTATAGAAATGTATTGGATATTAATGTTAATATTTAGTGCGCAAGCATGCAGAAATTAAACTGCATTACAGTATAAATTGCATAAAAAATTATAAGTATCATTAATCCTTTTTAACAAGAACTTTTTGTTGTTTTATTTCTTAGCTTTAAAATGTACTTAGATTAACTTCTAATGTTTTCAACAAATTATTTTACAGTTTGTGTACGTAAAGGCTGGAATACACATCTTCTGTGCAGATTTTTTTAGCTTCAGTCATTTAGTATAAGATGCAGTCTTGTTCTCTGTAACCATTTACACAGTTAACACGTGTACATTTCAAAAGTCATTTATTGTGTTCCATTTCGATAATGAACTAAACCTGATGAGGAAATGAAATCATCTACATTTGTATAACTATCAACTGGATATGAAAATATAATAAAGTTTACCTGTTCAAAAAATTCATCCATAAAGTGGTCTCGGTCGACATGAACGACTTCCTCATCATCGTCACTGTCCTTAGCCTGTGACAAAAACAAACACACCACTTAAATGTCTTGATAAACTCAATGCAAGGGAAAAATTCTTCAAGTAGATGAAAATGCGTGAGAGAGAGATAATAAAACTGCATTACAAATTAACATTTACATGGTTTCATTTACATCCAACGTAAGTGATTCATCTTACACAGACTGTAATATGAGACAAACTAAAACTTGATATCACTTGATATCTATACGCCATGCTGCTCCTGTGTTTAAAGAGCAACCATGTTTTACACATCCAGACAGCTTCCCGTATAGGATAAAGTAGGGCAGCCTAATAAACGAATGCAAATCACATGTTTTCAGATGAGCACACGGTGTCACATTTAAAAGATGGTTTGATTGTGTTCACATATTGGTATGAGAATTGGGGATAGCTGGAGGGCCATCTCAGATTAGCTGTATGGCCAATCCACGCTGAGCAGAATAGGACGTTCTCCTGTGTGTGTAGCCATAAAGACCATCCCTCCTCTCAACCTCTCCAACCTTTCTGGAACTAATAGCTCTTCATTTTAAGCAAACTGCTTCCCATCCAATGAAATGGCTGTTTTCAGAGAGAAAACATATTTTATAGTGACAGCCAGGAGACTGAGCTGGAATCTTGTTTATTGGACGACGGATTAATATTCAGCAGTAATGTTGTAGTACTCTAGGACGATTTCGGTCTTGGGGAGCCTCAATGAGATTTTTTTTATGGCCTTGATCTTGTCTCCACTGCATTTGTCTTAGTCTGTAACTAAAAACCTAGGGATTTAATTAGTCAAGACTACAATGGTGGTTCCTAAATTGGTGGCGCCTTGTAGGATTTCTATGCTGATTTATCAATTGGAACGGATGTAAAACATCCTGCTTCAATGCAATCAAGCTTGTTTCTAATGATTTCTTTTGACGCTGTTGTGCAGAAATGACTGGGGAAATATTTCATGAAAATGATTGCAAATACCAAAACAATTCAAAGCCCGATTGCAAAAAAAGTACTTGGAAATAAAAATTAAATGGCATATCAAATTTATATTTAGAAACTGTTTTTGATATTTCAGCAGTGGTCCCACCCCGATGTGACAATTACCAATAAACAAGACGACAAATGCGAGACGGGAAGTCATGCATTTCTTTTGGAGAGTTTTATGAGAGTTGTGGGAGAACTTCAGATCAGATTCACTCAACTTGTGCAGTAAAGATACCAAATGTCACTGTCCGGCCGGATGTCACATATTTCAAAACAAACTACAAGCGCAATGTAAAAATGCCAACGATATTTGTCTGACGTCATCTTTAGCACTTGCTATTTCTGTAAAGCGGACAAATACTGTAAATAATTATTTTTTTCTGTTTATCACTGTTCCTTCCAGCAGTAATGGACATAATAGCTGATGTACTGAGTAGGTACTACATTTGAATTTGACTATGAAGAGTACGCTTTATATATGCATATGAGTAGTATACTTAAAAATTCAGCTGTACTACATCTGCAATGCTATTACTGTCACGCAACCTACCAATGCTTCACTGCCATTCATAAATCCTCTCCAGTGGGATCATGGGATTGTAAAGTGTTCACTGAATCAACGCTTCAGAATCCTGGCAAAGGTACTTGGTCAGTCAGGAACTGTTCGTCTGCTGTTTTTGAATACTACGAATTCAGACATGATACTTTTTTAAGGTAATGTTTATGGCATACTGTATAGTAGTAATTATTTGATTTTGGTTCAGTAGTGGGTAAATGTTTTAGCTAACACACAAACATAAACACAACATTATCATAAACAAGTTTCTTATAGTTCCGCCCCCTAGTGGCACATTGTAAAAGTATTAAAGGTGGCTTAGATTCAGTTAGCTTTAAATATGCAATGTGAATTCAGCTTTACTTTTGTTTTAGTAATCTACTTATATTACTGTTACTGTTAATATTACTGCTACCGCATCAACATAAACTGGTTTCCAAAAAATATATAATGAGTGTGTTATATGACCCTGGACCACAAAAGTCGTATATTTGTAGCAATAGCCAACAATACACTGTTTATGGGGCAAAAGTATTTGTTTTCTTTTATAGCAAAGTAGTAAAGAAGGTCATGTTTTAAGATATTTAGTAAATATTCTTAAAAATTAAGTTTGGATTTGTGATATGCATTGCTAAGGACTTCATTTGGAGAACTTTTTTTTCTTTTTTTCAAATTGTCAAATTTTTGTGTCTCTGCCAAATATTGTCCTATCCTAACAAATCATGCTGTACATCAACTGAAAGCTTATTTATGTAGCTTTAATATGACATATAAATCTCTATAAGAAAAATAAGGTGGATGGGCAAAAAGGTTTATTTCGTACTCTTCCACTGGTGACATCAATTTCCAAAAAATACATGTAGGTGATTGATAAAGTTTATTTCCTGAGCTGAATGTTTTAATCTGAGATATTCTACAGCAGTGCTATGCTTGACATAACTGTCTGCCAGCCGAGTGATGGATACTTCAGCCTACCTATTTGCCGCTAACGTCATTTAATTCATGCAGAGGCTATTTTCACTCTCCCGTCATCAGATAATGGCAATAAAGTCCCTTCCCCCATGAGCTAAGGTGAAATGTCCCATGCTTTTAGCTTACTGACAATTGCTTATTGATTCAACATTTTAGCTGCCCGTTTCTGCTTTGGCCCCCCCGATTCTATGCATTTCCCCATGACAAGAGGGTTGCATGTCAACGCACAATGAAATAGTAGCAGAAAGCGGCCGCTGTGTTGTCTCATCCGCCGTGCTAATGTTTACTCTCCTGCTTCTCTCCTTATCTGGCCCTGCCCTCCCTGCCCCCTCAGCATCTGGTTTCACGGGGAGTGGCTTTGCCCCTCTATGTCTGTGGTACCGCAGTATCAGTCGCTAATGACCTTCGCAAAAAAAGAATCAAAATTCTCTAGCAACAGATTTCAGGAAGCAGCAGGGGCCTGGTGGATTTCTGATTTTAAGTGCCGAGTTGTAGCACCCAAGCCTCCTACCAGTGTGGTTAGTGTGTGGGTGATGATGGAGGATCCTGCAAATGTTGGTGCCTTTCTGTTTTTTTGGAAGACACGTTCTGTGTCGACAAAGCTGGAGAGCACAGATAAGGTCTGGGGGAAGAGTTTGGAGACAATAAATCTCCTACGATGTTAGACAAGGGTCACAGTGGGACAGCAATAAACAATTCATATCTGCTTTCATCTCGTTTGCTGTTGAGTGACAAGAAGGGATTCTCTGCTCGAACACGGGGAGACATTTTAGAGAACTGTTGTTATATTTGGTGCTTCCTTAAAATAAGTCAGCCTGGAAATGACTGCAACAGAATGGAGATTTATATTGGCTTTTAGTTAAGTAGCTCAGGATTCATTTGCTATGAAGATTATGGATGCCATTATTAGTCCATATTATCCAACAAATGACTACTCAGTTTTTTGAGGTTTTTCCAGATTTTACTTATAACACACACAAACATACATTTTACTGTTTACTATTAGACATAATGGTTTTTATATTGTACAAACTGTATTTTCTACAGGCCTACACCAACCTGCCCCTTACAGAAAACCTTCTACATTTTTATATTTTCAAAAAACTTCATTCTGTATGATTTATAACCTTGTTTCCTCATGCTGGATGAACTAGAATTATATATATATATATATATATATATATATATACTGTATATATATATATTTTTATTTTTACAAAAATATCACCAAGGCTGAATTTGGTAAACAAATATTATAATACAAGTCCATACTTAAAAAAAAAAAAAACTTAAAATATATATAATAGGAAATATTGTTACAATGTGTTCCCTATTTTTATGTATTTTAATTGAATTTGAAATTGTAATTTAATTATTTATTCTTGTGATACAAAACGGAATTTTTTGCATCATTACTTCTGTCTTCAGTGTCACATGATCCTTCAGAATTATTCCAGTATGCTGATTTACTGCTTATTTATTACAATTATTATTATAACTATTATTATAAATTTCTTTTTTTTTTTTTTTTTAAATCCTACTAATCCCAAACTTTTGAATGAATGGAAGTTTATATTCTGATATTTTCAGCAGCTCTGTTATTGTTAGTGAGCTGACAGCATGCCGTTGCATTTGGCTATTGTTTTGCATCTCATGCTGTTTTGGGGCGTTCCACAAGCTGGTGTGTCACCTTAAAATAGTTCAGTTTTTAAAAACATATCTTTCTATGAAATGCATTCTGCTAGCTATTTTTGCACACGAGGAAGAGATCCATATCAAGGACGTGCGAACCCATTACCAGCCTTTCGTGGCTGATCATTTCTCCATTTCATCCACAGCATTCAGAGTATTCACTTTATCAGTTAGGAATGCAAGATGGGATCCATGAGAATGAATGGCAGATCAAGTCAATCCATGAAGGGAGACACTTTCCTTAAAATCCACAAAACAAATGTCCTTTATGGTTCAAGTCAAGGCGTATGACGTATTTCCTACTAAATATAGATATATTCTATTATACAAAGAAGAACCTTGATAGTCGTCTTTTTCACATTATACATTGGCTTCTTGTCTTTTAAAAAAAGAGCACCACTGTATGCTCGGGGATATGTCACATCTACTCACTGCCAGCCTTATGACAGATTCTCTGCAAAACTACAGCATAAGCAACCCAAGGTCATTAGTCTATTTGGAAGCCTGGCAAACGTCTGAGATTGGTTTTAAGTAAGGGATATTATACAATCAGAGGGTCATTATCGCAAAATAAACCCCGACGGGGTGATCAGGATCTGGGCTTGTACCACCCTGAGAGGGTTTGTTCTGCAATAATGACCGACTGAATGTACATTACTCCGCTTGTTACACGGCTACTTAACAAAGAAATAAATACACGGACTTGAAATGTTTATTTGAGGGTAAATTATTTTAATTAGTCCTGTACTTGTGCAGGCCACAGAGAGAGAAAACACAAGCACAGCTGTGAGGGGAAACCACATACTTGCAATGCTACAATAACCATTTTATGTTTTATGAAGACCTTGTAACAAACGCGATAAATTAAGATTGTGAGTGACCTGCAACACATGCTAATACTACTATACCACTAGTACGGTGTATGAGTACGGTGTACGAGATTGTACGAGAACTGACACCGGACATCGTTTTTTCCAAGACCTGAAGTTTTTCAGTCTAAGTCACGATGCCGTTTGGTCCATTGACAAAGGCCTTTTAGTCTGAGGCATGATGCCTTTTCATTTTATGACTGAGGTCTGAGGATGTCCTAAAATGTACACCGTACACTAGTATGTAGATTGCCATGAACTGTGCATTATCTATACGACAAAGACTGAATAATAAGCAGTTTGTAAATGCATAAACCACAGCAAGGCATATTAAATGTAGTTGGATCATATTTCATTTGACCCGTCCTCCTGTCCAAATTGACATCTGTCAAACTTGATTAGGTTCTACCAATAAAAACAACTTTTTGTGCTCTAAATGCCATAGTTTCACAATTTCCATAGCCTTTGACATTAACAAGAAAGGATATTGGAAGCTTCTTCTCCTTTTTAAAAGTTAATCAGCCTATTTTTATCCTAACTATGCATAATTATAGAGTTTAGCATGTTTTTTTTCCTCTGCTGTCACCAAACCTGTCAGACAGCCCATCGGTTAAGAACCTCTTCAATGTGGTATACAAGCTAAAGAGGGACAAAATGTACAGCAGAAACGAAGATACGAAGAAACAGCTCAGCCATCAGCATACACTTTAACATGCATATGTTGAAAATAGGAACCTGCTGTGGTTTGGGATGCAAGCTGAGAATGAGCGCACTGTATGATGACCAGCATGTGCACCAGCCAACGTATAAAAATACGCTCCAACATCCATCATTGGAGAGAAGTGGCCAATTGCATGATAATGTTTCAGCATATGAAGACAAAGTATGTGGAGGTATTGCTGTACACTAGTCATTTTGCTAACCAGTTCATTTGACCTAGTTGGATGTGAACCCATTGTGCTAATGCTTTGACCGCTTTCCCTATTTTTATGCATTTGCAGATGCTTTTATGTAAAGCAAGTCACATCGCTAGGGCTGGGTATCGTTCCAAAAATTCCGATACCAATAACTTGAGTTCGATACCGGGTTCTAAACGATACCTTTTTCGACACCAATTTTATGAAATCAGATTTAACAAAATTGTCTCCAAAAACTTTTTTTTATTCAGCTTGTTGACATTTATTCAGACTCAAAACCTCATCTCCTGAGCCACTGCACGGAAATCTGTGAATCAGTGCAAATTAGTTCTAATAAAGTTCAAACAATTTTCCGATTTACTCATCTGTTATGCTAGCTTTACACTAGTGCATTATTCTTTATTCTTACAATAGCCTTAACATTTTTTCCCCATTTTTTCTGCGATGTCCAAACCAAACTTTTATTTTGACGGCTTGCCATGAATACCATTACAGTTCTGTATATACATGATATCACGATAGATTTACTCAAACAAAACGCTCTTGACATAACCCTCGGAGCAGTTCTGGGGATGTTATTCATGTAGCCTGCTGTATTTATGTTCTCATTTATTGAGACGCAAGACGTTACTATTAGTTGATGAGATTAACCCCTTTAGGTATCAAAATTGGGTACCAAACGATGGGGCATTTTTCGAAACTCGGTTGTATCGAGGCAATTTGGTCGGTACCTAAAAAGTATCGAACTCGATACCCAGCCCTACACATTTTATCACTTCATGAATTCACTGGCAATTGAATCCTTGACCTCAAGTCTGCTAGTCCCCAGAAAAAAAAAAAAAAGATCTACACTAGCATATAGATGGCCTTAACATTTACATCATCAGTCAAAAATCTAATTATTGCCCTCATATTGTTCCAAACAAATAAGAATTTCCTTCAAGATATTTTAAAGAGTTTCTGGTAGCCAACGTCTTTCATAACAGGGACAAATATATGGAAGTCAATGGCTATCAGTTCACATTTTTGAAAATATCTTCTTTTGTGTTCAGCAGAATTAATGCCCTTTAAAGTGGCAGTGATTTTATTTTGACTTAATAAAGTATATTATATGAAGAAAAAAAAAGTTTCCACCAACTTTTAACTTTGTCAACCAATAACTCATAGGGTTATTTCACCCAAAAATAAAAATTCTGTCAGTTGTATTGCTGTATATGGAGGGTCAGGCTCTCTGATATCATCAAAAATATCTTCATTTGTGTTCCTAACAGAGGTCTTATGGGTCTGAAACGACATGAGGGGGAGTAATTACTGACAGAATTTTCATTTTTGGGACTAACCCTTTAACTTTTACCCACAAGAAACTCATGGTTAACCAGATTCAAACTAAACAAGCATGCACTGGGAAGAACGAGTAAAGAAGCATCCAAAACACACCATATGCCGATGACTAGCAAGGTTGTAAAAATGTCTGTGTATTTTGTAGAGCTTTTATTACTATGAAATCCCAGTGGCACCCTGTTGCCCTATTTCACCAGGAACCTCAGGAAGTAGTTAGATCAGGTAATTGACTCACCTACATAGAAAGTCTGAGATGAACAACTTACATTTATGCATTTGGCAGATGCTTTTATTCAAAGTGACTTACATTTCATTCAGGGTTCATCGCTTTCTCTGGAAACAAACTCATGATTTGACCGTTTGAGCTAGAGAAGCATGAAGTATATGAATCCAGATCCTATCCTGATATTATCTTTAAATTATTCAGGGCCTCCCTTTTATGCTGTAAGGATAAAATGAAATTTGTTGACTTTGTTGTCACTGCTGGTTACCATCTAACTGAGCTGATTCTGCAAGACTGAGTCTATTTCAGCCACCCTGAATTTATATCCCAACCTGGTGTACAATTACCAAAAATGAAATCAATATAGTGAAATATTCATGTTATCTGACTTGGCCTTAATGGCATAGTTTGCCAACCAGCTGTACCATAACTAGACAAGAAGCCATTTTGTTTTAGCCGTTTTATTGGCGGTGTTAAGGACTGGTGGGTGGTGTGCAGCAGAGAGGACGTGACATTGTCCCTGCAATAAAACTGTCCTCACAATACACTGCAGGCGTAGTCGTACCCACGCAGTGATTGGAATACAAACACACACACACACACAAAAAAAAACACACAATTTATGTATTTAGCTGTACATGCATGCATTACCAAGTATCTTAAAATTACTCTATTGCTAATATAGCTGATTAATAAATAATAATGCATCAGCTAGATTCTTCTTAAATGTGTTATCAAACACTACTATTGACAAAGTGCTTTTTAATTGTGCATTAATTGAAAACATTTTCATTTTAAGAAATAATAATAAATAAGCAGCAAATCAGCATCTTAGAATTAGTTATGAAGGATCATGTGACACTGAAGACTGGGGCTGAACATTTTTTTTTCATTTTTCTTAATTGTCACAGATAAATTGCAGACATTCGTAATCTTAAAGAACTCACTGAATTGGTCAAGTGGACAGATATTATAAAGAGATAACTAGATGCTATTTCTAGTTATAATTCTTGCATATCATATTAATCACGATAACCTGATCATTTTAATTTCTATCTTAAATATGGCTTAAAAATAATTACCGAACTACATTTTGCAACATGCCATGTTCTTAAATGCAAATAAAATAATAAAATGGTACTTTTTAAAATGAGAACAAAATGCTTTATGATTTCTTTCTTTCTTTCTTTTTTTTTCATTTTTGACAGAACATTTGCCACATTCATAAGGATCCATAACTTACTGAATTGCTCAGGTGTACAGACATTAGATAAGATTTAATTAGCATGATTATTGCTAGTGAATCATGTACCATGCAACAAATGCTATTCTTAGCAAACATAGTTTTATATTTTATATAATGATATGATCACATACATGTATTATTTTATGAAATTCTAGCATATATATGGCTAAAAATAATTAAAGGATTACATTTTGCATCATGTCATGTTCTTAAAATACGGTACCAATTATAATGATAATAATATTACTTTTTGAAATGTGCAGCTTGCATTTTTTTTTCTTTGTATTTAATTTCTTTATTTTTTTTATAGTTCTGACAGATACATTTCCCACATTCATAAGTTTCAAGAACGCACTGAATTGCTCAAGTGGTGCTTTCCTTGGAATGAATGTGTGTCAGTTGCAGTTTTTTCATACTTTGATTTATTTACCCACACTGCGATTGGAAAAAAGCCCTTGGCAGGGATGGAGCAATAGTGAGTATGCTTAGGATGCGAAAGCGAGCGTGTACGAGTGTGTGGCAGGAGAATCAAGAGGAATAAGTGCGCAGCTGTAGGGGGAGGGTCAGGAAAGTGCGATCAGAGGGGGATGGGGAGAGAGACAGACCTCCACAGGGAAAGAGGGAGCGCTGGGGGAGGGGAGGTCGGAATGATGCGGAATAAGTTGTCACCTGAAAAGGACATTTGAAAAAAGTATGCTCTTGCAAGCAGGTGACCAGGACCTTCGCCAGTAGATACGACAGACAGGCTCTCAGAAACGTGCATCCGAATCTGTGACGGCCGGGTCTTCTCGCGATAATGCGGTGTAAAATCAGGTGCGGGGGTAATGCAGAAATGTCATAATCTCGCTTCCCTGCCGTTGGCCCATCTGTGCTGAGGATGGCCACTGGCCACAGGCATCAGAAGTCCTTACAGCATTCGACAGTAACCTCCTTTAGCCTCATAATACTGCATTAGTTTCTGTTGACAAACAGGAGGAGAAGTGGTGGAAAATGTGATTATATTTCCAAAGTGGAAGTAAATCGCATTCCCGCTCTAACCCGTGGATTCTTTCGATATACAACGTCACGTTCTGGCAAAGAAAATATATAAGGCACTGTATTCATCCTGTCTAGCAACACCAAATGGCATGCGTTCCATCGTGAGAACTGGATTACGATTTTTGCTTTTGAAAAATCTGCCAGCGAAGAACATATAGTTCTTAATGTGTTTAATCGCATTTAATTGATCATTTTATTAAATTCCACCTTGATTGTGGCTAAAAGTAAACATTGCATTCAGTTTTGCATCATGGCTAGCGATACCAAATGATGTGCATTTCAGAAAATTGAAGCAAAAAAATGCAGCTGTAAAACCAAAAAACAGGCAAGAACTGTGTATGATGGATGAGGAAGATGTAGTATAGTGTGTGTTTTGTGTTGTCTTTTAGTGGTGCATGACGTTCTCTCCTTTCCACCCAAGGGACAGGGTTATCCCCAGTTCAATTGTGCTATAAACCAAGGCTAATAAGAAGAAACTAAATAGACAGATGATGAGTCCTTTGTCAAAGAACTGGAAGCATATGTTCATTCAAAGGACCTATATGCCTTAGAAATCAATTCAGGCAGAAGCCAAATAAAAGGCTATAAATCAAAAAAAAAAAAAAATGATATTAGTGCCACACAAGTCCTCCATAAAAAAGACAAATAACCTAAAGTGTAAATACATTTCTTCAGTTTAAGTAAATATTAGACTTCAAGAATTCAAGAATTGCACGTTAAAAACATTTGATGCAAAAGATTATGGTATTAAAATTAGAACATGAATGATGTTTGTGTTTTAAAGAACACTGCTTTTGTAAAAAACAGAATGCAAAAAATATTAAGACTTGATTATCAGGATTGTTGCTGTTGATATGTCATGCAACAAATATCATTTTTTTAGCATAGTGATGGTTCTTCCAAAACTATGGCTTGCTTTATGTTCCATTACATTAAATTGTTTTATTAAATGCCAAGCTTAATTATTGCAATGCGATATATAATACGTTACATATTTTTTACATATTTGAAACTTTAACAAGAGGGTGCATCCCACAAAAGCTTAATAATTAATTATTAATAATGAACAATTTTCTTGCCCTTTTACAGCTTTCATAAGGAAACAATAATGAAAAAAATACTTATGATATTGACATTCATGGCACTAAAATCAGTAAAGCTAATAGCATGGTGAACTTTGCCAGCAGCTCTGAAGAAACTCCTGCACTTCTCTAAAAACACGTCATGTTTACGGGGCGATTGGGACTGACACGTCGACCCCTTACTAACGCTGTTAAAGCCACTTCCTGTATCCCACTGGAATAGCTACTGCCTTTTCACATTAGTCAATAATGACTCAGGTATGAAAAAAAAACTATCTGGTTCAAATGACAGCAAGCCACTGGAGAATGAACAACAAACCTGCTGACTCATTCGCAGCCCGCAGTCAATTTAAACATAAATCCACCCTGTAACTTTTAAATCATGGCAATTCTTGCCGATCTATTGAAATTACCCATCAGGGCAGTATATTGTGGGCATGACTAAAAGGTAATAAATCAGCGCTGGTCAGAAAGGGAAAGTGTGATTCAGTCTTAATGAAATCTAAAGCCAACCTGAACTCAGTCTCACTTGCTTGATGTTGATGTTGACTTTTTTTTTTGGCTTGCCAAAATGATCCTGTTACGTTACGAAATTTCCATTACGTGGTGTGAATAATGTATCACAGGTGGTACACATATTATCATGTATGATGCACAGCAGATGTCCTTGCGCATGGGGCAATCTAACAATGCCTAAGCAAACTGAGAGTGAAAATATAGTTCAGCAGAAGGTCGATTGCCAGTGAAGGTCTTTGTGAATGTTATTGACGTTGAAGTAAATATTTCAAAAACGCCTTTTTACATATGCATGTAGTTCCTTAAAGCCAAAAAAGTGAAGGAAAATGAAACGGATCAATACTAATGATGTTATTGACAGGACCTCCCCCTTTAAATTCTTTAGTGATTACCAAGACAGTTAATGGAGGAGCGACCAAACGCAACAACAAAAAAACATCTAATTACTCCAGCGCTCGCCCACCCATATGTTAAAACAGATTAAAGGAACAGTCCATCCAGAAATGAAACATCAAAGTCTTTTTCTCATTGACTTTCTACAGAACACAATATAAATTGTAAAGAACTCTGAATCCATACAGTAGCTTTGCGTGAAGAAGACTGAAGACTGCTATTTAGGTCAAGATGATGTTCTTTATTATACGTTTATGATGCTTTTGCATGCGTTTTTCTTTTTTGGTTTGAAAGCAGTAGTCCTCATTAATTAGAACAGCATTGCAAAGAGTAACCGGCATAACAGTACAAACATCCAATCAATCAGAGTGATTAGTACAAAAAATGATATATAAGAAAAGTGATATGGTTTGGTCTGAATCAGCCTAATGAGTCACCCAACGAGTCAGCTGAGCTACTTGTAGTTAAACATACACAATTAAAACAGATTGCTCCAATTTACAAAGAAGTGCTAATAGAACGGTTCATGAAATTACTAAAGAACAAAAAACAGTTGCATGAAAGCTGATTCAGTATGGTTCTTACGATTTCATCGCCAGTGTAATTCACCCTTCTGAGCATGTTTTACATATTTTTGAAGACATATGTGTTAATGCTTAAATGTATAAATATCAGTAATTCACGACAAATTGAAACTGTGACACATTATCTACAAATGAATGAGTATGTGAGTATACTTGAATTATAATAAAAAAAAATAAATAGATGAAGTGAGCCTTCATACAGTTCAGGAGTTATTGTGATGTATTAACCAGATAGTGCTACAAGCAAACATGTTAGCAGATATTGTCATATCTTGTGGAAGTCTGACTTATTTAAGCCTGGTCTCAGATTGGTCACGTAGGAATAAAGTGCCACTAATGAAAAAAAGAAGCATTAACAGCAGATCAGAAACTCTGATTCACTTCAATATGAACAGCTCCTATAGTTATAGTCCAGTTTCTGCTAAAGTTAGAAAGAGTCCTTTTGGATATTAGAATAGCCAATCCAACTGTCACAGTCGCTTTATGCCAGAATCATTCATCTTCAGTTTCCAAATGACTAACAAATTCATAAAAACCCTGCATCTTAAGGCAAAACCTTCTGCCTTCGGTTTAACCTCTGAAAATCCTCACCACGCTGCCTTCTGCTGAGCTTTTTGTAAAAGCAAAAAGAGCCAACCAAATCAGTTCAGGCTCCCAGCCCGAGTGTCAGTGCTCAAAATTCATTTGATACTATTAGAAAGCAGTTTTACCCAATTCCTGCACATCAGCAAGTCTCCCCGGCGTTCATTTAGTGCAATAACCCCGCAACTGAATCATTAAGCCTTCGTTTATCTCCTAACACACTGTCTTTATGATGCATCTCATTTATCCTCCATCTGCTACAGTACCTGTACGTCCTCTTATCAGAGATTTGGGAAAATTCCACTTCTCTCTGTAAGCCTGCTGCAGTTCCACTGTACGCCTGCAGTGCTTCATTCTTCCAGTTTGGACACAGCCACCTCCTCCCTTCCATCCGTGACCTATCGTGACCTATCTGTTGCATTTGTCGTTGGGCCGCGGCCAACTTCACATACGTAGCCGTATATTTCCCTCTCCCTCTCTCTGCCAATTATTATCTACCTGTTCCGGCCCCGTCGGCTGACAAGACACCTACTGAGTTCACTTTCCCCATGAGCTCGGCTCTTGTTGCAGTCAGCTGTAGCGTTGCTCGCTGCTTATCATTCTGATACTTTCTCTGTGTGTCGCGTCGGCTACCGGGGGTTCCCCGCTTCTATCCCATCTGTCCAGAGAATTAATCCCCCACACGCTCAAAAAAATAAACTATTTCGAGTATCTAACAGGTTTGCAGCTGATCAACTGGAAGAAGTCACAATTACAGTATAATAGGCCGATGAATAAGTGATCTAGAACATATTTTCGGCAATCGAATGTGTTTCTTTCTCACTGTATGCTGCGGCCACTCAAAAACCTTTTGATCATTACTTTAACTTGATTTAAATATATGTTCTCCCAGAACTGTGAATGAAGTTACAGATCAAAATGTGGTTGGTAACAGCTTCATGACCTGTCTACGGTCATACTTGCAGATGAATTATATTGTTTGGGCTCTATTAGCACTCGTTTAGTATCAATTAGCACAATGTGTCTGACCTCTCCTTTTCTGGACAGAACTGGGCAAGATGCAGTATGCGATGTCACATAATCTTTGCCTTCTTGGCGCTTACGAGTAAATTAGGTTGCCAACTTTCCAGCAAGACCACACCTGTGGTTTATTACTATCACAAATTATTATCTGGACTAGGGATGTCAACGATTAATCATGCTCGATTAATCAGGGGGCGTGCGGCTCGTGCACAAAACACACTGACCGTGAAGGGGCTGAATCTTTAACGAAAATAATTTACTACTGAACAAATGCTTTTAATATGATTCAAACGTTAAACCTACATTAAAACAGATACAACACAAAGCTACTCTGGATTGAAATAGTAGTAATAAGTCATTTTTTCAACATGTTTAACATGTTACTTCACTTTGACAGGGCCACCGAGCAAACAGCACAGATGTATTAATTCCTCAAACTTGTTCATTCGTTCCTACGGCGTATTCATTTGTGGCTACTGACCATAAAGTCATGAAGGATCATAATCACATCTGTTCATTTTAATATCCTGCTACTAGCCTTTTATTTAGACTAAAAAACCCTTTCATTCGGGTGAGGAAGCTGGCATTTGCACATGCCCTCATGCTATTGACTCTATGCCCCTGCAATAGATGCCCAGATGCATTTTACAGTATTCAGCTTAACGATTAATCGATTAATTGAGTGTTCCTTTAAACAACGATCGATTGTGATTGACATCCCTTATCTGGACAACATGTCAGATGCAAAACACATTCGAATAATCATTCCTTTCTCTCTAGAAATACTGTAAAATTCAACACTCGACAACAGTCAGTGGTCCCAACGCATATTAACTTGTTTTGGCTTGGTTTATTCATTTTGACGCGCTCGACATCAAACAAACATGTGCTGTGGTTTTCTCACTCATTCACCAGCCAGAAATATAGATATCATGTGGAAAACGATGTCCTATATTCGAATGATTTGAGAAAAGTCGTATTGAGTATATTCAGTATTTTAACATGGAGCTGAAACTAAAGCCTGCAAAAATTCTGTCAACATTTACTCGTGACTTTCTTTTTTTGTGCGTGTGTGTGGAACATTAAAAATATTGTGAGAAATCTTTTAGTATTTCTTACTCAAATAGTCAATGGCCGCCAAAACGGGTCTTCATGATATAATCCTTTCCGTTGAAAGAACTTCATATAGGTTTGGAGTGAGTAAATGATGAACCCTTTAACGTACCTAATGCTGACAGCACAATATCATTTATGTTAGGAGCCTTAAATAGGACTTTCCCGCTGAAGCCTGTTAGCTGAGAGGCAGAGAAAGAAAGAGAGAGAGGCCGAGAGACACAGACATTCAACCTTGCCTCTCTCAAGGACATCACAGGGCACAGTGAAGCACAGCAATACATTGTGCATGTTTAGTGGCAGGATATTGTTACACTGTGCACTATAATAACATATATTACATGCACTAGCGGTGACACCAACCATACCTGCTTTTCAAAAGACCCAGTCATCACTTCACTCACGAAACGACTTCTTTGTTGTAGACCGTAAGATATAGATTTAGTCAAACATATTATTGCATCGCAAACATTGGCTGAAGAAATATTTCTGAGGGTAGATTTATTTTCTCGAGTCAATTTCAGTATAGGCTGCTGATGCTTTAAAGTCTTGGCTCCAAAATAGCTATCGAACATTTTCTCCGCCAAGAAAAAGGTTCAATGAAGACGTGCTCAACTTTGGTGATCTTGTCGCACTATAAGGCGGAAGTTGTCACACAAAAAAAAGTATAAGAATTACGAAACACAAACCAACGAATGCAACATCATAAAAGTAAAAGGTTTCAAATTGCAAAGTTTATAGCTATCGATTTAAAGCGCCCCGGTCTCCTTAGGTCTATTATCAGAATTATATTCTGGACTATTTTCTTGCCAGTGCAAACAGAAGAAATGAAGTGTGCTAATTACTTGTGGACTTCTTCACCTGAGTCATAAATCTAGAGTCTTTATAATGTGCTGTTGGAACATAATGCATCCCCACCCGGCTTTCAGGAGAAATACTAAAGGCCGCAATTATCCCATTCAATCACACTCATTCATTTAATGTCAGATCTCTCTCCTATACAAATGAAACCTAATATTGAAAGGGACAAGGCCAGTGAATTCCGTCTGGTTTATGCATAGACACGCTCGCCCTGCGCACGCCCACCGCCCGAGTAACCCGTACACTTCCCTCACCGCGCGACCAATACGTCACAGTGATGTTGACGATTACATAAAATGTGATTATTGCCCAATCATGTCGCATCAGATTCGCGTTGAGCCATTAGCACCTTTAGAAGCAGGACTAATGATATATATGTTGAGACGCACCGTGGCAGCGAACGACTCTCTAAATGCAATTATCTGTAGATCGCGTTTCTTATAAGCAAAGACTGCATCAGATGCTCAAGTCTGGGGCTGGTTCCGGTCCGAATGACTTATGCATGAAGTGGATGGGCTGGGAAGTTGTTGATATATCCATATTTATATATATATATTTTTTTTTTACAAACATGCTCATGTACATATCTCTCTTACATCTCCCCACCTCCCTCCACAAGAGCCCCCACCCCCCTCCTTTTTTTTCGCTCCCTAGCTAGCGCACACACTGATGAGTGCAGTACACTGGGTTCAGGCGTTTCCTTTACGATGTTTCATTGATCTCCGGCGACGGAAAATTCGTGGAGGCTGGGCGACGCATTAAAGCCTCAAGGCCCACCTTCTATACTATTGAAAAAAGAAAGAAATAAATAAGCAATCAAGTCGCTATACCGTCGCGACTACAAATAGAAATACTTTGGCGGCCATGTTGTATTCGTTCAGCTCAATCGGGCGATGCATGCAACAATATTACACCCTTTCGTATTTAATATCGCGGAACAAAGCGTGCTGCAATAATCGCATATATATCCCACCCAACGACCCGATGAAGATGTGCATGCATCCAGAACGGGGCTTTAGCGGAGATGCTCAAAATCCCCCGGTGCAAAATGTAATAAGAGTTAGGCAGGGGTTAAATGCTATTTTCGCTTAACAAAAAAAAGCGGGTTTAATAATTAATGATGCGGTGATCATAGAATTAGATACAGGGATGGTGCGTATCAGTGCAAGGATGCTGGCTAACTATCCGCAGCCGTCTATACCCCAGATCACACTCCTGGGTGACATGCATCAAAGGTAGTCTGTTTGCACGCATGCTAATGTAGGGGGCTCGTTTTGCGAATTACGCCATATAACCGGATTTGATCGAATCGATAAATCGATCCATCGCACGTGCGAGCCGCTATTAAAAACGGTAATATGCGCGCGATCAGGGATGCATTTGTGATTGCGGGAGGGGAAAGGAGAGCAAAATGTAGGAAAACCGTGCTGTGCGAGCGAGCAGCAGTGAGATGTCAGCTGCTGACGCCCGGCTGCGGTGAGGAGATGGGAGGAGATGAAGGATAGAGCATCAGAAACACACACTTACACTTCGGAGTTCCTGCGTGCGATCCTTCATTTTTCCCCGCCGTGCTGGCCAAAAATGTCGCTTGAGATGTCCGCTGCGTTTGTGGATTTATTATTAGCAAATGTCTGGCTCCGGTTTATTTTCCCACAGATGCAGGTGATTTCAGGAGGAAAAAAAGGGCGCCCTGTTCTTCCCCCTCTGCACTAATTCACGCCTTTCTGCCTTTTCCCTGTCCCTGTGATGCTGTGTCCTCCGTGAAGGTGCAGTGATGCCCCGCAGCGCGCTCTGACTCCAGCACACGAATGCGATTCCGAACGCGGTACTGATGCTGCAAAAAAAAAAAAGGGTTGGGGGGAGGGGAGCGATGCAGAGGGCTGGAGCGCTTCTGCGCATGCGCCGCCGTCTCGCTTTACCTGCCGCCCCTCCCCCATTCCGCTCGCTTGCTGTACTGCGCGTCTCCGCAGCGCGTCTCGGCTCCACGCTCCCCATGATAACTAGGGAACTGTAGTTTGTTTTAGAGCAGGAGCCTTTTTTTAGGCCCGACGAAACGATCGACGCGGATGTGTTCAATCCTAATAGAAATAAATAAGCTAAATACGATCTCAAGCTGTTATAAACAGTTTTCCCGCTCTTTTGTTTGCCATTAGTGGTGAGTGGGATGTGAATTTCCCTCAGATCCCAAACGCCTCAGTTACTTATTGTAGTTATAATGAGTACGAAGCGACATTAAAACAGTCAATACATCATTCTGCAATAGGCTTATAGCAGATACAATGAGTGGCCAGCTGTTTAAAGGCAATATGAATTGCAATCTGTTTTACTAATGACATTTAAAAAAAAAAAGTAAAGTGGGACTTTTATGTATGGTACAATAGCTACCAAGGTAAATATCGTTTGCTATATTGATTGCTATCGGGCTACATTAGTGTTATCTGCCTTTTTTTTAACTTTGAAGATTAAATGCATCTAAATTAATCAAATCAAACTTGATATTTAGAAATGTCTTATATCATTTCATATGTAAATATTCGTTTTCTTCAGATAGGTTCAGTACAATTAATAATATCAATATTTCAAAAGATGGTGAATTAAAATAAAAACGAAAACCACTGCATTATAAAAGTCAATGAATTTTGACTTCATGTTGCATGCAAAAAATATGTGTGTGGATGTTCAAAGCTAGTTTAACTGTTGAGGTCCTGGTTGAGCAGGAATACAGCACTTGCAGTGTGGTTCTCTGTTGGTCTTGGTTTGAACTACTTGAATCATCTCCCAGAGGGAAGCTTCTGGAGCAAATGATCTGGGTGGGAGGGATCTTCAATGCATCTTTGTGCCCCAGTTCCCTGTCCTGACCCCGCAGAGCTCAGAAATGTTAACAGCGGGAACTGGTTTAAAGGATATGATCAGGAAAACACATTTTTGTAATCCCATTATCAGATGGCTCTAAATGAGACAAAGATACCACACATTCTATGAGTTTCTGCAATTTACATGTTTTTTTTAATGCTTCTGTAAAAAGAGATTCATGCAACATACAAAATATATATGATTTATTGGCTTTAAGTATGTTCATCAGTGTGCTCTTTCAGTGGGTGGTTCAACACATTATTAACCACAAGGCTTTTAATGTATAAATCCCACTAAACATCAATACACATGTGCATAGTAGTTATCAGACTTTTTTCTTTCTCTTTTTTGTAAATGAGGTCTTTAACAGCAGTAATTATCACAAACCAGATTTTGGGAGGTTGAAATGATTGAACTGAACATATCGAGAAGCCTTCAGGAGCATGCAATGTTCTGCAGGGGGCGCTGTGTGGCTCAGAAAAGCTGCACTAACAGGACATTTTTAGCTTGCCAGAAATATTTTTGCACCAGATTTCTAAATCTACAGTTTACTTACACTTAACCACCAAGTAACAGGTACCTCTTTTTACACTTTGTATGATTTTACCGGCATTCCAACTCATTTGAATTGAAATGAAGACCTTAATTTACCAACTTTAAGCGAAATAAGCAGCCACCAACCTAAAGTTTGACTGAAGAAAAGCACTAGATATATATATATATATATATTATTTTTTTATTGCATCTGAAAGCATTCCCTTTTTTGAAATTATGAAACAAATGCATATATGAAGAATACTTTTTGAGAAACAGATCAAGTTATTGCAAAAGATTATTAAAAATCTTGATTAAAGATTTTCTAGAAATATGTCAATGATATTTTTATTCATAGCAAAAGAGTATTTCATCAGTATTTCACATTATCCTAACATTCTGCAGTTGTTGTGTTATTACAGAAAAGACACAATTTTTCCAAGATCCTCAGATTTTTTAAAGGAAATGGGCTGTTCTCCGCCAAAGCTCTGGTAATATTTTAGCGCACCGTCACCACCCGGCGTAGGGGCGTATTTCTCACAGTAAGACCCTGTAAGACTCGGGCCACACTTTGCAGTATAGGAGATCGTAAAAGAGCCATGCTTTAATTTAAAAGTCCTTTCATAGGTTCCTTGCTTTGGAACCTCAGCAGCCTTTCCCAAAAGATCATCATCAAAACGGTTGTCACGGTCCCACACCTCAAATCGCAATTGTCTGTAAGATAAGCATAGACATGATATGAAGTATGACAGGTGTTTTATATCAGGTACACTATCATCCATTTCCAAACTTGAAAACTTAACCACTTACGCTTTTTTAACCAGATTGACAGTTTGTAAATCTATTTTGAAGTTCCACTGAGGAAAGTTGTTGTTCCATATCACGGGGGTCTCAGATGCACGGGTTTCGTAGAACACTTTCACATAACCATCAGTTTTGGAGAAATAGTCTCCCCATAATCCACTACCCCTCAACACGGTCACCATCAGCGTGGCCACTCCTGGCTTACTCGGGCAACAGTTGCTATCGATGCTTTGATGACCGTTGCATTTGCATGCACAGGTACTGGAGCGATGGCCCACTTTGCAGCGGGATGGGCAAGCGGTAGATATGGAGCTTTTGGTGATGTACTTGCTTATGGCGGCTTGTAGACTGGCTCGTCTAGCTGCGTCGTTTTTCACCAGCATATGCAGTGAGCTCAAGGTGTAGGAGACCACTCCAGGGATTTTCGTCAGTGACTTGAGCCACACGCCATAACCATTACTGTTGCTTGGATTGAAGAGGATGTCGTGCTGCTCGCCGTTGCCGCCCAGTATATCAGTGACTCGGTTGGTGAAGGTGCCGCTGAAGCTGTTGCCCTTCTCCAGTTGGTTTTGTTTGGCCTTGCAGTAGCTCGTCTGGCCACTCACCTTCACGCCCTTAATGACAACGGCCGCCTCTGCAGATAAGCAGTTACTCACGTCGTGTACCGACAGACCCTTCATGGAAACCTGGCAGGTCTTCACAGCGGTGGTTGAATGTACCTTGCCACCCAGGACGACTCTCCGCAAGAAGTGCGTCCCGTAGATCGAGATGAAATGGTTGTACTTGCCTTCTGACTGGCTGTTGTATTGAGCAGGAAGTGATGTGATGGATTTCAAAAATTCTTTGGTCAGTGGAGGATCAGCCTGAAGACGAAAGCTGTGAAAGAAAGACTTTATTGGGTTTTCATGCTTCAGTGGCAGTCCAAACTCCGGACTGATGTAATCCCGGGATATCGTGTAATGCATTTTACTTTGTTCTTCTATATAGAGTAAAAAAAATGTGACTTTTTAGAAGTTTCTTTTTTGGCAGACAAAAGCTCTGCACTCTCACAAAGAAAACTCAGAGGTACATATTGGTGCCTCCAGTGAACATATTAGGACCTAAAAAGTACAATAGTGTTTTTTTTAAAGGTACTGCCCCAGTGACAACTTTACTAAGGTTTTTTCCCACGTTCACTGAAAAAAAAGTCAGTTAATTGAATGAATATTTTTTGCAGTGTTGTTAAACAACAGTACAATCCATTAAACACTGTACTTCCATCAGCCATGATTTCATTTCTGACAAAAATTAAATATGCTTTAATTAAAAAAATTAAAGACAAAAATTTAATAGCTTTATCTCTAATAATTGTGAAATGAAGTCTCATAATTACGACCTTATATATCTCACCAGTGCAACTTTCATCTTGTTTTATAAAACAGTCAGATGTTTACATGCCAGGAGCGAGGCCTCAGTATAATTATCTGGGAATACCGATTGATTCAAAACTCACATTTAAAAGTTAAAAAGTTTAGGTTAAGTTAAATCTCTATACTTTAAAGTTTACTAGTGAGTCTATGTCCTTAGAGGCAGCTAGGATGTATATGAATTCTATGGTTATTTCTACATTACTTACTGTTTCACCACCTGGTCTTCAGGTGAGTTCAGTGACTTTAAAACCATTGTCCTTATACAAACTTACACTTAAAGTCTTCGATAATAAATCAGTACATTATCAAACTGGAATATAAAATATAAAAATGGAAAAATATCATTTGTTAGTTAAGGAAAACATGGTTAAGTATGCAAATGTATGTTTGATGTACAAGATTGTTTATAGTTTATCTTCTCCTCATCATGGTCAGTTCGTTAGTATTAGAATCGTACAAGAGGTGCGTTAAGAGGAGACTGTATCATACTGTTTAGACAAAGTAAGTTTAGCCAATCTGCTTTTTCGTCAAAGCAGCACAAGAATGGAACTCTGTTCCGACAACTACAAGAGATCTAGACACATATGCTGTTTTTAGGGTTTGTCACTACTAGAGTCGTATATTTCCTAGCTACTTTACCATTTTTTGTATTTTGTTTGTATTTTTTTATTTCTATGCTATTGGTCGTAATAGACTACTGTATGATTTGTAATGTTTTGTCATTTATTGTATGTATTCTTAATTCAATTTTCTTTAGGGTGACTTTTGGCTAATTCTGGTACACTTACAGGAATGTTTATTAATGTACAACATCCCTTATATTAAATTATACTAAAAAAAGTATAATTAATCTCGGATTGTCAAGTTTTTTAAAATTTCAGAGTGCACATTTGTAAACCCTAATGTAATGATTTGCATATTTATGAGGTCAATAAATCTGCTGAAATACTGCAGAATAATGCTTTTTGTCTGTTTATCACTCGTTTAAACAGTTTTTTTTCCCTTATTAGACATCCAAATACCCATTAGCCAGTTACATTTAAAATAGTATTCTCAACAGGCAACATACATGCACTCTTAAAAATAATGTTTTTTTTTTAAATAATGCAGTAGAAAAAAAATAACCTTTTGGGTTCCCTAAAGATCTTTTCAGTGAAATAACCAATTTTTTCCTATTGTGAAGAACATTTTGCTTTACATTTCTAAAGAACCTTTTTCCATTATACATTCTTAAAAATAAAGGTTCTTTATGGTTCCATATAGAATCTTTAACATCTGTGGAGGTACGGTTCTTTACCGTGGAGAAAGATTCTTTAGAATATTCAAATGTTCGTCACACTACAAAAGCAAAAAAAGGGATGAACTGTTCACTGAAAGGATCTTTTGGAAACCCAAAATAATTATATGTCACTGCTGTGAAAACCCCCTTTTGCTTTATTTTTGAGAGTGAAAAGAACCTTTAGTGCAATGTAAAGCTTCCACAGATGTTGAAGGTTCTTCATAGAATCATAAATCAAACCAATAAATAACTAAGAGTGAGTGTAGTTAAAAATAAAACAATTGCTAGAGGCTTAAAAATCACACATACACCAGAACTTACGTGTAGTAGTTACAGGTGAAGGAGTGGCTTGTGAAAGAGAACTTGTCTTGAGATGAGAGGCTTTTGGCGAACCTGGCCGAACGTGAATGAGTGCCACCGACAGCGACACCTGCCACCATGGGCACGCTCAGCCCGATCTTCCAGCTGACACTGGCTGAACTGGTGGTGTCTTTGAGAACCGAGCTGGCTGATTCATACACCTTGGCACTGAGGCTGCGGCGGCACTGCACCTTGATTCTCCAGTCAACCACCGAAGCTGGCAACTTCTGCTTCACGTTGAGCAATTTGTTGTCACACAGAGTGCAGTTGCCATGGTCTCCTCCGGTCATGTAGGTCCCCACATCCACCACAAACGCTCCGGTGGTCTTCATGCTCACAATGTCAAAGCCTTCTCCCACCAAATTATGCCCGGGTACAAAGGGAAGCTTTTCACACTCTGTGCTGGGGGCTATTTCGCAACAGAGGGCAATGGGAAGACAAAGGAGCATCAGCAGGGGAGCCATTTGCAACTGCAGACGAGAGAGAGAGAGAATGAGCGAAATAAGTTTTAATTATAAGACTCTGATGAAATAAGCAGTCTACATGGTCTAAGTCTAAGCAGGAACTACATGGGACACTTTACAAATTAAATGTCTGAATTTCTTTGCATTTAAATAATAACATTTTCAATCGGATGGCAAAAAAGGAGAAGAAAATGGAAATATATTTCTCAGGTTTTTATATATATATATATAAAAATCTACACATGAAGTACATATAAGGTACTAATGCTTTGCTAGTTGATGGATCGCTGTGACTTTTTCAGGTACACAGTTATGCAGCATTAAAGCCACTCGATATTTGGAGTGCAACAAATATATTACTCCTACATTATTGCAGTTTCCATCACTGTACTATAATGAAATATGCTTTTGAGAGGCTTCACAAATATTTAAACAATAAATATGTCAAAATATACCAACTCTGGTGTTCTGCTTGCATAGACAGTTGCTAAAAATTCTCACTTTTTCCATGACATCCAAGAGAGTAAGAATCACGAAATCAACTCTAGAAGGATGCAGGCTACAAATATTATCTTTAGATTAAGTAAAAGCTGTACTAAGATATTTTTTTAAACGAATGAGCAGGAGGCTGTAGATCAAAAGGGTTGAAATTCATAATATATTCAGTTAAAGTGTCTCCAAACTATAATGCAAGACAAAATGCATAGTGATCTGACATAAAAATGCCTAAAAAAACACTCTTTAACATCAAAAAATGAATAAGATGCAGCTACTCAAAGTAATTGATCAATTTAAAACACGTATATATTTATATTTAAAATGTATACATTTGCAGTCAAATGAATTACGAACAATTTACAAAATGACTAATGAAATAATAAACCAAGCATGCTTACCTAGTTCAGATGTTTTTCTGAACAGCCTTGGTAGGGAAGGGTGAAAAACTTAAATAACACAAGTGTTAAGAAAAAAAGAAAAGGGGAACAAAAAGAGCAGATTCAGAAACACCAGTAATATGTTACCTTCACACTACCCTCCCACGCCATCATGACAAACACATACACTTTTCTTTTTTCTTTCTTATCAATCCATTTTTGCTTATATAGTTATAATAATTCTTAACTTATCTGAATGAATGAACACTTTTTAGGCAGCCTGCATGGCTATGAGGAATAGATATTTACAATCTACTCAGGCCATCTATTAACATGCAGTCAATAAAATCAATAATATGTTTGTAATTTCACTTCACTATTACTATGCGGTTTTTCTTACTGATGGTGCTGCAACATCAAAATAACAGAAACTGCTTCAGTATGACATGCAATAATAACCCGAATTTCCTGAAATGTTTGATAGTTTTTTAAATGCATAAAATGAAAGCTAAAAGACTTTTAAATCATACAAGCCAATATTTTATTCCCAACAGATAACATAATAAGTTAACATTGTGCACTTTTTTTCCACTAAATGAGCTCATTTTAAATTTGGTGCCTGCTACAGTTTTCAAAAAGGGCTGAAAAAGCAAGACGTTTTGAAAAGATTCAGCTGGGAGAATATCTAGCAACTAATTAAGTTGATTTGTAAAATTATTAGCAATGAAACGGATGTCTCTTAGAAATAAAGATGGCCTAAGTCCCTCCAATCTCTGTGAAAGAATACTTTAAAAACAACTTTCCTCAACATCAAGTTGCAAAGGCTTTGCGAGTGAATAAGATCATCAAAAGTTTCAGAGAAAAAGCAGAAAGCTCTGTGTGTAAGTGACAAGGCCGAAGACCTTTGTTGTATCCCTCATCAGCATGATTCTGTCAATGACGTTACTAAATGGTCCCAGAAATACTTCCAGAAACCACTGTCGGTAAACATTGACCATCTGCACTTGCCAACATGCAATGGCAAGCCATATGTGAACATTGTCCAAAAGCGTTGTTGAGACGTGTGGGCCAAGGCTAATTTAAAATGGACTGTTATCAGCGTTCAGTTTTAAAAGCCAGTGTCTCTGATGGCATGGGGGTGCGTACTTGTGTACTTATTTCTGCAGGACAATGCAAAACCAGCAGCTATTACAACAGTATGGCTTCATAGTAGAAGGGTCCAGCGCTGAACTGGCAGTTCAGATACTTTACCTAGAGAGAACTTTGGCAGCAGCTGGAAGCCTATATCAGACAATAATGGGACCAAATTCCAAAAGCAAAACTCCAGAAACTCGATGCCAAGACACAACCTGTTTTAAAAAGAATAGGAGATGCTACATCGTGGTAAACATGCCCCTATAAACTACCGTGAGACCTGTAGCAGGCATCAAATTTGAAATAAGCTCATGTTGTGCATAAAACAGTATAGACCTTTATTACATTATCTATATTCTATTGTGAAAAAAAATATTGGCTCATGGAATTTGAATTCTTTTAGTTTTTCTTTTATACAAATAAAAGACGTTCAATATTTCTGGAATTTGGGTTATAAAACATCACTGCATCCTAGCTGTAACAGCAGGAAAGGACCTCGTTTTAAAGCTAGGGTTTGTATCCCAGCCTGCATTTATCAATGGCAATGAGGTGCACTTACTGCAAATGAATCATGACATATAGTCTTCTGCTAGTGAAACTCACACTGCAGGGTCATACTAATCAAGATTTGATATCAGTCTTGATTCAGTCTTCTGTCTGCTGTGTTTAATGCATTAAATTGCAGACTGTTGACCTCTGCACTGGCTGCGATTGGCATCTGTGGATCTGTGCTTGATTGCTTCTTATCTTACTTGGATAAAAATTCCAGTCAATTGGAAAGGGTCAGTCTCGGTATTCTGTGCTCTTAGGGATTTTAGAGGAATGAACAAACCACTTATACTGTGTTTTGAACTTCATAATAACTGCAGGTTTACTAGTAGACATTACTGAATCTCTGTGAATGGGATCAATACAATTATTGTTGTGGACACTTGAATTTCGTTCTGCGTTTATCACACGTTTAAAGAAACAGTTCACACAAAAATGAAAATGTGCTACAACATGCTCACAGTCCGGCCATTCAAGATGTAAATGAGTTTATTTCTGCATCAGAACAGATTTGGGAAAAAAATGGCAATATGTTACTTGCTAATCAGTGCAGTGAATGGGTGCCGTCAGAAAAAAAAGTACAAACAGCTGATTAAAAACATCACAATTATCCACCAAACTGTGCTTAATCTGTGCATGTTTCTTTCCTGGTTCAGATAAGGTGACTTTTTCACTGGAGAAAGCAATATAAGGGAGAATTATATTGTTGGCAGAAGCAGGAGTTAAACTATGCAGCTTTTCACTTGACAAGATGTAAACCGATGAACTGGAGTTACTTGAGGATGTTTATATCAGCTGTTCAGACTTTCATTCCGACGGCACCCATTCACTGCAGAGGATCCACTGCTGAGCAAGTGATGTAATGCTGAATTACTCCAAATCTGATTAAGAAAGAAACTCCATCCACTCAATCCATCTTGGATTACCGGAGGGTGAATAAATGTTCATTTTTTTAAGGATGCTATTTTAACAAGATTGTGTATTCTCAAACAAATTCAGATGGTGCAAGTATTTAACACAACACCATTCACAAAAATATCTGACTAAACAATTTTTGAGTGTAACAGAAGTTTTTCTCACCTCTTGTCTGCAAAGTCTGCAGAAATGGTGTAAACCGCTGGTTCTCTAATCATATCTTCAAAGCATTTGAATACGATTAGGCAGTGAACACTGTAACGATTATTACAGTGTTCATATATCCTATCACACCAGTAATTAGCACATCTACAGCACAAATTATTTAAAAGTTTCCAGGGTGCACTCAAATCTTGGCCCAAAAAATCTTAAGCTAAAACCTGAGACGCCAAACAATACCACGCCTGAGTATTCAATAAGATTAAGATTTTAAATAATAAAACTATTAATTTGCATTCAGTTGTCTGTCAAACCTTCAAGAAAA
The DNA here is from genome assembly GCA_032359435.1 of Enteromius unitaeniatus. Lineage (NCBI taxonomy): Eukaryota > Metazoa > Chordata > Actinopteri > Cypriniformes > Cyprinidae > Enteromius > Enteromius unitaeniatus. The sequence goes on from JAUMHI010000064.1 coordinate 16,497,609, forward strand.
CTGTGTTATAGTTACATTTTTGCCCCTTGTACACTCAAGAAAAATGAGGTTTGGTTACCGGTTTCGTACAGCCATTGATCATAGCAGTAAAAACTCTTCATATGATTAGATTAATTCATTCTGAAGCTCACTTTTGGTTTGCCAAGAGGCACTTTCTATTTAGCGTCTAGTCAGTGTTTGTGTGTGTGTTCATCCAAGCAGCTTTCAGAAAAGCCACAGTACCCTGACACTCCAGAAATCCAGTTTGAATTAATACTCAGTTGTATTTTTTTTTCCCCCGTTCTGTCAATAGCACAGATAACGCATTACAGTGTGTATGTGTAGCTATGCTAGCATCTTTCAGAGCCTGTGTATATATATATATATATATATATTTTAATGTATTTATTTATTTTTTTATTACATTTATTTTTTTATTTAATCATACTGTGACAAACAGGACCGGAGGATAGAGAGAACAGGGGAGAAGAAGAGGGGAAAAGGAGAAAGGAAGGGAGGAAAAAAAAAAACAAGAGAGAAAAGGGGTTTGGGAGAGGGACAACAATGAAGGTGAGAGAAAGAGAGAGGGGAGAAAGAAGAAGAAAATAAAAGGTGGATGGAAATAAAGAGAGATCAAAACAGGTAACCTGCTTGCATACCTGCTGACAAAAGAGAAAACAACAGAAATAAACTGCAGCAACACCCAACATCTGTACAAGTGAATGTTAAGTATTATTTCGTTGCACACATAATTATTATTACAAATAGTTTTAAGGCAACTGCGGATCGAAACCACGTGAGTCTGAGAGCACCTGTTAGTACACCAGTTTGTACATCAACGTGAATGATTGTGAGCACACCTGTGTGTGCACACATGTGGTTGTTGGGTTTTATCTAGCATGAGCTGGTAAACCATCTTGCTCAAGTTGGTTAAAGTGGTCTGTGAAACATGTAGCTAGTTGACAGATAGTCTTCTAGAAACCTCTTAATGTTCCAGAACACAGCTACCAGTTTAAACTGGATTGATCAGTCCAGGCTTTTGTTGTCTGGTCTCTTTAAAGCACCATTGCATGAATGATTTTCTGAAGAGCTATGGAATAAAAAAATTCTTCAAGGAACCTGAAAAGTGTCCCCCTTGAAACCGTTTCGCTTTGTTTTTAATTTTAAGTGCTTGTGTGTATTGTCTTGATTGTTTTATTTATTTATTTTTTATATTTGTTGTATTGTTGCAGTCTTGCAAGTTCTGCTAGTTTGTGTTGTCTAATAATGAGCTCTATTTAAAGTTTGCAAGTAAATATGTAAATATGCATTAGAGAATGATCATACAGTGCTTTCCACCTCCTAATAATGGCTGCGTGGAGGGTTTTATAAAGAGCTAGAAATGTAGAATTCTTTGAGGAACTTTTAAAGTGTTCCTTTATGACATCAGGCTGTAAAACCCCTTTAGTTTCATTTTTAATTGTGAGCTTAGTTTTGTGTGTGTACATGAAGTACTGTCTAACATGGGACTGTACTTAAAGTTTCTTGAAATGTAAATATGCACAAGAACAAAATCCAGCACCATAAAATACTAAAGGGTAAATAGTTTTTTTTCCTCTCCAGGGTTGTTGCAGTGCACAGCTAATTGCCTGTCTGTTGCATTCATAGTAAAATGTGCAGAAATGTTTTGTCACGTAGTCCAAGTAGCTTTCAATCTCATTCCTGGTTCACATTTTGAAATAAACATCTTTGTTAACATCATAGCGCCGCCTTACAATCTTTGTCTGCAATGCATTCAATTATTTGTAATATGAATCGTGATTTTAATCTAATGGATTCTGCATACTGGCTCACAGCAGTGAAAACAGTATCAGTTGGGATCATTTGCATGGAACAGTTTGCATGATGCAAGGAAGATGTGACTAGCTGAGGGCCATGCGGCCTTTTGTACTGGTCATCAAAGTATGAAATGACTCACTTTAAGGGAAGTGTGCTAGCCATTGCATAACACCTCAGATCACAGCGCACTTTTAGCATACATCTGCATTTATGCAGTTACTGAGATTTGTAACCGAAGGCAAGCTGTGTGCATCTTTTTTTTTTTTGTATGTGGTGTGTTAAGAATGTGGTAATGGGAGGGATTGAGGATACAAAGCTTTAATGTGTCTTTGTTTCTCTGTAACAAGGAATCATTTAACAAGCTGACTCAAAGCCACATCTCTTTCTGAACCAGGAATGTTTGGTTAACAGTTACTGAAAAAAAAACCCCAATGGTCATTCTGTGCTGATTTTCAAACAAAAAAAATATTTTTCAGACATTTTCAGACGCTTGCTTATTGCAGTTGATATCAAATCCCTGCTCTGAACCAAGAATAAAACAATCTCTGAATTGTCAGGAATCCAATAAAAGAAAACAAAAACGGAAAAATTTGTCTGAAAACCATCTGCTTACATTAGTTGATGGCAAAATCCAAAACGCAGCCGTTGGATGATCTTCAGAGGAAGTATTGCTTTACTAGGCCACAGCGTAAATGGCTTTCTTGAGAAATGTTTTGAGCTGTGTAGTTTATGTGAGGCCTTGTAGCTTGGAGAAATGACTGCAAGGTCTAATTTTACCATTGCAAGGATTTTAGGCTAGCTGACAGTTGAATTGCACTCCTGCAGGGCTTTCGTTCCCATGTTTGTTGCTAATGAGTAAGTGTGTGTTTTTCTTAATTCCCGGCACTTGTTTGTAAAGTAGCAAAGATTATGTAAAACTATAGTCTTTGCACAGGTGGACCAAATTTTAAAAAGCAAAATTATCAAGCGGTCATGGTTACAATTTTGTAACAGAGTAACTAAATTTTAGGTTTTGTACAGTAACTGATGCAGTAACTTCATGTGGAAAAAAATAAATAAAATGTGTATGTGTGCAGATTATTGTCTGCACAAAGAGTCTGACAACAGCCAGTGCTCCACACAGAGATCTGATCCGATCATCATCAGTCTGTCTGGAATTACATGATGTAACAGAACAAACTGAGACAGACTCAATCCAGAAGAACTGTGGAGAACAACATCTCCAAGATGAAGAAAAAAACCTACCTGGAAAGCTACCTGAAAAACGATGGGCAAGTGCACAAACGCTGTAATACCAAATATTTATTTGATTTAGTTAACAGAAGTTAATTGATAAATTAAATCTATTTATGGCGTTATTTCCTCAATTTACAGCATTTTTACATGGTTGTTTTCTTCATCTTGGAGACGTTACCACAGTTCTTCTTCGTGATCGACATTCAGAACCTATAATTGATAACATTTTTCCAGATCGATTATTTCGATTACTTTCCCTTCAAAAACAATACTGCGTGAATTTGCGTCATGGGAGGGGCTTCTGCCAGGGGCTTCCAGTCTCTGTACATCGCAAAGGATTTGACTCCCTTGGCTCCAGTGAAGCGAAGCGGGTTTAAACTCCTCGTTACAGAAGATACACTGTGCCGTCGCAATCACATTTTTCCTGCACTGCCAGACATGTACAAGACATGACCTGAAAAAGTGAACATGCTCATGTTTCTTAGTAAGAACTTCATGAAAGAAATTCATGCCCATATAGTGACATGACAAGATCACTAAGAACACCTCATGCAACCGTGTTTAGGAGAGTTCTATTTTCATTACAACAATCTGTTGTTTACATTGATACATTGC
>JAUMHI010000064.1:16501356-16513157 GCA_032359435.1 Enteromius unitaeniatus
CGGCATCCCCAAAGAGCCCTCAATGTCTATGTGGAAATTAAAATTGAGAAGTGAGCACCGGCACCAGAAGGAAGGCTGAATTAACAGACCACCCTCTGGACGCCATTAAGTGTGCCCACCCCCAAGGCCCTAAATGTATGTGTCATGTGGCAATAAGTAATGAGTGTGTCTAAATGTTGATGTAAGATTGAGATACAGGTGGCCACCCGGAGACAGAGGAGTACCACCTACCCCGCATCCCAGTGATCCACCCGCACCCCGAAAACCCTACCTGTATGTTGGAGTGTTGGAGGCATTAGGGATGGGGAGGAAAGTATCGGAAGGGGCAAAATACCCCCTCCCCCGCTGACTTCCATAGGCACCCCCATTGTCCCAAATCCACCCAGGGCAGGAGCCCCAGGCCCATCCAGACCAGGGCCCATGGCAGCCCGGGGCAGCCCACCAGTCCCCACAGCAGAGGAAAAACTACCCCCACCCCATCATTCAGTCAACTCCCAGACTACATAAGACGATAGACACCCAGGTTGGACCCGTCTTCCACCCCCAATGGATTCCCAGCCCGGAAGCAGAGCGGCCCTATGAATACACGCCCCCCCAGACATACCCAGGAGCATTACAGCTGCCAGGTCAACAACCTACGTCCGCAAGCTCAGGCCTCCCCAGCAGCACCACATGCAGCCGCCAGGAAAAGCAGCACCCAAGAGCCACCAACGCCCCATCCAGGCCAGGACCGTAGTCCCAGCACCGAATCCCCCACAAAGCCCACCCCCAGGGGAACTCCCAGATGCCCAGAGCCCATACGGCCCATGCCAACAACATAAACCAGTGCCGGACAGAATCATGACATTCACCCACACTAAGTGATGGAGCTGATTAAAGGAGCCCAACGTGATTGATCTGAGGTGGCAGCAGACGCTGTGTCAAGACAAATATAGTCTAACAGCTGATCTCTATATTGGTTGATGTTAAGATTATTTTTATTTTTCCAGTTCATGAGGACCTTCTGTAGTGATACCCTCTAGGGTCCCAACAAGCAGGTTAATGGAGAGGTTGGAATGGAGCATTTAAGACACTTTGATAAGTCTTCACAAATCCCATTATTTTGTATTGTATTAATTGTAAATCTGGATTTCTAATCAATTCAAATGTTTTTAAGCATATCTGAGACCAGAAGTTATGGTCCCAGCTGATTAATAGATCTTCCTCCCATTTTGCAGTAGGAAGTGATACTGATTTGTCTATATTGGAAAGTAACCTGTATATTTAGACAGTAATTTGGGGGTATTGAGATTAAACAATTCAGCCACACTTGGTGGTATTTGTGATTTGATATCATTAGACTTAAGTCTCCTTTTTATTATAGATTTAACTATTCTAAATATTGGATATTCTAAAAATCTGTTCTTGTTAATCCCATATTGTTTAACTAATATATCAAAGGGAATAAATACTGAGCCTTCGAATATATGGTCTAGGTGTTTAATACCTTTACAACTCCAATCTGTGTAAGTATATCATATTATCGTTTAGTAATATGTCAGGATTGTTCCAGATGGCATATTTGTTGTTTGATAATTGAGCTAATGAATGGCAGATCCGAAATCTCTATTTTATTGCATAATGCCTGTTCTACATCTAGCCACGGTTCATCTAAAAGGGTGTGTGTTAGCCACCCTGAAATGTGTTGAAGCCTGTTGGCTAAGAAATAATGCTAAAAGTTAGGGAGATCTAGTCCTCCTTTATCCTTGGTCTTTTGCAGCGTTTTTAAACTAATACGTGGGGGTTTACCTTTCCAAAGAAATTTAGAAATGGAGTCCAGAGATCTAAACCAGTCAGGTGATGGTTTGCTCGGGATCATTGCGAATAGATAATTAATTCTTGGCAAAATCATAATTTTTATTGAGGCGACTCTTCCCATGAGTGATATGGGTAGAGACTTCCATCTGGCTAGATCATTTTCTTCCGTCTTTAAAAGTGGGATGTGGTTTAATTTAATTAAATCTGCCAACTTAGGTGACACATTAATACCTAAATATTTAATATTTCTGGATTGCAGTGGAGTAGACAAATTCTGTAAGACGCAATTTATTGGAAGAACTGTAGATTTTAACCAGTTTATTGAATAATCTGAGACTCTTGAGAAAGAGTTTATTAATGTTATTACCTCAGATAGAGTAGTTTGCGAATGCTGAAGCAACCTGTCATCTGCATAAAGACTAACTTTACGTTCTATATTATCTATATCTTAATGCCTCTAATCACTGTTGACTGTCTAATTGCTGCTGCTAATGGTTCAATAAAAATTGCAAACAGTGAGGGGGAGAGGGGGCATCCCTGCCTTGTGCCTCTCTTAAGACAGAAGTTGGTGGATGTTTGGTCATTTGTCCTAACACATGCTGTTGGAGAGTTATACAATATTTTTTACCAGTTTATGAAAGATTTCCCAAAACCAATTTTTTGTAAAGCTGCAAACAGAAAATTCCAGTTAACCCTATCAAAAGCCTTTTCTCCATCTAGAGACAATATTGTAATTTGAAGGTTTTTATTGCAAGTTAAGTAATCTACGTGTATTTGTTGAGGAGTGCCTCCCTTTTATGAAACCAGTTTGATCTGGGTGAATTATGAAAGGGGTTATATTCTCTATTCTTTTTGAGAGAGCTTTGCAGATTATTTTGATGTCCACATTAATTAAAGATATTGGACGATAGCTGGAAGGCAATACAGGGTCTTTGCCTGCCTTTAGCAAAAGACTAATGTTGGCAGAGTTCATATTTGGTGGAAGTCTACCATTTACTCTGGTTTCTTGCAACATCCTGTAGAATGGTGGTGCCAGAATTTCCCAGAATTGAATGCCAGTTAATGACATTATTAGCAAATTGCGTTCATGAAGTATTACCTTGGATACTAGTGCCACATAGCATCAGATCTTGGTTTGTGATCTAGGCCATGAACACTTGCTGTGGTATATGGGTTAACCCATTTGCACGAACAGCGTAGCTAAGTCCGACCCAGATGTTACATCAGTTGTAAAGTCCTTCGTTCTGACAGACCTGTGGTCTGAAAACAAACTTTACTACGAACAATGCAAGATGTGGTAAAAATTCAAACAAGAGTCAGTTCAAACCTGTGTAATCTGCTCATCACACAAAGAATGAAGTAAAATGTAAAAAGTCATGGATTATGATACGTTTATGCTGCTTCTTTGTCAAGGTGGTATGTTGGTTGGTTTGTGTTCCACAAGAAGGCAAGGCGTAAAATCATATGGGATGATATGAGGCAGAGCAAATGATGACATATTTCTTTTTTAACTGAACTATTTCTTTAACACGGCGCTGAATTGATTGCTAGGTTGTGTTGAGCACACTGCTGCAGGAGGGCTTGTTATTTTGCATTCTGTGCTGCAATTTATGACCCACGTACAGGTCACTGAGTGCAGCAGCAGCGAAGGGAGAAACTTGCAGTCTATCTTAAATGCCTGCCAAGCAGCATCTCAATGCTACAGCAGTCCCCGTACCAGGAAGAGGACACACAGGACCCCAGGGGGTAAAATGCACACAAGATTGTGTTTTTCTGCTATTGAAGGATGCTACCAATACATATTTTTTATTGATTTTTAGTTTATTTAATCTGAATTTAATCTTTTATTGATTTTTACTTACATTTTATCTGTATCTATTTCTAATCATGTTTTTATTTCAAGTAAAATAACAATCAAAATCCAAATGTTCACCATTTATTCACCCTCATTTTGTACCAAGCTCACAACTAAATAACAATTTTAAAAGAATATTTTTCTCGCAATTATGCATTTACGTTTCACGATTCATCTCGCAAGTCTTATTTTTTTCTCAGAGCTGTGAATCTGTAAATTAATGGAATAAAAATAACAATTAGCAAGTCCTTACACTTTTGACATGTTTCTTGAAATTGCAAGTTTACATCTCAATATTCTCAGAATTTCTTCTCAGAATTCATAGTTCATATCTCACAATTCTTACTTTTTTGCTCCGAATTCTGTTTACATCTTGCAATTATAAATATAACTCTGAGTGCCTATCATTCACACTCTAAAAATGTCTGGGTTAAAAAATAACCCAATCGTAACCCGACGCTGGGTAAATATTGGACAGAACACCAGCACGTTGGTTTACACATTGTAACCCAGCAGGCTGGGTTATTAAGAATTCCTTTTTTGTTAAAAATCTATTTTATTGGCAACTGACATTCACAATCATTGAAAATGCAAAAATCACAGAAGTGCAGTTGCAGTAAATTCAAAAATTGGTTCTAAATGACGTCTATTTAACTGTTAAACATAACAGTTAAGCTATTTAAATACACAGTGAAATGACACTGATAATTAAGATTTAAAAAGACAATACAAAATCAAAGATTACTTAAAATTTATAAAGAGGTAGATGTGCACTCCTTAGGATAGTTAAAGGCATAGTTCACCCAGAAATGAAAATTCCGTCATTAACTCCTCACCCTCATATCGGTACAAACCCATAAGACCTTCATTTATCCGTGAGCTTTCAGACCAGGGTGAGTAATTAATGACAGAATTTTCATTTTTGGGTGAACTATCATCAAACAGTTAGAAAGCATTGAAGCAAAGGTCTACAACTGTCAACATTTTTTAAAAGAATTGCAAATTATATTTTCAGTTGTGTTTTTCACATGACAAATTGTGACATAATCCACACACAATTGCAAAACTTGCTTGCGTTTTCATGAATGCACAGTGACCTCAAAATTTCAAATGGAAAAGCAAAGTCCATTTAAAACTGTATTGTCTGTGTGTTATGATTAATGAGCCTGTCATATTTTAAAAATGCAGCATCAAAGTAGTTTTACAGTGTTGAATAGAAAAATATTGTGTATTAATGCAAAGGTACATTTTCAGATTCAGTGATTTATTGTTCAGCTCAGTTCAGTGTAAATAGCATCTGTGCTGAGTTGATGATATTGCTGTAAATTAAGTGTCCCCAAATAAGCAAGCCAGAGGTGACAAGGAACCAAAACTCCATCGGTGACAGTAATGGTACTTTTAAAAAAAAATAAAAAAAAAACAGGCTCAGTCGAGGGGCCAGTTCTCCTCTGATTAGATGAACCAGCAATTCAGTTTCAGGCTGTAGCACAGTCTGATTGAGCAGATATTATTAGTAGTAACTTACCTTAAACGTTAAAACCAGTGGCTTTGCTCCGACGTCCTTTCAAAATGACCGTTAGAGAAGCGATTTAAATTTTTAGGGCGCGAGAGTCGTTAAGTTACTCGGCGCTGGGCTGAAACAAGCAGATTTAACCCAACACCTGGAAAACCTGAAACTACCCAAGTGTTTAAACTGTAATAAAATAACCCAACAAAATGACCCAAGACACCCAGCACTTTGGGTTGAAAAATAACCCAGCCATTTTAGAGCAGGTCTGAATTTATATTTCGCATTTTTAAATACCTTGCAATTCTGACTTTTACAGCAAATGTAAATATATTCTACAATTCTGAGTTTATATCTTACTGACAGTAGTGTAGCAATGAATTAAGTACATATTAAAAGCAAGCTAAGTTTTGGTCGACAGTGAATTTACTGACCAACTTGAACATGGAATTTTGCCTCTACAATATATACAAGTATTTTATTATTTTATTCTTAGAAACTAAAATACAAAGGACATATGGTTGGAACAAATCACAAATTTAGGGTTGTTAATGTATTTAGAAGCTAACATAAGCAAGCCAACATACGCTAATAACAACAGTTATTATAGCGTATGAGTCAGGCTGGTCTATCACGACAATATGATGTGACGTGATCCCTCAGCCTCGAGATTCATGAATATTAATACCATAACCAATTGGCTGAGAAGGCGCTATGCTGCTGAATTGTACTATGGGGAAGGATTGAGCTTATGTTTATTAAATAGGTGGCGTGAATACCCGCGTAATGTTACGAAGCAATATGGCCATGTTAATAATAATCTGCGCTTTCGTCATAGAACGACTGCGCGCGGATGGATGGCAGGTTTTTATCGCGCCTCGTCACCCGTCATTAATTCACCTCTGCAGTGGGATCCCCGAGTGCATGAATAAAGAGTGCTTGATGTCTGGTCTACAGACTACAGACCTCTCAGACTACAGCCAGAGTAAAACTCTGCTTTTTGACAAGTTTACAATTATTACTGTGTCTAATAATCAGACTACCTTTCCTCACTTCCGAGACAACGGACCACGCCCCCATGTTTTTTGAGTCCTTAAATTTATTTTTATTGATGTTTTTAAATTATTTTTGGGTTGTGTCACACCCAAGATATTCTTACAAGCCTAGCTGTCTTGTTTGCAATTCTGGCCAGTACAAATAAGTGTTAAGAAACTGCTTCATACATTAAAACTTAAAAAGCAAGGTATCAGCAGCACTAGTGAAAAATATTCTGGATGTTCAATTAATGTTGAGTGGTCTGAATTTGTTTTTCTGTAATGTTCTTGCCATTTCATTGCACTGCTGTATAAACTGAATATTTGGAGCATCAGGATAAAATGGATACATCAACTTGATTTATCTTCAAACTGGTCTTTTCTGGCGTTATAGGTTAACAACTGACCAAACCAACCAACTGGCACAAAAACTACACTGCATTGCCTTGAAATAATTAAAATAAAAGATTATTTAAGACCTGGCTCAACAGTAACTGTCCTTTTTTACTGGAAGTCTTAACGTAAAATTCTATAGCAGGTGTATTTATGCATTTTAATTACTTTGAGCTAAACAAATTTGCTTATATGATGTATTTATTTTATTAAAGTATTATTCTATTTTATTGCTCTCCACTGAAAAGTGAAATGCAATTAACTGAGCCATTGTGCCAAAAATGATGACGCTATTAAACACGTTTTATTTGATAGTTATCATACTGCACCCCCTGGTGTTTGAAAACTGTGCTGTGATTAGAGCACTGTAATTAGTTGAATACCTTATAAGATAAGTAATTAAGGCAGACTTTGAAACAGAATGTGTATTTAAACAATGATATATTACTATCATGGTGAACACATGTCTGTTTATCCATAAACACTTCACCTAGTCCTAGAAGGCTACAATAGTAACAAGCTATATGTTTTACTGTCTACATGTAAGACATAGGCAACATCAGAAAATACGAACAAAGATCATTAATGTATAAATGAATAGCTACAGTTCTAACTTTTATGTTCAAATTATTCATATTTATTGTATTGTAAGCAGACAACTGTCCCCTTGATGGAAGATCGGTTTCTCAAAAAATCTGTTAAATAATAATCTTTGATATTAAAACAATCAACTGTGGTCTTGTGTGCAAGCATTTTTTATCTAAAATACCTAGAATTACTTGTATATCTCTCTTTGCCCCAATGCACAGTTTAATAACACTGTTTGTGTGAGTGCCAGTGTCTTCTTCCTCTGTTGATAGGAACAGGAACCGAGGGATGTGGTATATTCATGGCCACAGATCACGCACACGACGGAGAAGTTATTTTCCTGCTGTTTTTAAAACTTCAAAAACTCAACGGATGCCATCATAAAAATCTACGTAAAAAGTTTTACATATAAAGAACCAGACAGCACTTCTGACAGAATGTTTTAAATAACCTATAGTCGCATGGGATGAAGACTGCAGTCAAATTAGAAGTCTATTAAGCTTTGCTTTGGTTTAAATTAACACCAAAGATGAACATGCTGCCATCATATTCTCACCCCTCAACTTCTTTCACACTTTGTTGTTTTTTTGTTTTTTTTGGAAGATATTTTAAACAGTTGAGGTAGACATTATGGGCTACGCTCAACTGTTTGGTTATGCCAACATTTTTCAAATTAGCCTAAGACACTTGTGGGTAAATGTACATTTTTGGTTGAACTAGCCATTTAACATGAGGCTCGCCATATGGGGGCAGACTGTGAAATCAATGACTGATTTTGTTTACAGTGGCACCAGTAACCAAAAACGTGTGTTTTATATGCATTTTGTGGGTGTGGGCAATATAAAGAATAATTACATTACATGCACTAAACACCAAATGTATGTAAAAACAAATAAATTAATATAAACACACCCTGTCAGCCGAATTTCAACGCGCCACACAACATGCCTTTACATCTGTAATCTAGCGCGAATCTCGCCCGCCTTCCTCTTAGATAATGCAGAAGCGGTTTACCGTAAATAAAACATAGGAGCGCAGACTAAAAATTTTGTTACAAGTGGCAGTCCTCATGCAATAAATAACAATAATATGCTAAACAAAAGTAACGCGTAACTGGATATTAATGGCACTAACTGAGTGGCTGTAATCTACTAAAGAGAATGAATGAGCTCGTTTATGCGCGCTATTCGCCTGCGACGTCGCATACGATAACACGCAGACGGCCTTATTACTTGCATTGAACGCTAAAGCTGACGTGTTTCCCGCCGCGGGTTTCTGGGTTATGTGCGCAACGCGTTTTCATATTTAGGGCAAAATGGCGTAGTGGTCGTCTGAGGGAAGATTCTTGGTGTGCCTGTGGGCTAGTTGAACTCCCCTGCGCCTTCACGCAGTGGATTACGGTATTGCGTACTGAGGGGTGTATACATCCACGAAGCGTTTCGCGAGAAAGGGGTAACCGTTCGTTTCTAGGCAGTTGTTCTGGGGGACTCCTGTATATTTAACGCTATTTTGGGAGGTGGGATGAGGAAGAATGAAAGAGGTCTTCCGACGGAGCGGTCGTAAACATGAACGGTGCTCTGTACATTTCGTTTTTCCAAGGTCAGCTGGAGTCCGCGCTGGAGCAGGTAGTGCAGCTCGCCGTTCAGGAAATCACCAAGACTGTCGGGGCCACTCTGAATTCAATGCTATTGGAAACGGCCACCAAAGAGCAAGAAAACCAGCGTTTAAGGGCTACCCTTCAGTCTCGTGGAGGGAACGGGAAAAGCAGTGCGTCTAAAGGGAAAACAGACACGAACGATGAAACAAAGCAGCACACCCCCAGTAAAAGCCCTGAATGTGGCGTTCAATCTGAAACGCTCAGGCGAGAACAGAAAGCTCGAGCTGTTGGTAAGGCTATTTGAGAGCAAACCGTGTTTTTATTGAATGGGAAGGAACAATGCATCTTGGGTGTTTTCAAAACGCTCGTGTTTACAATGCAAATGTGACTCGGTGCGCAGTGGCGAGGTTTGTGAAAACAAGGGTATACACCATTTTGAACGAAAGGAGGAAGTCGTAATAAACTTGGTCTGCTTTCAATTCCCTAATTGTTTTAGAAACGTGTCAGGAATGACCCCGCGGTTCAACCCAGACCATGCCCTGGTGGAAAATCCAGCTTTAGGCTTCTGGTTGGTCTTTAGCTGGTTGACTAGCTCCTAAAACCATCTTGACCAACTGGTCTGCTAGTTAGAACCAAGTTATGGCCATCAAATAGAAACCATAGCTAAACACGACTACAAGAATATGCTGAATTTGATTTGTGAGTCTTGTTTCTTTTCTTCAGTTTAGATGGTGGTTAAGATAAGCTGGTCTGCACAGCACACTTCCATTCAAACCAATCATTTACTGAAAGGAAGTCTGCATAATTGTGCATGGGAGACCGTAGTGGAACAACTCATTGATTTAGACCCAATGTTTTGTCTTTGTGGTGTGGAAATGCATGATTGTAGGAAGTTTTTGATGTCTGGACTTTGAAACGAGTCTTAGTCAGCAGTCTTCAGGCCTGTGTGGGCACGTATGCATAGACCTTTTAATGTTTGGAGTATGGCTGACTTGTTGTGACTGCTGCCAGTGGCTGGGTTTGGTGATGACGCTTCTGTCGTTGAGCTGCTCCTTAGCGCTGCTTTTCATACTGCAGTGACGGTAGCCATGGGGAGGGTGCCTTTGCCTTGCATTTCGGCCAATGGAGGTGATTAGAAGAGGCCACACCTACCAGACCCTGCGGAGGGTATCCATGGTTGGGGTTTCAGGGGGAGTATTATGAGAGCCTTCATCCTAAACGACACTGCAGCCAAATCACAAAGGAGCCCAGTGATCTGCTTTGATGTCATTGCTTGGCGTGTCAACATGCACACAAAGAGTTTTTTCCAAAATGCACCAGTTAATTTGCTTGCGACAGATGCGGCACTAGAATTCAATGGGAATATGTGATCTTGATTCATTTAAGTCATCGTGGCAGTTACATATGGTTCAAAATTGTATTTGAATAAGTAAATCGTTATTATTTTCAACTGCAGCTTTCTTGAAGTCAGCATTAACGGTTAGGATGGCCAATTGGGGCCATTGTGAGAGGCTTTCAGCAGACGGTGTACACTTGTGATATTAGAAATGTGTAGCGTTTTTGCATTGTATGCTATTTTCTCTCCAAAATAATTCATGGAGTGATATTATAGCTATTATGTAGCAATAAAATATTTAGGCCTTTGAAAAGGGAGAAACTGTAAAGAAAGCCATATATATCTGGCGACATATAAACACACTGCAAGAAGAAATAATTTTTAACATTAGTTGCTATAAATAATGCTGTGATTAGGACAAAGACAGTGTTGTTGAAAACCGTATCTCTAAAATCGATTTTAATTATTTTTTTTACGATTCATTTTAGTGCACATAAAAAAAAATCCTAAGAAATGATTTTTTATCAGTGTCTCACAGCCCTGTTGCTTTCCAGCCTCTCCTTGTCATATAGATCCAATCTATTGCGAAAGGATAAAGTCATCATGCCTTAAATGTATGTTCTGTTTCTATCTGCAATGCATCATATTACAGAAGTGAAATGGGTATTAAATGGCATTTCATATTGCTTAGAAAGTGCTGCACATTTTCATCATAAGTGTGAGCCAGCTTGCAAATTGCACAGTTTAAGACTGAAGAGCGAATATGATTTTCCATCACGGCTTGGTATAAGGGCTTGTTTTGTTCATATTTTATCCTTAGACTGCAAGGCATTTAGGGACTTTTAGATGTGGTCTTTCAGTTGTCTGATCAGAATGTGCTCCGTACAGTCAGGGAGGAATGCAGAGGACTGCATGCTGTGCATTGTAAAGGCTGTATTTCTGCAGGGTGATGCATTTCACACAAGTTACACGAAAAGGCTCAAATTAAAATTCAGACCTGCAGCACTTCCTTCTGATATAAATACAAGCCACCGATACTCTGTCACTAGACGAAGTGCTGGGATAATTATGCAGAGAATACTAATGATTCCTCTTCTAAATGCACCTAAACGTTTTAAAACCTCAAACTGAAATGTTCAGTATCACTTAAAAGTCTTGCTTTTACAGTCTGTTGATAAATGTTATGTTGGGTTTTAAATTTAAAAAAAGGGTGTGTGTGTGTGTGTATATGTATGTATCAGTTTAAAAAAAAAAAATCTATTTACTTGGTTTTGCAGTGTAAGCTTCCCAATGTGGCCATCATACATGCAAATGTTATTATAGGTCAGGCTTAAAAGACACCGTTCAGTTTTATACAGTCCATCAGTTTCATTTCTGAATCAACAGAAACGCATTTGTAATGACATTTTTCTTAAATTGCCTTAACATCTTCACGTAGCGTAATTGAGGTTTTAAATCTGAACTTTTCCTGCAGAAAGTAGGGAGCGAAACAAATCGGTGTGATTCTAAGAAATGTCAGCCAGCTGCTTTATTTTGTGGCTTTCTCTGCAGTGTGCGGCTGGCGCAGAGTGAGATTGGAGAACTTGCAGTCAATAAACTACCTGTTTGTGTCACAAGAACTTTGCAGGTGGATTTTTCTGAGTGAATATATCGTAATGTTGTCTCTGTTTTCAGGTCAGTTAAAATCTGTTATG
>JAUMHI010000064.1:16513257-16524438 GCA_032359435.1 Enteromius unitaeniatus
AACTTTGCAGGTGGATTTTTCTGAGTGAATATATCGTAATGTTGTCTCTGTTTTCAGGTCAGTTAAAATCTGTTATGGAACACGTGCTGGAATTTGCCGTCTATGAGCTGACTAAAATCGTGGAAGACAGCTTTGACGACCTGCTCTCGGAGTTCACCAAGAAGGAGCGGGAAAACCAGATATTAAAAGAGCAGTTAAAGGACAAGAACACGGCGGAGGATGGTGATGTGCTTGCTCTGGAAACAGACGACCGCGAAAATGACTCTGCCTCTCCTAGCAGTTCCAAAGCTGAAAAACAAGAGCAGGACCAATCGCCCAAAAAAGAGAGGGAAAAGGAAAAAACTGAAACCACAAATGGTACGAACGGTCTTGTTGTCTAGTAATTGATAATGAGAATGTATGAACTCTACCACGCTTGGGGTCTGTAAGATGCTTTTAAAGAATCTCTCAAATATACAGTAGCCTATAAACAATAATATTGATCAATTAGTAAATGTGTTTTAAAGATATATTTTTGCCTTTTATTAGGAATGTACAGTCTTTTGTAATTTATTCCTAAGATGCAAAACCGAATTTTTAGCATTATTACTCCAGTCTTCAGTTTTTATTTTATATGTAAATCTTATCATAAATGCTGTTGTGCTGATTAATATTTTGTTAAAACCTTGTTTATTTAAAGTAGATCTTTAGACAAAATCTTTAGTGTCAGCTTTGATCAGTTGAATGCATCGCTCCTTACTGAACTTCCTGGTAGTGTAAAGTTGGATAGAATCACTCCTTTCTGGGGAAAGAATCTACGCCGAATAAATTGTTCCCACTGATAACATAATTTATTTGCATGTGTTGTCAGCATTGTTTTAGTGACTGGTTAACTAAACGAATTATGGAAATCAGGTAACTGTATAAATCCTATTTACCTGATGGAGGTCCCTTACTTTCAGGCAGGATCTGAGCACTAAGTGAAGGATTCAGACTACTGTGATATGGCTTACTTTACTGTAACTCATCATACTGTAACATCATTTCTCTACCTGGAACCCCAACTTGCCTCCTCGTGGTTCTTCTTGAGGAAGATCAGCTCTTCTCTCAATGAAGTTCACAATTGTCTTCACATTAGTTATTTTCCTATCATGTTGGATATGCAACTGTTGTCCATTTTTTTTTGATTGGCTCCTACGATCAGTAAAACGTGTAGACAAACATTATTTAGTCCCCAATTTCCATAGGCAGAAATCTAGTGCATCAAGGTTTTGAGAATAAGATGCAATCTAACTTTTCATAGAAGGCATGCCAGTCACAAAAAATGACAGTGAGTTCATTTAAAAACGGCTGGTGTGGAGCTAATGTTAAAAAGCTGATGTAAAATGTTGAGTATTCAGTATACCCAATGTTCAAAGGTAATATTACACCAAAATTTAATTTCCCCTTTTATTAACGCGTTCTATTGGCACGCCTCAGTTTATTGTTCAATGGCAGACAGAGCAGAAGTACTTTATTGTTTTGCCATCTGTTCTTTGGGTTTCATTCAAAATTCTATTTTTAAGCTGTTATGTAAAAACAAAGTACACCGGGCCAACCATTCTGCTCACAATAAAAGTCTTGTTTCAGACTGATAGTGCCTGCATTGCAGGTAATCACTGAAGACCCAGGTGTTTGTACTGAAATATGTTTGTGCTTAACAGTTATTATAAGAGTTTAATTTCTTTCTTACTAACCATTGTTATTGCTTTCAAATACAAAAATCACCTTTAAAAGTGAATTCTATGTTGTTTACAAGTGAATTGCAACAAAAACCTCTCTAGATCGAAACGAAGGTCATTAATTCATTAAACCAGTCATCATTTCCATCTCTATAATGCTTTTTCCCCAACAGAACCAGACAAGCAGACCGTCATCGCAGTGTCTCAGGACTGGGTGCCCATCCTTGACAAAGTCTTTGGGCAGAAGTGGTGCAGTGACCTCTGGCAAATCAAAGAGGTCACCAGCAGTAAAGAAGAGCGCACTGGGCTGAGCTCAGGCTCAGTGACCGACATGGACAGCTTAATTCGGGAGACTCTCATGCCGTCTTGCCTGGCCACTCAGAGGAAGCTGGAGCTTGAGGTGGGCCAGCCGCCTTGGTTGCCACTCGACGATATGGAGGTGGTTTCTCTCACCTCTGAGGCACAAAGTGTTCCTGTCATCAGCTCCTCAGGTAGGCTGAGTTGCGCTGCTGATCTAGTACAGTCTGTGCTGGGGTCATAACTGAATAAATGTAATCTGGTTTACGTAAACAAATTCCAAAAATGATGTATTTGTATTTAGAATATTACGGTTTAAAATGTGAGGTTACTTTTTTATGGATTACATGATTACATATATACACGGTGGCAGTAAATTTATCATAATTTTTGAAAAAAGTAGAACTAGGGAGAATCAATAAATTAAGTTAACTAAAGTGTCCTTTTAGCTTTGCCTATATTCAGTCTATAACCAGACAGATTTACAAAACAAATAATTCTGCAAGTTAGTAAACACTGCCGATGTTTTTCGAAATATTTCAAACCTCGTTCATATATTGCAGCGATAGTTAAAGTTTAACCTAAGTTTGAACAACACTTTCACCTGTTTATAGATCTCTGATAACAGTTAATGGTCACATTGACATGCAGGTAAACAAACAAAGTGTTTCTATTTTTAGAATAATTGTATGTACTGTATATATTATGTGCTGTAACTATAAATACACACTCATACAATATATATTTAAAAAATATTTGAAAAAATTTAATTGTTTAACAGCACTATATCCATTCTTTCAGCTTTTTTAATGTCATTTAATTGGGTAGTGTAGTAAAGCATATTACATCATATCATATTAGCATATCATCACAGCATATTAGAGCATACAAGTCATCTAAAACGTGGTCAGAATTTGTTATCTAAAGTGCATAACCTAGATTGTTACTACAAATTGTTTTCATTATGCAATTAGTAACAAACTACACTGCAAGTAATCCATCCAGCACTGAGTAGGGTTGTGATCTGAAATCATGTCAACTTTTCAAGTCGCTGTCTTTGTAAATACAGGGGACGACTCTCAAATCAGATCCCCGTCAATGTTGCAACGACTCCTGACGCTTCCTTCTCAGCTTCTTGAGGACGATGATGAGTCCATGGATGCCGTTCCCAGCACGGAAGTGTCCACAGATCCGGGTGATTCGCAACTCGGTAAGGGCTCAAAGAGTGACCAGATGAATAAGAAAAAGGAAGATGAGGAAGAGGAGGACGACGAAGAGGACGATGAGACGGCAGACAGGACTGAGTCCTTGAAACACAAAGGTAGGAGAAAATCCCATGCTTGCAAAGAATGCGGCAGGAAGTTCAGCCGAAAGCATCTTCTCAGAGCCCACCGACAAACACACGAGGAGACGGCCAACCGATGCCCACAATGTGGAAAGAGTTTCTCCCAGCCTTCAAGGCTCCAGGCTCACTTACGAACGCACGCAGACAAAACGATATGAGAGCGGGTAGATGAAAGAAATTCCGGAGGATTTCCCGTGATGGTTGCTTCCTCGAAGTGAGTCAGACTTTCAAATCCATTTCAAGTACTGGTGAAGGAAATACAAGAAACGTGTAGCCTTTTTTTTTTGCTATGTTGAAGGTACACCGAGGTAAACGAATTAGACACAATTTGAGATGTTTTTACCTCCATTACGTTTCCCTGATTTTAGGGAATATTGGAAGAAGCAACAAGCTGTCTGTAGATATCAAAGTAGGGCTGTATAGACCATCACAACAAGGATTGAAGAATTTCCTTTTTTCCATTGGGTGTTTTTTTCATAACTCAAGTTTTAAAAGATCCTAAAACTTTGTAAATATTTCAAACGTGTTACATGAAGATGTCATGAAAAAAGAAGTCGCTAGTTAATAGGTCCCGTCAGCATGCTGGTCTTGTTTCTTTTTACAACCTTTTGAATGTGAGCAAACGAACCAGAGAGAGTGTAACGCGTCTCCTGCGATCAAATCAACCTTTCCTTACTGACTTAGTACTCAACATGAAATACCTCTTATGTTTAGATGTCATACTGGATTTTTATATCATTAAAAGTCTCGACGTACACGTCAGATTCTAGATGTTTTCTTCAACCTTTCGCCGTGGATTGAGGATGTCTCACAGTTTTTGACTTGAACTTACACATTTGCCACCGACTGCATGACATGCACAACCAAGGATATCTTCAAGGGGCGAGGAGGATGAGATGACAGGAAAATTACATCGAAATGGTTATTAAAAAGAAACCTGAAGCTCCTAATACTTCATTTTTTTTTTTTTATGTCACTGACTTTCCTAGTATCCTCAACTAGAGTAGCGTCTTCCTGTACTGTTCGGCTGTGGCTCGATGTCTTGAACTTGAAGATTTGGTTTTCCCAGCCATCTGTGGCATGTACACGAATACAGAGTCTTCCTTAGGGAAGCCGTTATCTACCATTTCCAGAGAGGCAGACGGATTCTGCACTTACAATTTTCGCCCTATATCGAAGGGATATAGGTCCCACCTGTTACGCACATTCCCACTCTCGACCCTAAAGTTTTACTCCCTCTCTATCACTAATAAGCATGATGGGGGGGGCCGGGGAAAAGTACAAGGTGTTACTGTTACTTCTCGGATCAATACCTCATCGAAGGGACCATATCATTAGGGACTTCTGCAATATCAGGAGGTAAGGTCCTGCTCAAAAAACAAACAAACACAAAGAAACGTTTACAAATGAAACGGGACCGGCCAGTTGGCCTGCTTATTATTTGATCGAGCATTAAAAAATGTGGCTTATTTTGTTTTCCGCTACTTAATATATCCCTATAGAAAGGTACCAAGAACTTGCAACCCAAAGATTACAATGAAGGGAAAACTTTTTCGACCGTACGTACTCCTTTGGATTGTATTGCTTTTTTTGAACAATATGGGCCATTACATTTTCCATTATGAACCCTAAGCTTCTTTCAGATGTATTGAATATTGTAACTTCATTTGTAGACTATAATGAAGTACTTTATCTGTTTAGTGCCTAGATTTAACCGTTCAATAAGCTGATCTTGTAGGTGTTGGTGATGATTGAGAGGAACCCTGCCTTTGTTTAAAAAAAAAAAAAAAGAAAAGAAAAAAAGACCAGAAATACTCCTTTCTTGTGCTTCGTGCTTTCTCCTTAACAGTCAGCTCTAGATATTGTACTAGTTCTCTTTAACTGTTACTGTTAGTCAGATCTGACTTCAATGTTCAAATAAATCAGTATGTTTAATCAACTCAGACCGGATACCAGAAGAGTTAGTTCACCCAAAAATGATAACCCTGAAACATTTTTCAGATTATCTTGAGGGTGTGTAAATAAAGACCCTTTATAGTTCGTCCAAACATAAAATTGTAATCATTTGCTTTGATAAATGTGGGTAACCAAAGAGTTGCTGGTTAGGTATTAACCTCCACAGCGTGGAAAGATAATATATTTTGTGCTCAGCAAAAGAAAGAAACCCATACAGGTTTGGAAGAGCACGAGTGTGAATAAACAATAACAGAATTACATTTTTGGGTGAACTCTCTTCAAGCTAATTGCAGCTCATGGATCCATAAGACTAAAGAGGAACTGGTGATATAAGTATGAGTGACAATGTTATGGTATATTTGCACTTGTTCTGGGTTACAAAAATCAATTTGAATGAATATAAAAGTCATTTTGCATTTGACCTTAATGCAAAGAAACGTCCCCATATACGCCCGTCTATTGATGACCGTGAATTAAAGAATCTTAGCATGTAAAATCGCTTTGGGCCACAGATATTTATTCAGTTAGTGCTGGTGAATATATGATGCTCTTTGTTTGTTTGCGTGTGCGTGACTGCCGTGACTTCCCTTGAACTCTACACCTGTTATTTTATTTATTTTTTGTTACCGTTTTTTATGACGCAAAATGAATAACATCTTTCTGCCAAACTGTATGAAACATGAGCTTTGCGATGCAGTCCAGCATTCGCCCAGAGAACTGCGCTGTTCTAATGAACTACTTGAGCATTTTGGTGTTTTATTTTGATAACTCCTTTTAGCCGTTTTGTTACTTTTTTTTGTTTTTTTTTAAGAATCTGTATTGTCATGTTTTGAAAAGAACGCTTGTTGTAACAGACCAACTGGATTAACTTTTTTCCATGGATCATGGTTAGTAGTTTTCTGTTTTAGATGTAGCTCTAAATGGATTATAGAGCTCAGCATTTGACCAATAAATGGCAAGTATTACTTTTATATCATTTGCATTTTCTGTTTACTCCGATATATATTTTGCACTGTTTTTTTTGTTACCCCACACATCCATACCTCAGTTTTGTTGGTAGTCTAAAAGCATTGCTTAGTTCATTACCTCAATACTCACATTGTTTGAGCTTATTTATAGCGAAAGTAGACAAGAGCTTACATGGACTAATCATTTTTAAATTATGAATTATAATAATATAATTATGGGAGAAATACACAAGTCATAGGGTGATTAATGAAAACTTTCTATTGAAATTTTTGCAGTAAAAGCACATTTTGATCCAGGTAATTCTGAACCACATATGCAGAACAAAATTTGGTCATCTCTCGAAAGTCATTATTATTGGGAAGTTGTGTGCATTTGTATTTTAATCTTTTAGGAATGCCTGTTGTTGTAACCAGCGTTTAATTTCTACTTCTTTTCCAAAAAAGTTTTCCCTATCGATTTTACCTATCACTGAACTGTCTTTTAAAGTGACTGGAAGTAGTTGTACATTTGAATTATGGCAATACATTAAAAAGGTGGAATATTGCATCAGTTGTCATTTTTCATTCTAAGGCTTGAATTGTATCATCCATAGAATCAGCTTCTTTTATTTCTACCGGTGCAGCAGTGGAGCGGTGCGTTTATCTCTCAGCTGAGTTTCTGAACTCTATGTAGCTGGGATCTCTAGAAATGAATGGGTTATCCTAAACATCGATGCACATGTGTGCTAATGGCCCTAGGTTTTTTTTTTTTTGCCTTTCTAATCCTTTCTCCTCCGGCTAGATGCAACTTAAAAAAAGCCTTCCTGTTCCATGCTATTGTGATGTTCTAAGCAGTAACAGCTGTGTGACGCTTGCAGTTTGATTCGGATCAGTTGTGGACATTTCTGCATACTGCAGTCTCTGAGATGCACCTTCACAGCAAATGAAATAACTTACCGGATGAGTATACACAGTGTATGTGCTCCTATTTTGTGTTTAAAGTAGTAGTTAACCTAAAAATGCTCATCCTCATGACATTCCAAGATGCAGACCAGTTTCTTCAATCGGGGAAATTCAGCATTGTTCACCAGTGGATCCTCTGGAGTGAATGGGTGCCGTCAGAATGAGAGACCAAACAACTGATAAAAGTATCACAAGTAATCCACACCATAACGCATTGTGAAACAAAAAGCTCCTTGTCTGTAATAAACAAATCCATCGAAGCGTTGCTTTTGGGCAGAATACAAATCCATAGTTCAAAATAACACCGTCCAGTGAAAAAGTCCATCCCTGTTGTCCTCATGTGTTTTAGCAAAGTGTCTTTATGGATTTGTTTCTTACAAACACGCTGCTTTTTGCTTCAAAAGATGTGAACTGATGGACCGTAGTGGTGTGCAGTACTGTGGTGTTTTTATCAGCTGTTCGGACTCTTATTCTGACGGCACCCATTCACTGCAGAGGATCCGCTGCTGAGCAAGTGTTGGAATGCTACATTTCTCAAATCTGTTCAGACGATGAAACAAACTCCTCTACATCTTGGATTGCCTGAGGATGAGTATATTTTCAGGGACTTTTGAATGAACCTTTCCCATAAACGTCAACTCTTTCTTTGTCAAAAGCCAATTTTAAACCCTCTCTGGCTCAATGTTGTAAACAATAAAACATGAAAACGACTACACTGTGAACAATTTTACGAGCACTGTAAAATAGGCTACTGAAATCTCTCCCCGTTTATTGGTGATTGATGATCTCTCTCATCTGACTTACTGCCTCTTAAACTTTTCAATTGGTTACCCACGGGTGTATCATCTGTAAAATGTGCTTGAAAGTGTAACGGAGACAAACACATTATTGGAAGGGATCCTGTTGGGAAGGAAGATTAAGCATTTCTAACTACGTTCATATATCTGCATCTAAACAGAGGATCGATTTTAACAGCTCGTCTGCTGGGGTTTGACTATGGAGTAAAACACTAACCTATGTTTTCATATATAATGCAATACAATTATATTAAAACGTATGAGTAATTATTTTTCAGAATTCATATTTCATTCTCTATATATCATTACAGGTGACTAATTTCATGAAATGTCTTGTGAAAAAGTGCACCTGGGCAAAATAGAGGAGTGCAATTGCTTTTTTTATGCATTACCCAATTTTTAAATGTTAAAGACACTGGTTATTCTCTGATTCTCATTATAAACTGCTATATCCAGACTGTCTGTTATTGATCTTGAGAGCAGTAGGAACTTGTTTGAGGATTTTGTCTTGTCCTTGTAAGAATGCACAGAACAATGCATAACGATGCCTATGTTTTCTACTTGATTTCATTTCACTGCTTGCTCTTAACAATGGTAATATTTTGTACAGCATTATATTTTCTGCACAAAATAATCCATATAAGAATTTCATGCATAAAGGTAACATGTGCAGAATCAAATGGTTTCCATTTTTTATTAGTGTTCACATTAATTTACATTTTTCTCTTATGAAAGGTTACATTTCACATGTACTAATATGCATAAAAAGAACTGCCACTCATTATTATTATTATTTATTTTTAATGACCCCCTTTGTTCTGTGCAATGGAATGCAGGTCTCATCATTTACATATCATCGATTAATGACAATCATGCACTACCCATCCACTCCATAACAACTGTGGAGTGCCCAAGCATGTGATGCTCCTCTACTCCTGAGCTTTTGTTATGTGCTTTGCTGATGTGTCTCTTCTTCAGATGATGTATGACGGTAGCACGAAATCAGCCAGAGCGGGAACGACACATCTGGTTGCATAAAACACATTTTCTAAGCCCGTGCAGATGTTTATCGTACTCGTGTCGGCCTCGTGCTGGAATAACACGCACGAAAACGAGCATTTGTAGGAAGTAAACAAAGTAGCAGCTCGGCGAACGGTGCCGCTGCGCGCGCATTTACATTTTTACGACGGAAGTGCAACGGCTGAAACCCGGAGGAAAGCGACAACGGGAGTGAAAACGAAGCGGAATTAGTCAATGAGAGGGAGGAGAGAGCGAGAGAGAAGGAGTGTGTGCGACAGGGAGGCTGCTGGACGCTGGGGCCGAGGTGGACGTGGCGGGTCCGGCAGGGGTTTGATGTGGGTTCCGCTTACGGCGCGTTGACGGCCGCAAAAAAAAAAAGCAATGAACAGGTAAAAAAAATCGCCGAGGCGTTCTCCCGAGCGGTTTTATTCGCGTCCTGCTATTTTCATCTTTTTTTTTCCCCCTGCTGTCTCTCCTGATAGGTGGTGATGAGAGCGTGCATGAACCGCGCAAGTCATGCAACTCACCACGTACCCTCTTCTATCGCGGCGAGCGGTTCTGCATTGTTATGCAAAGGTGACCGAGTCGATGTTTGCGTTCAAAAGTTGCAGCTGGCTCAACTTTCCCTCCGCGGATCGTTCAGTTGGCTGATGCAGCGACGTTCAGCTACAAACAAGATGGCCACTGGCTCGCGCACGCTGAAGCTGTGGCATTTTTACCCTCCTGCCTTTGTATGTTCTTCATCCCCACCGCTGGAAACACCGAAACGCGCCCTGCGTGCCGATATACGCGCTATTCGCGAGCCGTTCGGTGCGTATCGCTCGTTATCCGTTCCCGGGCGTCGTGGATTAAAACGTTCTCTCGTAAGAAAAAAAATGCAAAAGATTTATTGTGTGCAAAAACGCCGCCAGATTCAAGAAAGGCAGCAGAAAAGTGCCTGATGCGTGGCGAACTAGCGAAGCTACGCTGACTAGTTGCGTTAGTTATTTCTAGTAAAAAAGACGAGGTTTGCGCGCACATTTACGTCAAGTTTCTTTATCTTTTTATTTTTGTCTTCTTTCTGTTTTTCGCCGGCCTAAAATGTGTACTTTCAACCAGCCGGCACAAGCAATTACACAAATGCCACGACGTTGTAATTATACACTTATAAGCTTGAATCGCGCGCTTTTGTTTTATTTCACAAAAACATTGCATGGTATTCTTTGTTTTTGCTCGACACTTGAATAAAGTGTGATAGGAGCATCTGGTTGTGATGCTTCTGCGATATGTCAGATTGACTTTGACATCTTGATGGGTTGATGCCTACGTCAAGTTTTCGTTCATATTTATACACAATATATGCTGTAAGCTTTAAGAATGAACAGTTAGTGTTCTGCAAAGCAAAATTATACCATAGGGTTGTGTAATTTTGTGTTTTGCATAAACATGTTTGTCACATGCCATGCAACCAACAGCCATTTTGAAATGACTTTTGAAGTACATGCAAAATAAATAGTTAATTGAGCAAATGCAAACTTTTTCTTTTAATGTAGATTGCATTTTAACAGCTGAAGTCCTGCACGAGCTTCATTCGGAATAACTGCATTTGTGAGATCAGTGCATGTGAATGGCATCATGGAGTCATAATTATCAATAGCAAACTATGAAGCTATTCAATTAAACAATAATCATAAAAACAAATTGCTTGATAGTGCATGATGATGGTACACTATAGTTTACATGCATTTGTTTATTGTTTATGAAAAACAGCAAGTAAAGTTCTTAATACTTTTATGTGTGACCAAACTATATTTCCCAGCATATGGTAAAATATACAGATAAAAGCATCTTGTTTGTTTATATTTTTTCTTCTACAGTATTGAGTGTGTAATATGAATACGGTTACACATGACACATGAATGCAGTTATTTTGGTCTAACTATACAGGCATATATTAGCTAAATATTAATACAGACATGTAACAAGTACCTATAGTACGACTTACACACGGGATATTCCTTTAAAAACCAAAAATCCTTGTTTATTTGGAAATAAATGAGAGAGATCTCATCTATCTGTATTTATAAAGCTACAAGGGTAGACCAAAGAAATGCACAGAAGGAAGAAAATACATAATTTATTTAAAATTACAAACTCGTATACTATTAAAAAATACT
>JAUMHI010000064.1:16524538-16542281 GCA_032359435.1 Enteromius unitaeniatus
GACCAAAGAAATGCACAGAAGGAAGAAAATACATAATTTATTTAAAATTACAAACTCGTATACTATTAAAAAATACTTCAAATTACTAGTAAACAAAAATAATTCTATACCCAACTGAGCAATAATACAACCATTTTAGTACCAAAAATGTTATGCTGCTATCAGTTTAATTGTACTAAAGCAACAGTGTGTCAGACTTTGGCTCCATTGGTCAAAATCTTTTGCAAAGTTACGATTTTTAAATGCTGTGCATTGATGTAATCATTATTTTTTTCCCTCATCCAGGATCGAGGGGAATCGCCGTTGTTCCTAACCCAGGCCAGAGGTTGTCGCGGGAGCGGTGACAATCCCCACTCAGGAACTTCTTTCTGTGTGAAAGTAAGGTATAATACCCATAACAGGTGCTTCGATCAGCTGGTGGAGTACTTTCCACCAGGATGGCGGAGTTGGAGACAGAATGCATGGCTTTAGGACTAAACAATTTGGTGTCAGAGTGCGGCACGCCACCACCGCTTGACCCTTTACGAGCAGAGTGCACCACGCCAACCCTAACCATGCTGTCGTCCGAATGTAGCACGCCGACGCTCAGCTCGCTGGCCTCGGAGATCGTGGAGCCCATGGCTATGCTGCCGTGCATCAAAAGCGAGCCCGATCTCGACCCTATCCGCACGGTGGACCTGTCCGTGATCCAGCCCCTGAGCACAGCCGAGCTGGGCTCCGAACAGATCAAGATGGAGATCAGCGGCTTGGACTACATCAAATCGGAGCACCACAGCGACCTACATTCCTTCCACAGCACGGAGCTGGACTCCTACAAGTCACACTACGAACCCAGTCTGGTGTTCGACTACATCACTCATGTCTCGGACAGCTTGGAGTACATCAAGTCGGAGCAACATTCGGACCTCCACAGCTACTACGCCAGCGAGCTCGGCGCCATCAAAACCGAGTACGAACCCAACCTCATGTCCAGCCACATCAAGACTGAGATGAACGGCTTGGAGTCCATTCACATGGCGGAGCTGCGCACCGAGCTCAACAAGCTCCGGCCTGAAACCGTCATTGACGGAATGGGGAAAATGGACTCGGATTTCCAATCGGGAAACCTTTACGAACTGACGTCCGTCCAGGCGAGCAAAGCGACTGCCGCACACAACCAAACCAGCACAAAAGGCCATGCGCCGAATCCACGCAAACCTCGCAACCTCACAGGAGAGAAGCCTTTCTCTTGCACTCAGTGCGGGAAAAACTTCAGCACCCTGGGTAACCTGAAGACCCACCAACGTATCCATACCGGCGAGAGGCCTTACACCTGCTCCCAGTGCGGGAAGAGCTTCGGCCAGGCCGGTAACTTGAAAAGGCACCAGCTCATCCACACGGGGCAAAAACCTTACACTTGCGCGCACTGCCCGAAGGGTTTCACCAAAGCGGACGACCTCCGCTCGCACCAGCGGCTGCACACGGGCGAGAAGCCCTTCAGTTGCGCAGAGTGTGGTAAGAGCTTCGGCCAAATGAAGGAACTCAAAGCCCACCAGTTGAGCCACACAGGAGAGCGGCCCTTCTGCTGTTCGCTGTGCGGCAAGAGCTTCACTAAAGAGACGAGTTACCGCAATCACCAGCAAATCCACATGGGCGAGAAGCCCTACAGCTGCACCCAGTGTGGCAAATCTTTCAGCAATTCAGGGGTCCTCAAAACACACGAGAAGATTCACTCCGGGGAAAGACCGTTCGGCTGCACCCAGTGCGGCAAAAGTTTCGGTCGCTTGGGACATCTAAAAGCACACCAGCAAATTCACACAGGCGAACGGCCGTACACTTGCCAGCAGTGCGGGAAGAATTTCAGCCAATCAGGTCATCTCAAAGCACACGAGCAGATTCACAAAAGAGAACGGCCCGATCTTAGCAGTGGCAGCAGTCGCAGTAACGATAGTAGCTAAAAGGAACCTCATTATGTCTCAAAAGTATTACTTTTTTTCCTTCTTTTTTTGGGGGGTTTATTTGTTCTTTTTCTTTTCTTTTTTTTTTTAATAAAAGCTACAGTATATATAAATATATTATAAAATATATATGTTTCATTATGTTTTCATACCTTACGTCTCCTCTTCTTTTCTTAATATCTTCTTTTGGGTACAGTTGTGACTGATTTTCTCTTACGAAAGTGTCTATGTTTGGGATCAGTGAGCTTACAGAGAGTCTTTGTATCTTGTCTGATCTGTGTCGTAGTGAGTGCCATTCTAGTTTCTTTCCTCCAGTAAAATACTCAGTGTACACGTTTATTGATAATATGTAATTCTTAAACCATGTACTGGAATGAATTATTAAAGAAACTAATGTAAAAAAAAAAACAACAACCAAAAATCTTCTGTTATTTATTTATTTTTTTTAATTCAATGAATTCCTGTATTTCCATTGCACATTTGAAGATGTTTCTCACCCATGCCTTTTATTAGAAGTAGTGGTTGATAAATGCAAAATGGTCGATACAGTTTTGATTTCGCTTGTGCATCTGGTAGCAAATAGAAGGGATACTTATTATGAAAGG
Source organism: Enteromius unitaeniatus (assembly GCA_032359435.1). Classification (NCBI taxonomy): domain Eukaryota; kingdom Metazoa; phylum Chordata; class Actinopteri; order Cypriniformes; family Cyprinidae; genus Enteromius; species Enteromius unitaeniatus. The sequence continues at coordinate 16,527,081 of JAUMHI010000064.1, forward strand.
GATAGTTAACCCTAAAATGAAGATTATTTAATCATTTAGCCACCATCAAGTTGTTCCAAACCTGTATAAGTTTCTTCTGATGATCACAAAAGAAGATGTTTTGAAGAATTGTTGGTAACCAAACAGTTGCCATATGATGAAAAAAGTACTATTGAAGTCAAAGGTTTTGATAACGAACATTCTTCACAGTATCTTCTTTTGCGCTCATACAGGTTTGGATAAAATGGATCCTTTAAAGGGATAGTTCACCCAAAATTCTGTCATTAATTACTCACCCTCATATCTTTTCAAACCTGTAAGACCTTCTTCGTAAGATATTTTTAATGAATTCAGAGAGTTCTCTGACCCTCCCATAGACAACAAGGATCAAGTCCAGATTCATAGTATGTCATTTTACGTACTTTTTGTGCACAAGAAAACAAAACAACGTATACACATGAATTTGTACTCTCTCAAAAAAGACAGCAGGGTGATGCAGAGGAGGCGAATTGTTGAATAAAGGCATTATTTTTGTTTTCTTTGTGCATGACAAGTATTCTCATAGTTGAACAACTGATGTCACATGGATGTCCTTACTACGTTTCTGGACCTCGATCATGTTGGGATGCTTGCTGTGGGTCAGAAAGCTCTCAGAATTCCTCACAAATATCTTCATTTCAGGGTAAATAATTAAATGGAAGAATTTTATCCCTTTTAAGGTTGGTGTGTGTTGTCTGTTCAGTCATGTAAATAACTTTATGATTGTTTAAGTGTGGCTATTTTGGGATCTCATTTTTCACTCTTGCAGCCGGTTGTTCAAGCCGCATCAATTAAACGGCTTCTGCACCTGTAGGTTTTGGTCTGTATACCTCCAGTCCAGTAAAAACTGGATTACATGTAGATGAATGTAAGGATGTAAACTTCTTTCTCGCTTCTCACTAGGTCTCAGTCGCTGTTTAAACGTTTTGTGATTTTGATGTTTACATATCATTCTTATGAGTCATAAAATGTTTAGAACAATTTGTTGACTGTAGCTCAATCATCTCTGTGGAATTTCTTAAAGAGGTGTTTGTTACAGAGAAACAGGGACTGCACATGTGTTTTCAATCAAATTGGGTTTTAAAAGTAGTTAATCAGCAACACGAAGTAAAGTTTAATAGCTGTAAAAGTTCTCAACTGTGGGGTTATTTGGAGTTAAGAAATTGGATGTTGGAGTATAAATATAAAAGTGTATTCATAAAAGAATTTAAGAGTTAGAAATGTCTCTCAGCATTCATATTAATGTGCGGCATTGATGTGTGTTGGTTTAAATGTAAGTGTTTAACACCGCTTGGGTTTTATCTCCAGCACTGATGATATTTGCAGGTCCTGTGAGAATCGCTGAACTTGTTTTGTTTGACTTTAAATAGTTATTATGGATATTTATCACCTAATTGGTATCCCAATAGTCTCCTCTTTCACAAGGGAGACTGTCTAAAGTAGGCTAAAGTAAACTTAGCATACACTGATAAGATCTAGATGCTTTTTTCCCCTAGCTGTGCGTGGGTTATAATGACAGATTGAGGCAACAAGGACGTCTACATCTTTTAAGTCAAGTAAAATATGTTTTAATTTTAATTTTAATTTTTTTTACAGGCAGTTTTTATTGTCCGTGCATGGCTTGTGTAAGTACTTCAGCGGAATTAATGCTAAATGATTCCGACATATAGGGAACAGTTGCCAGTAGTTTTATGTGTTAGGATGTGGACTCGAAATACAAAAACACAAAGGTTTAATTCCCACTGAACTCTCAGCTGTTTCAGGGTAATTATCCATGCAGTTAGTGAACTAAATACATCTTTGAGGAATTGTTGTACACAAACCGAAATGACTTCAAGCTGTGTTAGGATAACAAGGATATTTATAGCTCACTGGGTGTTCAAAAGCTAAAAGAGTCATTTTAATGTTCGATATCGACCCAAAAGTTATGTTTGATTTTTAAAATAGGCAAAAAACAGTTAATAACTGTAGGGTGCTACCATCTCAATTTCATTTTAATATCCACCAGAGGTCGCTGTCACTTCATCCTCATAGATTTGTCAACACATCTCATAAGATATTGTAAACAGTAAGTTCGTTTTACCTTTATATATAGCCTAAGTCGAAGTTGGCATCAACAAATGCATGTCCTCTGCTATCAACTGCAATTACGACTGTTTTATTTCCGACAGTTATTTTACTCGTATAACTGTAAAGGGCTCGCAAAAACACACAAAACTGCATACAGTTGCTATCTAACTTGAAATTAAACCTACATGTTCGTAGCTGTGCATAACTATAGAGCTGGTGTTTTTTTGGCTTTAAGTTACATATTAACTGTGGTTTTACCACAAATGAAGCCAAAAAAATAAAACATGATTACTGTAGTTAAACCACAAATTAACCATGGTTTTGCTACACTTACCATGGTTTACCCATGATATTTGTAGTAAAACTGTTTTTATAATACTCATGGTAATCAATATGCCAAAACATGCTCACTATCCTACTGCACTTACAGTAAAACCATGGTTAATGTTTAACGCTTATGAATTTGAGACTCTTTAGAAATGTAGAAATTTAGAAATGTTTTGAAACTGTTCTTGAAGCTCTGTTAAGGTCTCAGACAGGCTTGCTGGTGAACATCAAGGATAAACTGGGGGAAAAAAGAAAGAAAGCCAAACCTTATTCGACATTCGCCTTTTTTTTCATGAAAAATAAATATTGAAAATGAGCCTTGTCTAGTAGATTGTTGGACGTGATGAAGACCTGACAAAAGTGTAAGAATCATGAACCAGTAACCATTGTCATTTCCGGATTACATTAATTAAAAAAGTATGAGATGCTTTTTATTAAGCTAGTTCATGGTTTTTTTCTTATCCTTTGCCTTTTATCATAAAATATAAATGATGGATTTAAAAATATGAAATGTAAAAACATAAAAAAAACAAATGTAATTATACTGGCTTCCTTAGCCATATATAGATCAAGATATAGATACAAAAGGTAATTGAATTAAATAACTTATTAATTAGTAACTAATTTAATTACTATTATTTAATCAAATAAATAAATAAAACAGTTTAATTAAAGGAATTAGCCTAATATTTTTAAATATCTCCAGTAATAATACTATTATTATTCAAAATGTATTCCCACTTTTAAGATCAAGCACTTCAATCAAATATGCAAATAAAACAAACAAGCAAAGAAATAAAGGAATAAAAACTCAAAGCAGAATAGAGTTTAAATGCCATTTTATTTGATTTGATTTCCAGTTTTGTGCACACGCCAAACACAAACAGGCATTACAGCCAATCAAACTCTGCGGCTGTCAGACATGGATGAGGTTGTGGAGGTGGAGACCACTTTTCCGTCTACGACCTCTTCCATGACTGTGATGACTTTTGTCCTAGAGGTGGAAGTGGTTGAAGAGGTTTTTTTGACACTGTAGAGGAAAAACAACTGTTATGAGGCTAACTCTCAATATAATAATAGTGGTAGTAGTGTGTTCCTCGCATAATTTAACTGCTTTCTGAGTAATTTGGTTCTGAATGACAGAGAACAGATCTACTCACGTGGCTTCTCCGTCCAGCAGTCTCCGGTACTCTGCGATCTCCAACTCCAGGCTGCTCTTGATGTTCAGGAGTATCTGGTAATCTTGACTCTGGCGCTCCACGTCTGCTCGGAGCTGGGATACCTGCTCTTGCAGGACGGTGACCTGGGAGCACAAAAAACAAGTGGTTTTGTTCCTTTAAAACATTTGTTTCATTTTTAAGGTGTACTGTATAATATATGTGTGTCCTGCAAAGATTGAAATGAGGGTGAGTAAATGATATATCAGTTTTGTTACTCACCTGATGCTGGAAGCTGGACAGCTCCATGGAGGTACGATTCTTGGTGTCATTCAGTGTGGCCTCCAAAGATGCTTTCTACAGTAATACAAACATGCAAATTCAGAATAAAGTCAGGCTAAAGCAGGAATATAATGAGTCACCATAACAGAAACAAGCAATTCTGTATCGCTGACCATGGCTAAGAGGGACTGGAGTTCGATTTCCAAAGACTGTAGTGTGGATTTGACCGTATTGATTTCAGTGCGAGATGTTTTCAGGTCTGTGGTGCTGGTGACAACTTCTTGTTTCAGAGTTTCCGTCTGTAATAAAAGTAGAGAAAAAAATTGTTCAAACAAGCTGTCTCATACCATTTGGTTATGAAAAGAACATTGAAAGACTTTTGATGTATCTCACCTTTGTTTTGAACCAGTACTCCAGGTCTCTTTGGTTTTTCGCTGTGACTGCTTCGTAGTGCTCACGGATTTCTGCCAGGACCTTGGTCAGATCTTGCTGTGGAGCGGCATCGACCTCGACGTGAACCTGTCCACTCATTTGTGAGCGTGCGGCCATCAAATCCTAATGGCAAGTCTCAAGTAACTTCACTGGCAAACACTGTCATACTAACCAACACTACAGATGCTTCAACTGCAACAATTCATACAAAATGGTTTAGTCTGCTTTTTTCCCTAGTAAAAATGTATGAAAATATGTCTCAGTATATATATCTCAATTTTCACTTGAGCAGCAAAGTTGTAGGCTGTACAATATTAAGATGTGTTTTCAGAAAATATCATCAAATATCATCAAAGTTGTCTTAAGACAAGAAAGAATTTTGTTTTTAGGATTTAGGACAACTTTGATGGAGGTTTTCAATCCATTTCAAATATTCACTTATATATGTGTGTGTGTTATTCTACTGCTATATACATTACCTCCTCATGATTCTTCTTCAGATAGACCAGCTCCTCCTTCAGCCCTTCGATCTGCATGGTGAGGTCTTTTCTGGTGATGTTGAGCTCATCAAGCACTCTCTTCAAGCCAGCAATATCTGCTTCCACTGACTGACGGATGGCCAGCTCGGTGTCATATCTGTCACAAACATGCTTTTTAAACACTGGACACAAGACCGTTTACTACAAAACGCCCACCTCTAAACACAGGTAACTCTCATGTTATTGTATACTTTCTCTAGAATTGTTATAAAAAGCTTTCTATAATTTTAACAATTTCTGCAAAAGCAATTAATAGTTCATACTTATCATATATTCTGTAAATGTTTAAATAAATAAATAAATACCGTCATTTCCTCTTCTGTGTACTGCATTATGATGCTAATAGTTAGTTAATAATCTGCTATGCCTTGTGTTGAAAACATGCAAAAAGCATTGACTCTCAGTGGCTGGAAAGACTCACTTCAGTTTGAAATCATTAATGGCCAGACTGGTGTTGTCAATGCTGAGATGGATTCCGCCCTTCAGGTGAATGGCTGCCATGATCTGGACATATGCACCAATGTATTTATTTTATATGTCTTTTTTAACTCTATTACTTAGTGTTTTTCACAAAACATGAAATACCTTAGTCTGAAGATCATTTATGGTGGCGTAGTAGGCTGTGTACTCACGAGCCACAGGGGAGGCTTTGCCATCTAGGAACTGATAGATCTTTAGCTCCAGATCAGCGTTGACCTTCTCCAGCGACCGCACCTTGGCCAGGTAAATAGCCAGACGGTCATTGAGGATCTGCATGGTGATCTTCTCATTGCCAAGGATGCTGCTGTCTGCATATTCCAACCCGCTGAAACCTCCAACAGAGTACGTGCTCTTGGAGATGCGAAGCCCTGAGCTTCCAGAGACGCCGTGCACACTGCTGGCCCTGCTTATCCGACTGCCTCCAATGCTGGATGTGGACATACGCATGGAGCCACTGGAGGACATGTAGCGGCTGAGGCTGCGGGTGGAGTAGGAGGAAGCCATGTTGATCGAGACTGTCTGTCTACGTCTGCCCTGGCAGGTCAGTAAATGAAGGAAGGAGAACACCAGCTTCTTTTATAGAGTGGATTCTAATATAAGACACAAAGCCTGGAATTCCACGCATGTCATCTCTCTGCATTTGCTGGAACGGTTCCATTCACCTTAAAGTCACACCTTAGGTGAAATGTAGGGTAAAAGACACAAATCTTCCAGCTGCTGTTTGACTTTCATGTTTATTAATGACAAACAATCGGAAAGCACTCGTGCAAACACTCAGAAAAACTAAAAAGTTCACTGATATAAGATAATATATCAATCATAGGTTATTATATAAAGGTCATGTGACACTGAAGACTGGAGTAATGATGCAGAAAATTCAATATTAATAATTTTGATCATCTTTGATTTCTCAAAAGTAAATGCATCTTGTTTTTAAGATGTTAGATAAATTTACAGGAAAACAGTATTTATTTATTTATTTTATGCATATATATATATATATATTATTGCATTAAAAGAAAATAGATAGTAACACATGATGGTTTTGCAATCCAAAAATTGTTTTATTTCACCATAGACAGGCGCATTCTCCATTTCTTTTTTTTGGGGATCAATTATTATGTATTATTGTAGTTTCTTAAATTTTTTCTCAGTTATTTTGTCATTGTTTAAAGATTCAGGGTTGTTTAAATTCAGGCAAATAAAACGCTGCAGCACAGCAGATTTCCTCCTAGAAACATAAACAGGAATTAATTACATTAGTTAGAATTATTTTTAACAGGACCTCTCGCTGCTGCCTCCACAGGTGTGTTGCCACAAAAAATGAATTCTGTTTACTTACCAGACCACGTTTCTTTTATGGGCTTGGCTGGGCTGGGCTGAAAACACTTGCTGTTGATGCGTTTGACATGTGCGGTTACCGTATTTGCATACGCATGATGGAAAGGTGAGGTTTATTCGAAGCATGTTCATCAACAAAACAAAAACTAGATCTGTTTGTTTGCCTTTTGTTGGTTTAGTAGAATGTGAAATATCTTTCATTCCAGTGTGACCTTTAAGGTACTTTTGCAACATAGCAGAAAGTAATTTGTTATAAGATTGTGCAATGCTAACTGCTTTTACCTTGTACGCAATGACCCTATACTGACCTGATGCTAAATTATATCTTATCTTATCTTATCTTTAGACCACTTAATTAGACTCATTGCTGTCAGTTTGATTAGTATTGTTACTTTAGTATAGTCAGTCTGATCTTTTTAGTCAATACTCCGACTTAATGCGAGTAATTGTGATTGGTGCGACTTAATGTTAATACTTCAGTAGAATCAGTTATTTATATTATTGCTTCATAGAGTCAGTGTGAGCACTGTGCCTAACCCTAAATGTCAAACAATTGCATATTTTTTACAATATCTAAAAGCCTTTAAACAAAACAGGTGCACTTGATTAGCAGAACATGTTAGATATTAAGACTTGTTTTCACAGTTTGTACCCTGAATGTGTTTTATGTATTGGTGATTCTTATTTTTGCATTTTATTTTTCTCTTTGTAATTCATTTAGATTTAAAAAAAAAAATGCATGCAATACACTTGCAAAATATATACGCAAGAAGTGTAGCTTTGTTTTAGGAGTTCTTCTGTGGTTTTTATGAAAGACTGAATTCTTCTGGAAATACACCTATAAACCCTGCTGGTTGTTGCTGGTTTGATGCTGGATTAACTAACACAAAGACTCAAAGTTTAGCTGGTTAGCACAGTCATGTTTGCATGTAGTGCAATTTTGTGGACAAGTGGATATTTCTGTAAGATGGTCATTCAGAAGTAGCTGTGCAATGAAACATAAAAATCAAACAAATATTTCATACTGTAGTTGATGCTAGGTCTCCTAGAGGTAAAATGAATTTATATTTATCCTATAAACATAGACGTATTTCTGCAACTTCCAGTGAGATGAATAGAATTGAGAAAGCGAATAGATTTTTCCAGGTATTGTACAGGCCTCACGCATGTGAGTTTTGTCATTCTTGCGTGAAACTAATGTTTACTCTCACCATTGTTTTTCTTTTCGGTCTGTTAACAATGTGTGAAGTGAAAAACTCTGTTTGTAATAAATAAATCCATCTTGAGGGCATTTCTAACTTTGAACTGTCACTTTTGGCCAAAATATGAGTCCATACAGTAACTCTTCATTCACCCTCCAGTGAAAAAGTCCATCGATAAAACCAAAAATTGGTGAACAAGTGAAATTCAGAAAATTCAGTGAAGAAACAAACTCATCTACATCTTGGGTGGTCTGAGGTTAAGTACATATTTTGGTAAATTATTGTTTTTGGGTTAAGTAATTATTTTATTATGCCAATGATAATACGCTTTTTGGATCTCTGGTCACTTAAACTGAAACTAAAATGTCTAAATTGCATCCATAAACAATAGATGACATAACCACTCACATTTTGTCTTTGACATCAGTTTTATTATTGTAAATGCTCAAAGACAACCACCATATTCTGACAGCATGAGATGAGCTGCAGGTCTGTTCTCCAACCAGCACGAGTCTGGTGGGCTTTACTTTACAAGGGAAGTTGAAGAGGAAGAAACCACCTTCCCACCATCGACCACCTCTTCCACTACCGTGATCACTGCTGATTTGGTGGTAGTGATTGAGCTGGAGCTGGAGCTGGAGCCAGAGATTGTGAGGCTGTTTGGAAACAAAAATGCCCAACCAGTTAAACCTGCAAAGCTCAATTAGTTCTACACATCTCGTCTTTCAAGCTTTAAACCACAAACTTCCACAGAACCCCAAACTATTCATATAAAAATGAATGTTCCCAAGGGCATTTTCATATCAAAACAGTTTTGATATCTTAGAAACTTTAAGTAAAAAGAACCTTAGTGTGAAGAACATTTAAAAACATAAAGGTTATTAAGAACCTTTGGTGGAATGGAAAGTTTTCATAGATGTTAGGTGTTCAATAAAGAACCTTTATTTTTTTTTATCAACACTACTGTCCACTATTGTGAAAGAAATTAACCAAATCAGCTAGGATGTATTAAATTGATTAAAAGTGATTAGATTAAGATTAGACCATTTCAAATAAATGCAGTTTTTTTTTTTTACTTTAAAATCCTATTAAAAATCTATGAATAGTGCAATAAATATCTATATAGGTATGTGGCCTTCTTGTATTTATTGCATGTGTTGTTTGTAATTATTAGAATAAGAATAATTCATTCTGATTTTTTCTGAACTTTTTCTGAGTTTTTCGAGAAAATAATGTTTCTCAGTCTGCATGTTTGCAAGTATGTTCCACCTTATGGAGTAGAGTGTGTAAACTGCACAGACATCGTTTATGATTTACCTGCCACTGGCTTCTGCATCCAGCAGTCTCCTGTACTCTGCGATCTCCAGCTCCAGTCTGGTCTTGATGTCCAGAAGCATCTGGTACTCCTGACTCTGACGCTCCAAGTCAGAACGAAGCTGCACCAATTGACCCTCCATTCCACTCACCTACAAGCCCGAGGGAGAAGACAGAACTTTTAACCCCGGCACTGTTCATTTAAAAATCTTGTTAGTCGGCTTGCTACAGTAAGAGATCTGTCTGTGAGATTTATGAGTTTCTTCCCCTTATGCTCAGCTCCTCTCACCTGTGCCTGGTAGCCGGACAGCTGCAGGCCGTAGCGACTCTGAGTCTCACTCAGGGTGCCTTCCAAGGAGGATTTCTGTGAGGTAGGAAGAGAAAGACATGTTAGCAATGACCAAAACTAAAGAAAAAAAAACCTTTTGAATAAGTTTATCATTTAAATGTAACAAATGCCTGAAATATTTAGCTTGCAAATGTGTTTTTTAAAGTAAATTGGTTTGATTGTTGTTATTTTTTAATCTAATGCAACATGCTTTGTTAAGTGTCATGTTTCTAAATAGTTTTGGGCTTTCATTTTGTATATGTATACTCACCATGGCAACAAGAGACTGAAGCTCAATCTCCAGTGACTGGATTGTGCTCTTCACTGTGTTGACCTCAGTTTTTGAAGTCTGCAAGGTCTCTGTGCTTGTTGCAACCTCTTGTTTGAAGGTCTCAGACTGCAAAAGAAGTATTTTAAAGCACAGTTGTTTAATTTAATATATGCATGAATTCAACAGCTTTGCCATACTTCCTTCCTCTTTCCAAAACACTGTTCCAACTTTTTTTGGAGTGTGTTGCAGCCATCAAATCAACATTTGTTTATATTTGCAAGATGCAATTCTAGATTTTTCTTGCTTTTTACAAAATGTCCCAACTTTTTTTTTTTTTTGGAATCTGGGTTGCAATTGGACTTTATTTATTTTATTTCCAAAATTGTTGAGCTGGGCTACTAGACTGCAGATGAGTGTTATGTTTGTCATGTTCTGGACTTAACCAACCTTCTGCTGGAACCAGCCTTCAAGATCTCTCCGGCTCTTGGATGCGACAACCTCGTAGTGCTCACGCATCTCAGCTAGAATTTTGGTGAGGTCTTCCTGTGGTGCTGCATCAACCTCCACGTTGACCTGTCCACTCATCTGATCGCGTGAGGTCAAGAGGTCCTGAAGATACATCATTTAAGATTTTCAAATGTCTATTTTAAAATACCTTCTCACCATCACTGTTCATTCTTGCCTTCAAATGACCTGGAATGGAAATATGTTACAAAACAGTGACATCTAGAGCTTAAAGGAAGGCAGGAACAATTCTGAGCATAAATCTTGTGCTTTGTACTTGCTTAAAGGTTTTGCAATGATTTACTACCTCCTCGTGATTCTTCTTAATGTAGACGAGCTCCTCAGTGAGCCCTTCGATCTGCAGGTTGAGGTCTTTATGAGTCATGTTGAGCTCGCTAAGCACACTCTTTAACCCCCCGATGTCTGCCTCCACAGACTGACGCATTGCCAGCTCATTCTCATATCTGTCCAATAGAATGCAACATTATACAATGTCTTTAACAGCTGTGGCTGTTTTCCCTAATTGTAGTTGAGGAATGTTGAATGGGTTGACAGTTGACAGTAGCCATTGACCTCCATATTATAGAAAAAAATCAGCTTTTTGGTTACCAGCATTTTTCAAAATATGTTATTTTGTGTTCCATAGACTAAATAAACTTATACAGATTTGGAACAAATAGAAGGTCAGTAAATAATGACAGAAGTTTCATTTTGGTGTGTTTTGTCCCTTTAAAGGGTCATTTGGTATGATTATTAACATTACTTTAACATAATTCAACAGGGTTGGATCAAATCTCTGCAGGAAAGTGGGCTGGAAGGGCCAAGTTTGCCCATATACAAATGTATTGTAAAATTAAACAAATATTACTTCACTCTGAAGTCATCTGCAGCCAAGCTGGCATTGTCAATGCCGAGGTGGACTGTGTTCTTTTCCTGCAGGGCAATCAGGATCTGGAAGAAAATGTGAGCATTGTTTGATGTTATTTATGTTGTGGTTATGAAGATTATTAGGTTATGCAATTTTATAATAGCAGCAACCACAAAGTATCAAGCTACACCTACTTTTGCCTGGAGGTCAGCGATAGTAGCTTCGAAGGCAGAGTAGTTACGAGCATTGCCGGTAGGAGAGACTTTGTTTTCAAGGAACTGACATATCTTCAGCTCGAGATCACCATTGGCCTTTTCGAGGGAGCGGACCTTCTCCAGGTAAGTAGCCAGACGGTCGTTGAGATTCTGCATGGTAAACTTCTCATTGCCAAGTATGCTGTCATCCGCTCCTCCACTGACGCCGAATCCTCCTCCAGCTGCAGCACCACCATATCCACCGCCAAATCCACCACCAGTGCCTCCTCCAGCACCAAATCCACCTCCAAAGCCGAAGCCGCTTCCTGAGCCTGCTGAAGCCATGGAGCGAGAGGCACTGGAGATACGGACCCCTGAACCTCCTGCGCCTCCGTACACACTGCCGGCCCTAATGGCGCTGATGCGGCCACCTCCTCCACCAGAAGATGAGAAGCGTGAGGAGCCCATTGAGGACCTGCTGGAAATGAAGCTGCCGCTGGAGAAGGTGGTAGCCATGTGGATGGTGGTTTGTAGCCTTACTCTGCTCTGGTTGGAGAGTGAGTACAGCTGAGCAACTCAGGGTCCTTATATATGCTGGTAGCATACAAGGAAGGACGCACTGACCTTATTTTCATCAAAAACTTGCTGACAGCAAGGAATTCTGTCAGCTTAATTCACCTAAAGTGAAAGGTGACGCTAAGAAGTACCAACTGACTGATTGATTGTACCCTCAAGTGAGTAAGATAGACGCTTGCATTCCCCCTGTGAACCTTTTCTCAGATAAAAGCAGCTCTGGACATGTTCATACTTTTATGGACGTTGCTTGTTTTATACTGCTGGTTTTTAGGTAGGCCCCTCATTCTCTAAAAACCTTGAATAATGAATATCACATTTATAGGCCTCAAATGATGAACTCATTTCAATATACTACCTTTAATATCCGGGGTCACAAAAAGTTCAATGCAGAATTTAAACGCCAGATACATCATTTAAGTGATGTAGATCTGTTGGATGATGCAAGTTTGTCTGCAAAAAATATGCAATTGAACAAGATATGAATCTACATGGAGGTATGCTGATCTCATTGTCAATTTAAGATTTGCCTTAGGCAACTTATTATATAACAATTTTAAGAGTAAAGAGTGAATTTTTGTTTGAAACATCTCATGTTTGTGCATGCACCTGTGTGCACTACACAGAGCAGCAGAACGTTTCTCACCAAGTTCATCTTAACATTAAATTCCTCCCTTAGGCTGTTAAACTAAAGAACAGGTCTCTGCATTGTCAAGAGATTCATAATACATTTTATTAGTTCTCATGCGGTTAAATTTGACATTTGTTTTTTCTAGAAATCTTACTTTAAAAGCTGTTTTACAATTAGGGTAATAATTATATAATTAGGTGTTTTTATAAATTGTGTCCTGTGATGGATTGGCCGTCCATCTGGGGTGTTTGCTCAATATGCTGGAAGAGATTACAGAATCCCTGCAGAGAACAGGCATTTTGGATAATATTTAATATAATAAAAAATATTTGAATGAAATTTGATCAATTAGTCCACGTACAACTCAATGTCAGATTATTCAGTTAATATGCTGAAAAGAAGTTAATGCACCGTTTTTAATATTTATATCCAATTTATTATTTAATAACGGGCATAGAATCTGTCACCAAGTTGAGCTCGCTTGAGCTGCAGGAATTTACAGTGTCTGAGTGCTCCATATTTGTTCAACAAGTCATAAACTTTAGATCCATGTTTCCTGTTGTATGAATTGTAAGTTAATAAAATAATTCCCCAAATATGGTTCACTGTTGTAGGCTATAGACATACTGCACTCTTTATTGTTTCCAATAACCAATGTACATTTAGAATTCTATTGCCTACTTCCAGTAATCAGTAAGTATACAATTTTAAAGTAATTCAATGTCTAAAACAATGGTACTATTTTTTTTATAAATCGCCAAATGTTAGAAAACATTAAAATGTTGGGAAAAAAAATGAATTTAAGGTCAGTCTTACCATAAGCACAAAACAAAACAGAAAAAGTAAAAAATAAATAATTAAAATGAAGTTTGTTAATAGAGTTCTGCAAACCCTTATAACCTATCCCCCAAATTCCCTTGTCTAAATGTCATAATTAATCGTTTAAAGGCAATTTAACGGGATGTAGGCTAGGTCAAATCTGATTCTTGGTCTGGAAGCGTCGATTGCGTGATCGACCACAAGAGCGCGCGCGCCTGACAGGAATGGCGCGTATTGTTTTGAGTGAGGGAAGACACTGCTAGAATCATTTGACGACAAATAAATGTATGATTTGTTTCACCACAAATTATATCTCGGCATTTTTATGACAAGTTGTAGGAGTGACATGATATCAATAACCTTAAAATGCCCGTTTCTTGGGAGTGATTTAACTCACTGAAGCTGGTTTAATCTTGAGAAACTTGTGTGTTGACTAATTGTACGTGACTGTAACAATCACAATAGACCTAATTGAAAGTTTACTTGATATAATATTTAATACCTGCTGACGGGTGCATGTATTTTAGGCTATATCTTTTTAATTTATTTGTTTAGAAGCACTCTTGATGTCAGGGACGAAGAAACCACAACTTAGTTTTTCACATTTTCTTAAAGCTCAACAGAACTTGTTAGTCCAGTGGATTCATTTTTGTTTGATGTGCAATAGGTCTCAAATCTCAACCTTTCATCTTCTTTCAGTAGAATTTGAAATCACCAGCTGTCAACTGGATTACCCCTTACCCTTTAAAGCCATCTTGAAAATAAGTCTGCACATCTCAAAGTGACAAGGAAGCACCAATAAGGCTGGTCAGAAATTGAAAAGACTGTTGTTTGTAATTGTTTGAAGAGGTAGAAAATTTGTCAGTTTGTGAAACAAAAAGGCTGTGTATTTGCTTTGGTTTTATAGGCTTTGCTAGTGTTTTGTCCTCTACTGCACAATGTATGATTTCATAGCATAAGGACATTTGTTATGCTTCAGATTTCCCCATCTCGTTCCTATACTAATGCATAAATGCCTACAAAGATGTGTGTTCATGCCAGATATAGATTTTTACATTTAGAAGGCTGGTTCATTTGATTTATTATTGCAAAAACATTTCCTTGGTAGAGAAATTAACTTTAGCCTAATTTAATGCCATTTAAGGCATGAGCAATTAAACATTTTGTTGTAATAATTGAGAACAGCAATGACCTTTTAGTTAGCTGTCTTTCCTGTTTGTTTAGATGTTGTTTGTTTGTTTTACCACTAGCAGATCTATTTTATTTCATTTAAAAACTTTTGCATGAATCTTTACATTGTGCCATGAAATATGACAACAAAACAGAAGAAAATAAGACACACTAGAAATGCATAGATCGTGCACAGTTTGTGTGCAGTTTATTGGTTTTTCATTGCTCTGAGTTAGGATGTTTTTTACAGAGTCTGGCTTGTAGATTGGGAGGATGAGCTGACCACTTTGCCATCCACCAACTCTTCCACAATGGTTACCACTTTGCGTGTAGTCGAGGATGAGGTTGAGCTTGAGGAACTGCAGAGGTTCAAACAAATAATATTACACTACAGAAATGACAGACATGTGTCCACATCTCACTTTAATTTTGTTTATTATGATTAATCACCACAAATGGTGACACTGATGTCTAAATGTAGTTATTAAGAGTTTTTGGTAGTTGTATCTCACCTTGTAAGCTCTCCATCCAGAAGTCTTCTGTACTCTGCAATCTCCATCTCCAGTCTAGTCTTGATGTCCAGAAGCATCCTGTACTCTTGCCCTTGGCGCTCCAGATCGGCACGAAGCTGCACCAGCTGCTCTTCCAGGCTGGTTACCTGGAACTGGTAGCCGGACAACA
>JAUMHI010000064.1:16542381-16576645 GCA_032359435.1 Enteromius unitaeniatus
CAAGATTCATGCCTTCTTGCTTACCATGCTGAGTTGAGACTGTAGCTCGATTTCAAGACTCTGGAGTGTGCGTTTAAGCTCTGTGATTTCAGATCTTGACGTTTGGAGAGTTTCTGTGCTCACAACGACTTCTTTGTTGAGGACTTCGCTCTGTAAGGGGAAAATCCAGTGTAAAGCAGTCAGTTAAGTCTTTTGTTGGTTTTGATAAAAAAAATTTAACATTTTACAAATTCTCATTTTTACCTTGGCCTGAAACCAGGCCGCAAGTTCTTTGCGGTTCTTGTCTGCTACTGCCTCGTAGTGCTCACGGATTTCAGACATGATCTTGGTCAGGTCTTCCTGTGGTGCTGCATCAACCTCTACATTGACTTGTCCGCTAATCTGGGTGCGTGCTAACAAGAGTTCCTGAAGATGCAATATAAACAAAAAACACTGAGCATTTGGATCACATGCATTTCAAAAAGAACTAGTAAGTATGAACCAACCTCCAACTTACCTCCTCGTGGTTCTTCTTGAGGAAAATCAGCTCTTCTTTTAGACCCTCAATCTGCATCTCCAGATCAGATCTGGACATTGTCAGCTCATCCAGCACCCTCCTCAGGCCAGCAATGTCTGCCTCTACAGACTGCCTCATGCTCAACTCATTCTCATATCTGCAGAGAAATTAATCCACTGTGATTTGTTTGGATCTTTTATTATTTTTTTAATCGTTCAAGACTTTAATTAGCAGACTTACTTGACCCTGAAGTCATCTGCTGCCAGCTTGGAGTTGTCAATGCTCAAGTAGATTCCTCCATTTACACCAGTGGCATGCTGGATCTTCAGTGGCATAGAATGAAAATGCATCAAAGTAACATTTTAGATCTCTCTTTCATGAGTACTTAAGAAATGCAGTGTATTTTACACTGTTTACATGTGTTATGCAGATTGATGTTATATTCACAATTGGTTAACTTTTGTCTAAAGGGAGTTTAAAGTTCAAGAGTTAAGTCACGTACCTTGGCCTGCAGGTCACTGATGGTAGCGTAATAGGCGCTGTAGTCACGAGCAGCGGGAGTGGCCTTGCTGTCCAGGAACTGACGAATCTTCAGCTCAAGTTCAGCATTGGCCTTCTCGAGGGAGCGCACCTTCTCCAGGTAGGAGGCCAGGCGGTCGTTGAGGTTCTGCATGGTGGCTTTCTCATTTGCAGACACATCAATGGCATCAGACAGGTTGAAGCCACCTCCAAAACCAGCACCACCACCAGCAGAGAAGGAACGAGAAGCAGAGGCGCTGGAGATACGGACCTCGGATCCTCCTGCTCCTCCATACACACTACTGGCACGCATTGCTGTGGCACGACCACCAGAGACAGAGAAGCGAGAAGATCCTCCTGAGGACATGCTACGTATGGAAGAGAAAGACATCTTGTTGATGGAAGGCTTGCTGCCGTTGTCTGCTCTGGCTGGAGAATGAGAGAGCGGTTGAGTGAGGAGAAGACGACCCCTGTTCCTTTTATCAGGACAAATGGAGGAGGGACTGTAAAGAATGCTTTAGGTGATGGAGAGTGAAACTGTTCCCCCATTCCCTGAGGCAGGAGGCGTGGCTGAAGACAGGTTTGTAAAAGTATGTTATCGTTTAGAGTTTCACAAGAAGATATAAATCTAGAGTTTCAACTGTTTTTGTCCATATTCACACTTATGCACTTGAATCTTTCATGACTTTTTGAATTTGAAAAGTATATCATAGAAACATTACTTGTTTAATAGTCACTGAAGTCAGGTTGCATTGTAGGTTTAATATTATTTGACAAAAGGAAGCTGTACATATTCACAATGATGAATTGTTAGCATTTTTTGGAGGCACATAAAAACATAAATTACTAGAAAATTAACAACTGTAAATATGTAGATTTAATGCATTTGTCACACATAAAATTTATATAAAAAAAAAGCCTTATCTAAGTCTTCAAATGAAACCATTTCAACCTTTTGTAGGAAACTTGATTGTTATCAGATTATACAGAATCCGCCCCAAGCATGACAAACCTGTTTCATCTTTTCTGAATGTGTCAGGTTTTACATCAAACTGGAAGGTTTTCAAATGTAATTACGTGAAGCCCTATCGGAAATATATATTTGATTATGAAGTCAACAGATATCAGAATGATGTCCACTCCAGATCATTCATACTGGTGGTATCTGTACGTGTTACATAGTAACAACACTTTTCAAGTGAAGTCCATTAGATTCTTTAAAGTGTAGGCCTCTAGATTTGATCTCTTTACATTCACTTATATAATGAATTGATAAGATTGACTTAGATTTCATCTGCTTTTACCCAATAAGTAAAGTCACATTAAACTGCTTACACTTACAAACCCACTGGGCAAATAACTGACCAGCTTGATGAAACAAACAAAGAAGTGTTGGAGTTGGTCATCAGGTTTAAAGTGAACAGGCACGTAAAGTAACTCCCTCAGCATTAAAATTCTGCAGCAATTTCCCTTTTAGTCGTACAAGAAACATCAAAGTTATTAGTGTTATTAGTTACTTTAAGATCTGAATTGAATGTTTAGCCTCTAAGTCAGCTTTATCAATGCTATATAAAAAATATGTTGTTTTCTAGAAACAAAGGACAAAAACGGTAAGTAAAGATGTGCAGAGTAGTACAGCTTAAGAACTAAAAAATGCATGGGGCATCAGATTACAGCTACCAGACCTGAAGAATACCATCCAACCACACAGATTTAAAGCAGACCAGGTGTGATGTTAACAAATGGTATGAAAGACATGTCACTACAATGTAAGAAACCCTCATAAGGTTGTATAGTATTGTTTCTCCCAGGTATTTAGCAGTAACATGTTGTATCTCTGACATTTTGTCTCAGAAACAGCTAGGCTGCTGGAGAAAACTGTGTGCAGTCAATTGTGAGGCATTCTTTCCAAGAAACTATTTGCCATTGTTGCTGTGGTGGTAAGTACACCAGCTTCCTCTGCTCTGCCGCCAGGAGTCACCTATTACCAAACTTGTTCATGAAAATAAAAAACACATTCCCACTGGATTTAAAAAGTGGATTAAACAATGCCTGAAGAAACTGTCTATTCGTATCCCATTCGCTGCAAGGGTGGTGCTTGCAGCCCTGAAAGTACACTACCATCCTTTCATAGAGACAATTTTGGGCCATTTTGTGTTTTTATTTTTTTTCTATTTATATATTGCTTGCAAAACATTGATTTCACCTAATTAATGTAAATGTCCTACAATGGAGAATTTATTGATCTATTTATTTTTTGCCTACATGTGCTTATAATGTCGGAAGCAAGAAATGCAGAAGAAAATTTGCAGAGTGGTTTATTAATAGTCCAAAAGAAAACAACAACAACAGTGAACACAGAACAAGAAGAACAGGGACAAGATACTAACACCAAACAATGACTGACCTAAGGTAATACAAGGGCAATGTAAACTATGTCTGAAAACTGAGGCTTGCTTCTTTGCTGCCTCAGCAGACATTGACAGGCAGTGTTTACCCACACAAAAATAACCTATATAAACATATATGTTTTAATATAGGTTTTTAATATATGTGACATATATAAAATTGGCAGACTATATACATATATGCACATATATGCGTACATATATGTGTACATATATGCATGTATATATGTGTGCATATATCATATATGCACCTATATGTTTACCTATATATTAGTAAAATTATTCAAATATATAAAAAATATTTTTAACCCATCCAAGTGCACACACACAGCAGTGAGAAGTGCTCTAGGGTCTCACCTCAATCATGGTATTGAAGGTGGAGAGACAGCTTGTTATTCATTCCCACCACCTACAATCCCTGCCGGACCTGGGACAAGTCTGGTTAAAAGGCCACGACTGTCCCCACAAAAAAACTCTTAAAATTAAAAGAAGCAATACAGGAGACCTATATGGCCTGTATATGCACATATATACAATTTTGCCTATATGTGGCATATATACAGCATATATATTATTATATACGTGCATATATACTGCATATAGGTTCTTTCCATGTGGGTATGCATGAAGGCATCTCACAAAGCAAATTGTAGTCAGGCTTCTGAGGCAGTGTTGTGGTTTAGTGAACAAAACAGAGAAAGCTTTGGTAAGTGGATTTGAAATAAAAGTCCTGGGACGAGCACTAAGAACCTGTGGTGCAGTAACAGTGCTTAATATTCCGATTAAAGTATTTAGATTCTGCTGTAAAGCAGCTCTGAAAGAAACTAGCGTGACTATCAAGTCAGTTAAGTGTTGGTTCAGGTCAGTTAAATAACAGGACAGTTTTGAAACAAGTTTTCTTCAGCTATAAATAGTTTTACAGAAGCCAGCAATGGTGTTAATCAGCTTGAGTTTGATTCAATTCAGTTTGATAACACTGTCGATGCTGCTTGGTGCTCTAAAGCAGATCTACAGAAGCTATTAATGCCACCATTCAACTTTAGTTCAAGTTTTGTTCACTTCTGATATATCATATCAATCAGTTAGAATCAAGAACCTTCACTGAGTTGTCAATAAGCCACTCTTGCTGTTTGCTCAGGATCAATGTCCTGTTGAAAGTTGAGTCTTCTGCCCAGTCAGAGGTTCTGAATGCTCTGGACTAAGTTTTCATCAAGGCTATCTGTATGTTTTGGTGCGCTGAGCTTTTCTTCAACTCTGACAAGTCCCCTTTGTTATGAGCATCAGAGCTGGTTTCCTTCAAACATGATATTTAGAATATTCTATTGAGGTTATTCTGGCCAGAGAATCTTATTTCTCAGAGTCTGAGGGTGCTTTAACGTGCCAAATTCAAAAACTTTTTGGTCCCCCCAAAAAAAACATCAGGTTTTGGTCACAACACTTACCAAGGGCCTTCTCCATCATTGGCTCAGTCTGGTCAGGAGGCCTGCTCTAGGAAGAGTCCTGGTTGTTTCAAACTTCATCCAATAAGTGTAACAGAGAATACCTGCTTCTGGGATCTTTCAAGGAACTCTTGATGCAAACCTTTTTCAGGCAGTTCTTTTGACCTCAGGGCTTGGTTTTTGTTCTGATATGTTTTATACTAGAAATAGCTCCTAAAAATAAAAAGATTTGTGGGCCTTTCCAAATCATACTCATTCATTTGCATTTGCCACAGGCTGACTTCACTTGAAGTGTACAAGCAATATGAATGCTCCTGAGCTAAATCTCAACAGTCCAGGATAAGGGTATAAATACTTATACATAGAAGCATTTAAGTTTTTTTTTTTAATACATTTGCAAGGATGTTAAAAACATTTTTTGGCCATACATGGTATGTGCAGTGTGAATTGATGTGACAAATAATGTAAAGCAGTGTAACATAAGGTGGCAACATAAAAAAGCAAAATAATTTACTTTCACAAGGCACTGTATATATTGACATTGTTCTTTAATATCAGATTAATAGCGACTGTTCTTAAATTTCCATAATATGTTAATAGGTGACAAGTATGATGAGCACAAAATGTGGATTCTGGGGGAGATAACATGTTAAATGCGCAGCTGCAATCATCCTGCAAGGTGAACCCTGCATCAGACACGACAAAAGCAAACTCAAACTGAAGAATCAGGCGGCTCTTCTAGGAAGATGCTGAATCTATCAGCAGGGATGCTTTGATGGCAAACCTCTTCTGTACAGTGCCAAAGGTTATTTTCACCCTGACCCAGTGATCTGACTAAGGGCAAGCTTTCCAGCATGCATTGATGGTCTTATCTTTAGATAAGGCAGATTTGCAGGTATGTATCTCACTGGATTGAAATAAAAATGACTGTTTTAAGATTGTTAAAACTAAATTACATTAACTACATTCAGAAGTTATGGTTCTATTTTTTACTTTATCTACCTCTAAAGTGCATGTTATTTTATAATAGAACTTAAGCTTCATAACTTAATTTCTAACTTAACATTGAAAAAAGCTAGTGTGGCCGAACATGATTTGTATGAGGCAAATAACATTTCTGATAACTTTAAATAATTAATTTGATTCATATTAAAGCATCCGAGAGCAAAAGAAGACTCAAACACAAAAGCACATTTAAACCAGTTTATTGATTCGTTTTTAATCACTCTTGAGCTGTGGTTGTTTCATCTCGAGAGTTCTGCTGGTTGTTCTTGTTTGAAATCTCACTTGGTCTCAGTCACAGCCTGGGTGGAGGAGATCACTTTGCCATCCTTCACCTCCTCTACAATGGTGACCACTTTGCGTGTAGTTGAGGTTGTGGATTGCGTGGATTGCTTGGATTGCTTGGTTTGAACAGTTCTGAGGGTGGGGGAAAAGTTATTGAAAACTCATAATCTTAATTTCAAAAATTAGGACATAAATGCCTGAATGTAAATGTCTCACCCAGTGGCCTCTCCATCCAGAAGTCTTCTGTACTCTGCAATCTCCATCTCCAGTCTGGTCTTGATGTCCAGAAGCATCTGGTACTGTTGCCTTTGACGCTCCAAATCGCCACGAAGCTGTCCCAGCTGCTCTTCCATGCTGGATACCTGCATTTGGTAACCGTTCAGCATTTTAGCATAGCGGGCCTGTGTATCTGCCAAAGTGCCTTCAAGCGATGCTTTCTGTTGAGGAGAAATTCATTATTATAAAGGCTGTGTGATGCATCAAAACAGCAGATTTCAAGATTGACCTGCTCATCTGCTTACCATGCTGAGTTGTGATTGTAGCTCGATTTCAAGACCCTGGAGTGTGCGTTTAAGCTCTGTGATTTCAGATCTAGATGTTTGAAGGTTTTCTGTGCTTGCAGCGACTTCTTTGTTGAGTGATTCGCTCTGTGAGAGACGCAGTCAGATCAGTTGACAGGTTTTGATTTGGTTTTGTTTCTTATGACAAACTTAAACTAATGTGATGTTACCTTAGCCTGGAACCAGGCCTCAAGCTCTCTTTGGTTCTTGGCAGCAACTGCCTCATATTGGTCACGGATTTCAGCCATGATCTTGGTCAGGTCTTCCTGTGGTGCTGCATCAACCTCTACATTGACTTGTCCACTCATCTGGCTACGTGCTGCCAAGAGTTCCTAAAGATCGAATAAAATAACACTGAACATGTCCCTCATCAGGAAGAATAACAGGTTTTTTGAAGACACCATTATTAAGCACCAGCTTACCTCCTCGTGGTTCTTCTTGAGGAAGATCAGCTCTTCTTTTAGACCCTCAATCTGCATCTCCAGATCAGATCTGGACATTGTCAGCTCATCCAGCACCCTTCTCAGGCCAGCAATGTCTGCTTCTACAGACTGCCTCATGCTCAGCTCATTCTCATATCTGTAAAGAAATCAAATCCTTAGGTAAACTTTAAGGCTCATTTGAGATGTTTATAGTGAGCTTTTCTCTTTGTTATGTGGACTTACTTGACCCTGAAGTCATCTGCAGCCAGCTTGGCGTTGTCAATGCTGAGGTAGATGCCTCCATTTACACGTGTGGCATCCTGGATCTTAACAAGACATAAATAAAGACAAATTTAGATATCTTTTAGGAATTATTGAAGTTTAGTGGTAAAATATGCACAGCTGTGCTTTATAATTAGCACATTATTCATATAAAGATCAGTTGCCTATATGAACACAAACGAACATCAGTGGTTACAAATAACATTTAAGTTTTTATTTCTGCCAATACCACATACTTTGTTCTGGAGGTCACTGATGGTAGCATAATAGGCGCTGTAGTCACGAGCAGAGGGGGCCGTCTTGCTATCAAGGAACTGACGAATCTTCAGCTCAAGTTCAGCATTGGCCTTCTCGAGGGAGCGCACCTTCTCCAGGTAGGAGGCCAGGCGGTCGTTGAGGTTCTGCATGGTGGCTTTCTCGTTTGCAGACACATCAACGGCATCAGACAGGTTGAAGCCACCTCCAAAACCAGCACCGCCACCAAATCCGCCACCATATCCGCCACCAGCTCCGCCACCAGCTCCACCTCCAGCTCCGAAGCCACCACCACCTCCAGCAGAGAAAGAACGAGAAGCAGACGCGCTTGAGATACGTGTTCCATATCCTCCAGCTCCCCCGTGCACGCTGCCTGCATACATGCTACGACCCCCTCCACTGCCTCGGGACATGGATAAGCGGGATCCGGCCATGGATCCTCCGGAGGACCTTTGGCTGTATGACATAGACATGATTGTAGAGGAGGTTTTCTGCTCGGTTCTCTGACTGGAGAGAGTGAGAAGTGAGGAACAGATGATCCGTGATCCTTTTATTTGGATAAACGAGGGAGGAACCGATGGATGGGCGTAGTGGGTTATCCAAAGAGGTGGAGTGAGAAACCACTGCCTCACTCTCTGATGGCAAACACACGGTCACACACACTCACACAGCTTTCAGCCAGCTGTATGGTTTGAATGTTTGAGATTAAGATTAAAATCACATTTGATGAAGTTGGTTTCATAAGCATTTTGCAATTGTGAATTAATGATTAATTGTGAAATAGTGCCAAAATATGCAAAAGCTTTTGATTTGCACACACTCTATTAGTTTTTTAAAATAACTTTTGTGCACTCAAATTCCTTTTTAAGTGTTATGGATTTATCCTATCCTATCCTATCCTATCCTATCCTATCCTATAATATCCTTTCTTATCTATATATCTCTTTGAAAAACATAAAAGGTCTATCTACACAGTTGAAAGGAATGCAAAAGCTCAAATTTTCAAAAACAGACAGTACCTTATAAATCGGGATAAAAACAATATATATGAGCATAGTGTATAGAATTTTAGAATTTGTTAAAAACCACAAATTTGTGAGAGTTTTGCCCTCAGGGTGCCAATACTGAGACACACCCTATAAACAAGCAGAAGCAAAGCCACGGTTACTGTGTCAGTTAAATACACGAATAAAGAATAGAACATTTATATCTTTTTATATGGGTAATATTCTGTATTATATGTGCATATAAGAATATAGAACAGAATGTTTAATATCGTTAAACAAATACAATTTAACAGGTATTTATATAACTCTTAAACCTAAGCATTTAACATCCTAGTTGTTTATTCATGTCAAGTGATGCAGTTTGTTTGGAATAAATCATTGTTTACACTATGCTTGTATACAGTATAAAGACAAGCCTTAGTATTGTTGCCTTGGCAACAAAAACAAAGTGCAAAAACAATTAAGTAGTACCCATAACAAAAGGAAATGGCTTTCAGCGCAGATGTTAAGACTGTAAATTTGGATTGGCTGATATGAGAACAAGAAAGCCTTTTTAATAATTAAGCTTGAGCTGATAGCAGTAAGTGTTTTATAGTGAAGGAATAAAAGTTGGATATGAAACTCCTTGTACCATAAAAAGCGGAGTGGGAGGAGAGAATGTGAGTGAGCAGAATCAAACGCATTTTTAACTCCTTACTATTTATGCAACAAGAAACATATCAAATAATAATGCTATTTATTCCTAAACAAACGGCTGAATTGCTTCCTTTAAAACACAAGCAATTGGATCTTGTTGAATTCAGTTGTTTTACGAATCTGTTTTGAAATGAGGGTGAGAGGTCTTGAAATGCATTGCCTAAGTTGGTCTGCATGGTTTTCCGCTCCTGAACATCTGCTCCACCCATCCTGGCTCACATTAGTTTTTAGCTTAAATGCCTTTGCTGCAGGAGTATTTGTATTTTACAAAGCTTAAACAAAGTATTTAAGTCCAATGTTGTGGTGTAACATAACTCGTATAGTAAAAGTTCATTTGTGCGGCTAGGCTAAGTATGAAATTTGTATGAAGAGACTTGCCTGGGAATAAGTATGAACTTATATTGAACTCGACCGTAAGTTGACCAACAGTTTTTAAGATGTCAAAAAGGGTGGTCTTCTTTCACAACTTCTAGCTGCTTAGTGTAAATAAAGTACAGGGAAGTACAGGGAAGCATTTGGTGATATATGGTTTTATGGTAGCCTAGCACAATTTACACAACTCTAGAAGGACAAATAGAGGAGTGTGACATAAAGTCGAATGCCTAAACTGAGACAAATAAACTCTGAAGTCTAACGCCTGCTCCCTATTATGTGCAACATAGTAATTATGTGCAAAATAACTCATTTGTCCTTCCTCTGAATTACTCAAAGCCAGTTATGTGCAGCTGGTAAATAGGGCTTGTCTTTTTGTAGTTGTTCTGTACAATTAAATATTTATGTTAACATAAGTTACTTACAATTATAATAATACACAGGCGAAACACCCGTGAAATTCTATTCATTCAGTGTTGCATTAGCAAATTGTTGATGGTCGATGATGGTAATTTATTGCACTTTGTGAGTCATATATTTGGATTTAGTTAATGCAATAAAATATAAAGAATCTTCTTGTATTGCATTAATTAAATAAACCAAATATGACTCCAAGAGTAAGCAACAAAATACATTTACAGTTTGTTTTTCTTTATTCCTCTGAACAAAAGCATATATTTTGAATGCGTTTCAATCAATGTGTCTTTCTTTGCCTTCTCTTTAAATTTTCATTGCAGTGCTATTGTGTCGAGCCTTTCGGTGAATGTGACCCTTTGTGAGTCTGAACTAGGTAAGCATTTGAGGACAAAGGGTGTGTCAGATCAATACAAAGTGCAGGTTAGGTAACATCTAGAGACTAACAAGGGGACAGATTCCTGTATTTTTTTCCCTCGAGGTTTGACAAGTATACGCAAGCACTGAGAGAAACTGTGCTAGCAGTGTCCTCCACCCTCCTGTCAATCACTCCTGGTTCTTTAAAAAAAGATCTTGAGCAATTCTTTTGTTCTGATTGCAATAGCATGATAATTTAGGTGGGATAGTTTAGTTTTATAAGAGCATGTGTGTTCCAAATGTTTGGTTGAAAAGTGCTGATCTTTACTTTGGGTAGAATACATTCTATTATTGTTGCCAGATATATCAATTTATGTATGTATATATTAGTGGTTTTAGTAGTAAAATGTAAAAAGTAGTGGTATTAGTAGTAAAATGGTTTTAAAAAACTCTGTGAAATATGTAATCGTTATGCAAGCTTAACTGAATTATATATATTCTGTCTTACACATTCTATCATAAAATTCTTGTTGAAGCATTTGTCTCCGCGTTATTTGTCTAGCATTTCAGTGCGTCTTAACTGTGAGGCGCTGAAGACAGATTTCAGGAATGTGCAAACAAAGGCTTGTACAGGCCCATCACGTACTCATCTGCTTGCTCTCAACCAATGAGCTCCTTCACTATTCACCTGATCTTTCATGACTGCGCTGGGAGTTTTAAAGAGCTAGATGTTCTTATGCGGTTTTGGGCTGAATAGGAAAAGGTATGCTTGTCAAGAGCTTCATTAACACCCGCGCTTGCAAGAAACCACCATATCATTAACGTTGAAGAGGTTTGGGTGTGTTGCATTGAAGTGTGCCTTCCAATAACAGTAATCAAAAATAAATTCAGCTTACGTAAAGTTAGCAAGAATGTGGCAACAAGTGGTCTATTTAGATGTTTTCTATCTTTCCCCATGACTTCTGTTTTTAGGGGAAAAACACTGAACTGCTTGATTTTTGTTCTTGAGTTTAAAGAGCTTTTCCTCTGTAACATATTACGTAAGTTCTAAGGCATTGAGAGTACGAGCGTTTTGAACAGAGGTTTCAGTTTGCTTTAGTTTTATTGGATCAGCCAGTCCCCACCCCACTCCACCCTCTAAAGCTCACATTACTGCAGCGTCCATTTCCAAATCTACAGTTTAACCCTCACTGGGTGTTTCCTTTTCAACAGTATTGATATTTTACATAGACTTGGTTACTATAAACATGTAGTGTCCAAGGTTGTGACCCTGTGCTGGTGCAAACTTTGCAATTCACACCCAAATAACTTTACTTGTTTCCTAAACCAATTTTTGGTTTTCTTCAAGATTATACCAGTAATTAAAAATTACTGCGCTGGTATTTCAGATGTACCCGAATTGGCAATAATTACATTACAATAACATAACTGTAGTAATACTGATATTAATAAGACGCCTACACAGTAATTAAAGAGTACAATTGTGGTAAATCCAATACAGAATGAATAGGAGTTACTTCTACAACTGGAAAGAAGTTTTTAAAAAGACAGCCGTGAGAACATGTCCATGGTGTTCATTTATAAAGTGATTCTATTATTCTGCAGAACATTGTGAGTCATAACTGAGTCATTTGTTTACTGTAATGGGATTATGTTGAAACAAAGTGTCTGTTTTTACAAATGATACCGTGAATCTCTGCACATCCCAGCTTTTTGTCAAACCATGCAGTAGACAGAATTTAAATAGGTGCCAGTTATGGCCTTTTATGTTTATCGTTTGTGGAATGCTTGTATGGTCCCTCGGTTTATTGCAGGGAATGTGGTCTGTGAACCTCAGGTGAGCGTTGATTGACTGGGTGTGTCCGATTGATTCATAGCGCAGGTTGGGTAACATCCAGAGACTAGGGGACAGATTCTTTCATTCTTTCTCCTTCAGGGTTTGGCAAGTAAACACAGGCATGACAGCAAAAAAACTGCTATCTGTGACCTCCGCCCTCCCATCAATCACTCACCGGCTTCATTCACACACTGTGCTGTTAGATATTCCTCGAGAAATCCTGTTTTTTTGCGGTTGAATTAAAGCTTTTATGGTTCATATGGTTTTATATATATGACTCTGCTTCCAGATGTGGTGAATGAAGCCGCGGGCTTTTTTTCTGCAATTACCATTTTTGCCATTTCTGTTTTGTGCTTTTCGTCGATGGTTCATTAAAAAACATCCATGGAACCTTTTTACTGCAGAAAATGTTCGATTCTTCAGATTAAAATGTTTTTCACTGAAAGAAAAAAAGCCCCAGTTTGAGCTTTTATTTTTAAGAATGCAAAAACGTGTGCACTCTGTGCTTTCCTACAGTATGCTGACTGGGTTTCAGTAAGAAAGTGGTGCACGTTTGTGACTTGCTCCCAGGATTAGTCTGATATCCCAAAATATACTTGAGTAATATTCTTAGAGCCTGTCTCAGCCTGTCTTCGGGAGTTTGTTGCCCTTCTACGGCCCGTTGTTGGAACTGTTCTGCAAGTGCAGTCCAACAGAGGAATGCAAGCCAATATCTCACACATGGGTCCAATATTTTTCACTATAAACCATCCAGCTGCATCCTGCTGTTGGACTTTCAGTTAATTAAAATGAACTGGAATATAAGATGTGACTTTTCCACTGCTGTTGCCAGGGAGGGAAAGGAACTGTTGCTTATACTTTCCGAACTTACTTTTATTGTGTAACTGTGAATTTTGTGAATAATGTGCGAGCTTGCAGGCAAACACTGTTGTGGTGGTCAATAATAAAATTACTGCTGTATATACAATAACCCCAGTAAGTATTTGAATATTTAAAATTTTGAGTTGAAAAATTAGGATCAGTAATATTTTATGTTTTTTTTTCAAAAATGCAGAAAAAAACTGTAATATTTCACTTTAAAATAACTATTTTCTATCGTATCTTATAAAATGCAATATATTCCTGATGCAATCATGCTCATTTGCTGCTCAAGAAACATTTTTTTATTAATATCAGTGTAGTTGTGCTGCTTCGTATTTCTCACAGAAACCATGATATCAAAGAATACTCAAAAAATATTTAGAAATAGAAATCTTTAGAAAAGGTTCTTTACTGCTAATTTATTAATTTACATCCGTTGCATCCTTGCTGATTTAAAGTAAATTCCTACTAACACCAAACGATTTGTGAAGACTATATGCAAATACATTTAGTGTCCTCTGTAACATTTGTGGGGGGGGTTTCTCATCAGTGATGGTTTAAGGGAAAACTATTACCCTATAAGGTGCTGTCTCAGAGTTGCAGGAACCTGCCCTTGTCACAGTACAGTTGATGTGAAGTGCCAAAGGCAGAAGCTCTGTGAACCATAGGAATGTGCAAACAAAGGCTTAGTAAAATAGAAATTAAACCAAAAATAAATGTTTGACCCTCTATTGCATGTGTATTCTTTGAAAATAATAATTGATTCATGTACAATGTGCCATTTTTAAAGTATGAATCAAATACTTTACTGATGTTTAAAACGTAATGACAGAATCTAAGAGAATTGACTTCTTGATTAAGTTTATTTTAAAATGTTTCTTGAAGTTAATAAATACGGTTTGTTACCCTGAAGCAACATCGTGAATTGAAGGTTACGTGTGTGAGTAAATGTTGCATCGTGGTGGTTTGAATTTAAGGTAATATATGCAATGCTTGTTCAGACAGAACTCTGTCTGCAGAAACACATTCTCTTCTAACTAAATGAAACCCCACGAGCTCTAATACGAAGGAGCTTATGTGAGGAATCATTTTAGTCTTCGACATATCTTGAAATCATTCCCTCATCATAGACTTGAAATATGTTGCAGATGCTTTATTGCACAGTTTTGCCAATGAAATCTGGGCTCCAGCTGGCTTGCATTTGATATGCTGTAACCACAGCCTGAGCGTCAGTCCAGCTTGTGCTTTCTTACAGAAGATTACAGTGAGACGTTCCTGCTGAATCATGCTTTAAAACCATTTCCACAAAAGCAAGCGTACTCCATTGCACTAAAAAAGACAACATAATGTCAATTAAAAATGTTATTTCCTATCAATGTTTTGAGCTTTTTACAGTTTAGATTTGGTCTTCATCCATATACCTAAAAATAAAGTTTCCTCATTGGCATTGATGATTCCATGAATAACTTCTTACATCTTTGGAAACTTTCCATTCCATCCACAAAACTTATCCACAATTTTTCACTTTACATTGTCTCCAGAATTTAAGCAAAGCAAGTTATTTTCCCCAAATTTGATCTTCAATGCTCTATTCCTCTTCAGTTGGTTGTTTGTGACAGTATTAGCACATGGAATTTCTTTAGCAAACAATGTGTTGTTTCTCTCAGATAATCCTACAAATCGCTATCATCTCATTTGTAAAACAAATGCTGGTACAACTGGGAGTGTTGCCACAGGCTAGATCACCCACGCAGAAACACACCAAGCACCACCAAACATGAAGACTTCAATCTGTAGTCTGAGAGATGAACTTGTTTGTTAAAAAAGCAGCACTTCAGCATTTTTGTCTGAATTTTAAATGCGTTGTTGCATTTCAGATTTTATTGTGTCTATTGTGCTGAAAAAAATAGATTGTTCCAAAATTTAAATCTGCAAACAATGGACTCCCTCTCTCCTCCCTCCTGTTATATTATCTGCTCACCAATGGATGCTCTGCAGTGAATGGGTGCCATCAGAACGAGAGCCAAACAGCTAATATAAACAATGTCTATCAGTTAACATCTTGTTAAGGCTGTAAATCAATCCATCGTTATAGCATTTAACTTTAAAATATTGATTCTGGCTTTAATACAAGTCTATAATAACACTTCCTTCATTAATAAGGTCACACCAAAACCAGCATCATGTTTATTTTGATTTGGTTTGGCTGTGCTTGATTTGTGCATATTTCTCTTCTGATTTAGACGGATGTAACGGTTTGAAGTCAAAAATTTCTTGATGCATCACACAGCTTTTCACAAGACATTGAGAGACTAGAGTCATGTGAATTACTTGTGGATATGTAATTATTATGATATTTTCATCAGCTGTTTGGACTCTCATTCTGACGGCACCCATTCACTGCAGAGGATCCATTGGTGAGTAAGTTTTAATTTACCAGTGAACATTTTTTTAAAGTCAAATCCTCCTGACTCAAATACAATCGTCTTCAGTGTTTCTGAAACGATCATTATCATGCTTTGCCTGATGAATGGAGATAACTAAATAATCCCGTGATCTTTCTTATCTGCTATTGATTTGTTAATGAGCCAGAAACTCCTGTTGTGACCAAATTCAGAACACAAGATGTTTTCTATCTGGTTAACACAACAAAGCCCAATTGATTCAGATGTTATCCCGAGTCTCCGTCCCTTTGAAAAGCGGATCACAAAAGATAATCAGCACTATTAAGGCGATGACAGTTCATGCCAAATTTCAATTAATATACGCAATTAATCTGTCAACATCCAACCGGAATAAACGGCAACACAGAGGACCTTAACACTCAGATTCATACACAGATCTCCACAAAAGCAGGCTACAAACATGCAGATGTTTTGCTGAGTACCTAACCACACTCTCACGCAGCCAAACACACATCTTGCATCAGCTCCGACCAGTTCTACCTGTTACATGCTGTCCATTTACCTTTCTCCCAGTATGCATTTCCTGTAGAAGGTGTTGAAAGTGTAGCACTATACTCACAAATCATACAACATTTTCTCACTCATCAGAAAAGTAAGAATGTGAATGCCTGCTGACTGCACCTGCAATCATGTTATCATGGAAAAGATTTTTTATTTTTACAGGCATCATCTCAGCCCACCATGACACTGGTTTGTTTTCACAAGGTCACTTTTCCTCATTGCAATGCTTTGATTGTATGCTATTACAGGGATAAAACTTTTCAATACATTTTTTTGCAGAGCTCAAACAAAGATATTTTGATCATCTTTAAACTCGTACACTATTAAAAGTCAGTATTAAAAAGTTCAATATTAAAAAGTCAATAATAACTCTAACTTTCACCATATGTACATATCCTCAAAATAACCATCTCTTTAGCTACTCACACAAAGAAAGTGCTTATATAACTGAGAAGAAAGTTATTTCCGTGAGCTGTGTTACATTATATACATTAATTTTAAGCTCTTGTGACAAGGCAGTTTTACTGGATGCATGAAGCACTACAGAGCTGTAAGATGACGATCTAATGAGCACAGCAAGCTTATACAATATGCATTAAATGTATCATTTCAGCTCTTGCATGCGGCAGTTTAAGACCAAGCCCTGTTAGTGTAAACATTGTCCAGCATAAAAGTATGATGAATTAATTCATTAAGTCAAGTCAGGTCATTTTATTTGTATAGTGCTTTTCCAAATCCATGTTGTTTCAAAGCATCTTTAACAAGCCTTAATGTCTTTAAAACCTCAGTAAACAAGCCAAAAAGTGCTCTGTGGCAGTAAAAACACTTCTGGCAAAAAAAAAAAGCATTATAGCTTACTCAGTGATTTTAGACAAGCGGTTTAGCTTCAGATGTAAATGTAGTGCCAAAGCAGTTAAACAGCGCTTCTCCATGTAGGGTTTTAATTGATTTGCAAAAGCTACTTTAATTTTTTCTTGCTAAGAACCAGACTGCTGCTGTTTATATAGATAGTGTCTTCTGAATAAGGGCTTTGACATGGCCATTGTGGGACCTTAACCTTTTGGTTTGGAGCTATTCCAATGAAAATCTGGCCTTGTTTTGTCTTTTCTTTTTCTTTTTTTAGATCATTTTCCTAATGGGCAGTTAAAAACTTGAGCAACATTTTCCAGCATCCGCTCCTGTATTTTTACAAGATTTCCTGTCCCTTTCTGGTGAAAACAGCTCCATGGCATAACAACCTTTTCTTTAAAATCTATTTTGTAATCTTTATATATATATATATATATATATATTCATTTATACATGAATATATATATTCATGTTTTCTCTTCCTAACTCCTGAAAATGCTTGGCCTCTTTAACAAGTGCCCTTGTTGACACAGAGAGACAGGCGTTTCTAGGGAGTGTCTGATTTTATTCAGCTGATTGCTGATTATTGCCCCAGTGAGTGCTGTTGCTTGATCTACACCATTATTTCTCAATCCTGCTTCTTTTTTGACGCCTCTCTTATCTCAGTCCTGATTCACCTCATCAGTTCATTAGTAGTGTTCTGCTCTGTGACTTGCCTGGGAGTGTCAGATTATTGAGACACATCAGACAAAAAGCATTGACACAAACTGATCAAATTATTAGAACAGTGTTACACACCCTTCATTTATTCATTTAACCATTTATTTCTAGAATTTATGCATGTTTAAAGTAATTTTTTGTAAAAAGTTTTTAAAAAAGTACTGATAATTGTCTGACATCATATTATCTGTGTTTACAGACATTTCCTTTAACCCTAATAACACAATACAGATACATCATTCAGAATATGGGTAAAACACAAAAATTCGTATGGAGGATGTTTACTATTTTACTGACATTTTTTGATCATAAGGTAAATAGATCTGATGATGAAAATGTAGTAATATATATATATATATATATATATATATATATATAGTCTTTAAACAATTCAATACTCCATGGATGGAAAACATGAAAGGATAATCTTGTGACCTTATCCTGTGTCCCTTGAGCAAAGGACTCCATCTAGTGGCTATGGCACTATGGCAAAGAAAAAAGCCACATTTTCTTTTGACTGTTTTTTTTTCTTTTTTTCATGAAGTGGAGGTCCAGGAATTGCCATCTACCGTTTAAAGGTGTTAAACAAAAACTCAGTGCAATAGCTCCCCCTGCTGCTTTCATTCTGTGCTTTTTTTATTATCTCTATTCATTTAACTGATAGCGCCTATTGGTAGATACTGGAACTACACCACTGCTTTCTTCATATACGCCATAAATTATATATATATAAAAGCATATATATATATATAAGTGATTCTACATTTGGTGTCCCTGCAAAAATTATTTATTATTTATTAATTAATTATTTATTTGTTATGCTTTTGTTTTTCAAATGGTTATATTTTTATTATTATTATTATTTACTAGTTGTTATAAATTACAAGATGTTACAGTCCATAACAATAATTTAATTTCTAACATAATAATTAAAGAGTGTCTTAAATAGCTGAAAATCTTGATTTATTCTTGTCCAAATTAGTCAGTGTATTTTTTCCCATCATCTATCTAATGTGCAATCCAAATAATTTATAGTGCTTTTCTTTTGCCAACATTTTATTCATTTTATTTATAAAAGCCCTAAATAGTCACTTAATTCTACAACATTAAATTATTATTATCTTTTTAAAATCCTTATAACAATGTGTGTCCATAAATCTTGCATCAACTCTGTTACCAAAGCATATTTTGCCTTTAAATTGGTGGACGTTACAGGAAATGATGTCACTTTCACTCACTGATAAGATCAGAAGCTCTGAAAAGTATCTGTGCTCTCTCTGAGAAAATATTTTAATCTAAAAACTTCTTACACCGAGAGTTATTTTGTGGAACGTCAACACAATATCAAAAGAAACATTTATTACAGAATTTATATCTCACATTGACTCATTTAAAAGTCTTTTATCATGTTTCTAGTAGTGTCATGTGCTCTTAGCATTTAGCAAGTGGTGTTTTTGTAAAAAAAAATTAAATACAACTGTTTCCGTCAAACTTTTTTACCTACCAATGTAGAGTAACAATGCTGACAATAATTTTACAGAATTGATAGTCCACCAGATAATTCTGTCAATTCTGTTACTTTAAAGGTCAACTCTGTTTATAAACTATTTACAGAAAAAGAAAGAAAAAAAATATTATATATATATATATAGTATTTGTTTTCATTCTTTCTGTCTTTATATATATATATATATATATATATATATATATATATATATATATTAATCTCATAAACATTCTTGAGATATTGTTGCACCTTTATAATATTTCAACAACAACTTTTTTTTTTTTTACTGGATATTGCATAATACGTTTTCAGATTAAAAATACTTGCTCCAAGTGGACAGTTGTGGTCTGTGAAGACAGTGGGGATATTTGGGAGCCCCTTGGGAAGGAGCAGTGAACTGAACGTACTGTACATTTATTGTCTATACACTTGTTTTCATTCTCAAGAAGATTATTGCCCTGAAAAAGGTTTGTAAACTATTTGAGTTCCTCAGATTTCATTAGCCCGTGTTGTTAGAGGCCTATATCGATGTTCCCTTGACACATAATGCCAATATGCCACAAGCACCGTGTTTATGTTACGGGATTACTTCAGCAGTGAATTATTTCACCAGGAAATCACATTTTAATAAAAATGTATAAATCCATATTTGACCTAACAATGCAGAAATATTTCCCGAAGAAGCCTTGCGTTTTGATGACATCATACCCTCAGTTGGAGGCAGGGGCGGGGCTAAACAGAGCTGTTTTCAAGCGCTCCGGAGCCAGAGTCGCCATTTTGTAAACTCGGCAAACGCTACCGCAGCTCCGAGTGAGAAGAAACCCCCTCAATAATCAGGCCAGATTCCCAAGAAACCACAACCGTGAGGCCACCCGTTGTCGTCCGAAAGGAAAGGGAATCTTATCGTATGTCCGCTATCCAGAACCTCCAAACTTTTGGTAAGACTCGAGAATTTGAAAACGTAGTATTTTATTGTGTGTGGGGGGGAGGGGCGACGGAAAACAACGGATTTTTAACGAATAAATATAATGACGGTTATTTAAAAAACACGATTTATTTACCACAAATACGTTTACGGCGTATTTAAAAGAGTGTCGTGTTTAGTGTTAAATTATCATTTTTATCGTCGAAAATCAGAAACGGCAACTAGGCCTCAGTTTTTATGCCCGATTAGTTCGTTCCTAGTAAGTTATCGATAATTCGCCAAAATAAAACGCATATCCGTCATAAATCCGGTGTTAGTAGTTTATTACATGACTGGCGTCGAGTTTATGTCGAAATAAGTGGTTGTGATCTATTTCGACGACCAACATTACCATTTTGATCGCCAGCTTGTTTTTCTGGACGAGATACAAAATGGAAGACGCGAGTCGGAGACGCTTATTTTTAGACTTGAATTAGCGCGATCTCCGAGAAACATCTCGAGTCTTCTGCATTCGCGTTGATGCCCATGATTAACGATAACTCACACGTTAAACACAGCGCTGTTTTATGTGGAAATGGATAAAACCTTTTGAGGTCTCGAACGGATCGGGTGTAGGAAGGGTTAATGAACAGCCAGATCAGACCTGAACTCTATCTGTAGGAGATGGGGTGCTTTGTTCCGACATGTTCTTGTGAGGCGCTTACTGAAGCAGATTTTACATGCAGAAATACTTGAGGTGATCGAAATAATAACGTTATTCATGAAGTACATTAGGTGACCTAGTTAAAAGATTAACTTTGACCCGTAACTCTAATGCTGTTTGTCTTTCCCAAAGACCCCTTTGCTGATGCAACTAAGGGTGATGATCGGCTCCCAGCTGGGACTGAGGACTACATCCACATAAGAATTCAACAGCGGAACGGGCGGAAGACTCTGACCACGGTTCAGGGCATAGCCGATGACTATGATAAAAAGAAGCTAGTCAAGGCCTTCAAGAAGGTTGTCGTTTAAGTCCCGCTACAATAATGCAGCTTTCATTGGTTGAGGGGTTTTTAACGGTCCCTTATTTGCATCCTCAGAAATTCGCCTGCAATGGGACTGTGATTGAGCACCCTGAGTATGGTGAAGTAATTCAGCTGCAAGGTGATCAGCGCAAGAACATTTGCCAGTTTCTCACTGATGTAAGTATGCACTCATTGGCCTTTTAAACGATGGCTTTTAAATGCCAGTTGATTTAATCGACTCCTTTCCTTTATTTCAGATTGAACTGGCCAAAGAGGAGCAGCTCAAAGTCCACGGGTTCTAGAAGCTGATGTGAACTGACCCCTTCCCTCCCCCGACTCTTAACCCGACCTACCCTGTTGTCGTGCTGCTGTTTCCCCCAGCAGCCCCCCTCAAGGAAAAAAAGCTGAAAATGATTACCTCTGATTTGAGACTTTTTAGTATGGCACCCTTATCAAAACGACCAGTCCTGTTCAAGCATGGACAGACGACAAGGCAAATTATGCGGGATAAATGATTTTTGTTCCTTGTCCCCTCCTTCAGTCCTTTTATTTTTTTTTTTAGTTCATCTTGTGCTGCTCTCGAGCACAAATTCCATGTAACTTTTTCTCTTTGTTTTGTACAAGGTGTTTCAATAAAACCTTCAGATGCCACGTTTTGCACAATCCTTAAGTTGACGGGCGGGGTGTGGATGGGGCAGTTTATGTATTGATTTCTTGGTTCATATTTAAATACCATCATAAATACTCTGCGTTTTTATTTCTGATGAGGGCCGGCCTGCTTCAGGGTTACATAGGTGTGCTGTTTGTGCACAAAGCACGGCAACCCCATCTTGTCTCATTATGCATCTCTAACTGCCTTTTTTACCCTTGTTTTTCACAATATGCATAATTTCAATTTTCTAAACTTG
Source organism: Enteromius unitaeniatus (assembly GCA_032359435.1). NCBI lineage: Eukaryota > Metazoa > Chordata > Actinopteri > Cypriniformes > Cyprinidae > Enteromius > Enteromius unitaeniatus. The sequence goes on from JAUMHI010000064.1 coordinate 16,564,473, forward strand.
TAATACCATATTTTGTTTTTGGTCTGGAATAAACAATATCCCATACTTTGGATGTTCTAATTTCTTAAATGATTGCAAATATTTTGAACGCAGTGGTTGTAATGACAGCTCTGAAATTGAAATGATGCCGTAGTCTTTTATTGATGCTTTACACTGACTGGAAGCTTACTTGGTTTTAGTTTAAAGATGGTGGTTACATGCCACAAAGGACTTGTAGGTAAGTTGTGTATGAACTCTGAAGTGCATAACCAGAACGTTAAGCATAGCCTCAAGAAATAAGAATATGATCCAAGTTGCGGGGAAGCCTGCTGAAGGTTAGTTGTAGGGGAGCATGTTTATACTAAAACCTATACAATTATGCATTGTGCAGTTCATTTATTTTAGTTTTATCCTGACCGTTATCTTAAAGCTACAAAATGTATCTCCAATTTATGTATACAGAAAATTATTAACCAAATCCAGTATGAATGATATAAAAAGATAAATGTTATTCTTATTTATTTTGTATGTCAGGTAATTTCTTTATGACAGAAATATTTTCGATTTATTTGAATACGTGAATTCTCTTCCAATGCAAATTTATATATTTTCAGTTTAAACCCATGTAAAATGCTTATTTTGGTGGAAAATCTTGCTCAACAATGATGAGCATGACCACTATTAAAACGAGTGTTCTCTCTTTTGCACAGCAGAGGGCATAATGGTAGTAAATATTGCTCTGATGACATTCAATTATTTCCAATTCATTTGTGTATCTTAAATTGTGTAACAGGATGATCCCTTTCAAATACAGCAGTTCTGATTAATTTCTATAAACATTTGCAGCCCGGCAAGGCTTTAAAAGGTTTAAAACAAGTAGGCTAAATGCACCAAGCATAAAGTACAAAGTACAAAAACAAGTCATGCAAGTCTAAAAATGAATGAAACTAATAGTAATGTTCTATTTCTATAAGTAGATGACTAATAAACCAATCCTAAGGGAATCTCAGTCGTGCAAAGATTTCTCATCCGTGCTGATGGTGGTATTTAAATACCTAATGTCTCTGCAGATTGAACTGGAGCACTTTACAACTGTTACACCAAAGTAAATCTGACTTACATAGTACCCATAGATCCATCCATTTTTCAAACCGCTTGAGTCATTGGGAAGCTGGAGCCTATCCCAGTCTCTCAGGCCGAAGGCAGGGAAACACCAAGGATGGATGGACATCCAGTATATCACAGCTACCCACAGAATTAATGAATACAGGTTAAGATAAACTGAGTATTGTGGAGATGTAGACCTCCAATAAGATAGAATGCAGTTAGTTATGCATAGTAAAGATAGTCTTAATTTGCATGGTTAGTATTTATTAGTATTTACAGTATTTACAGGGTTATCCTACGTCAATAAAAATTGTGGTTCACAGCAACATTCTGCAATTTTTTTTAAATTTAACTATAAACTATAAGATGTCTTAATTTCAATTCACCGGCCTAAGAAATAATAATAATAAAAAAGGATTTATTTTTACTAACAAAATATTTTAATGTGAAGGGTTTAGTAATTGAGGTTATTTATGGAAAACCAACTAGGATATTGACTTGGCGACTAAATGCAATCAGCTTGTCCAGTCAATTGTGTGGGTTTTACCGGTACTGCTATAAAAACTCACTGTGAATAGCCAATTGAAATCATTATAATGATTTTATTGAATTAAACAGCAAATTAGTCTATACTTAATTCTGTGTGTCTGGACGTAATCAAAAACATTTATGTATGGTTGCATTGTGTTATGAAATGCGCTAGCCTGAGGTGTTGGACTTCCTCAGTGGTGTCTTGGATCCCAAGGTTTGCCATCAATGTAAACATCAGGGAGCTTTTCCTAGCCATTGTCGCCTTCAGCTTGATCAGTTGCTGTTTTGGAATGCACTGTGAAAACAATAAACTGGATTACTTTTTATTCAGAACAATATATACCAGTTCAAGAGAAAAAAAACTGGAAACTGGATAAAAGGAACTATTTGGCCTCCACTGATCCACTCAGGTATGAATCATGTGGATGTCCTTAAATATCATTGCATAAGCATGATGGAAACCTAAACTAATTGTAACATTAGAGAATAGTAGCCTTTTAACATATCACATACTATTAAATATTTCTCAATGTCCTTGTCTGACCTTTAACGAGACCGACTAGTCATCCATAAAAAAACAAATTCACACAAAACTTTTAAAAGTTGACACTAGCGCCATGGTAGAACCGTATTGGTGTCGGAAGACTTCAGTAGCTATTCACGGTGAACTTGAAACATTTATAGTTAAATAATGCTGATGAGTGTGTTTTGAAGTGGATTTTGTCTTAGACAGAGCTAAACTGAGTTTTACCTCATAACTGCAGGACAGAGTGAATGCATTAGACTAAAGAAATGTATATTTATCGTTTTTGACCGATAGACAGTAGGCTCCATGCAAAGGTTCATTATTATTTATACTCACAAAGGCCACATCAATAAATAAGTAAACAGGACTGTGGCTTATAGGTAAAGAGTAAATAGGCTGCTGTTACAATGTAATATAATATTATAATTAAAATATTTTCTATGTTAATTTTTGCTAATATGTATTTATTTTAGTAATGGCAAAGCTGAATTTTCAGCAGCCATTTTCATAAATACACTTTTTTTTTAATCACTTCAGTTGTTAATTATTGTAATTTCTGATTTGCTGATTTAGTGCATAATTATTTAGTGCTTGATTATCAGTGTTGAAAAAAAAAACAGTTGTGCTGCTTAATATTTTTAACCTTGATTTTTACTTATATATATATATATATATATATACTGTAAAGTTTAAGAAAATTTATTCAATTCGCCCTTGCTAAATAAAATTTACTTAATAAAAAAGTACAAATTAAATCAATCAATATATAAATGTTACGGTAGATTTAAGAAGTTTTACAGACTCAATTCCAAAGATTTTAGAGACGGATTAACACAAATACTGATTATGTATAATTATTTATTTTGCGGTGAAGTAACAGATTATTAATTCTATACAGTGATGCTCTTTCATCTGAAAACCACAACACTATATCTGTTTGAAAAAAAAAAAGAAAAAAAAGCTGTTTATCCCTCAGAGAATTGCCATAATCGGTAAATTGATGAATACCCTGTATGCAAAATGACAGTTACATAGAGAGCTGCCTCTTGCTAGTGTGTGAATTGCTATGTTGGTGCACTCTTTTCAGGGATCATGATTACAGTATAATGACTGCTATCAACATGGTGCAATTAAACATTTTCAAATTCTGAGATCAAAGAGAAAAGCTTCTCTTGAAGTCTATTTGATTCTTTTGCGCTATGAGATGAGCCTTTCATGATCGTATGGCAGTCTCTTAAAATTAAACGGATGTCACTGAAACAAAATGGCTCGAGTGTGGGAAACATCTAGAGTTAAATGTTTGTTGCTTTTAATCAATGCCATATTTAGGGCAACATCTAGGAAGCTCCTGTATAATTTCGTCATTGTTCTGAAACTCCCTCCCAGCCAGAGAGCTGGTGCTCGGCCCAGATGCCGGATCCATTTTGAGTGTTAAAACCACCAGAGGAAAGCCTCTTAGTACCATGGTGACAAAACGTTGTTGATCTTGAATTGGTTTCGAGATGCAGTTGGCTTTGTTACCGTGTAGAATCTATTTTTTCTGCTGCATCATTCAGGCTTGCTCAGTAGTTTTTGAGCTTTCATGCCAAAAGTTTGCTCAAATACCGGCGTGACCTTTAGGAATAAATGTTGCTTGAAATTAAAAGATTTTGTGAATACAGCGTTCAGTTGCAAAAAGGTCTGAAGATGAATTTACTCAAATATAGGTAGATATGCAGCTCAACTGATTATTGTTACATGTGGCTATTGATTATGTGCACAGATGATGCACAAGATTGTATTCTTTCAGATGCCTCTATGCAGCCATATCTTATTTGACATCTCTATAAAGGAGTGACTTACTCCAGCATAAGTATTCCACTAGTTTTGGATGGAGTTTCTTACAGTCTAATTTATTCCCTTGGGTAGTTATTAAAATATCTGTCTCCCTAACTTGCAAACACAAACATGCACAGTAAGAGAACAGAAACTCTCATACTTGACAGTTGAGGCCTCCTAAAGACAAGTTTGACTATTAAGTATTCACAATAACGGTTTGATTTATGCTATAGAACATGTTCTAGACCTGAATATGAAAGCGTTTCATGTACAAGCAATGCACCTTAGTTAACAGCAACTCTTGAAATATGTCTTAAATTGAGACAGTGGACCAAGGACAAGGTTAGCCGTGACAGCATCTTGCATTTGGTCAATGCATGAAGGCATTTTTATGTGCAAAGAGTGCATTTGAAACAGGAAAACCCGTGGTCTATAGTTGTGAGATAAAACAGAAAATGATATACATAAAATGTGTGTATACACACACACATTTATGGGGACTCTCCATAGGCGTAATGGTTTTTATACTGTACAAACTGTATGTGGTATTGCCCTACAACTACCCTATGCCTAAACTTACCCCATACAGGAAACTTTGTGCATTTTTAGATTTTCAAAAAAACACCATTTAGTATGTTTTTTAAGCCTTTTGAATTACGGGGACACTGAAAATGTCCTCATAAAACACCTACATATTGTAATACCTATGTCATACCCATATCATTATACAAATTTGTAAACCACAAAAACCCGCCCACTCCAAAATTACATCCAAAATAAATGTTATTGTTATATGTAACATAGTATGTGTGTATATTTATTATGCATATATAAATACACACACCCATACTGTATATATTTATATTAATATAATTAGATAAAAATATATTTAATATGTAAACAAAACTTGTTTTTCTTAAATATATATTTGTACGTGTATTTATATACACAGTAGTTTCGAATGTTGACTACTGTATATAAATATATATTCACATATGCAACATGTAACAATTAGTAAAGTCAATAAATTATGAATAAGTCTTTATATAAATAATTTGTAACCATACAATCCATAAAAATGTAACTGTAACCTGCTTTTCAGCATTTTAAAATGTAATAATATAATATTTAAAATGTAATAATACATTTTTGGAATCTGATTTTATAATGCAGATTACTATAATCAATTAATATCCAGCACTGTACTGTATGAAATATGTAAAAGCCCATACTACAGTAGGTTGTTTAATGACAGGTCATTATGACTACTTACCCCGTGTATATATATATATATATATATATATATACATATACTGAAGTATGTTTTCAAATTGTGTTAAATTACTTATTTTGTGCTGGTAAAGTCATGGAAATGTTCACTATTTTTGTTTTGTTTTTTGCACCAAGACTCTGAAAAGTGTGACAGCTCTGCTATATCTATAGTGTGTGCCATACATTAATAAACACATTTATTGTATTGAACGGCAATGCTAGGACTTGATGCATAGTTTTCCGCGCTGCGTACGTATGTGTTAGAGAGCGAAGGCAAGAAATCCATATAAAATGACATTTTATTTTCTCCCAAAGCAAGAGAGCCAAAGTACTTGTTTTCTGACAGCATCATTTGTCATAAACCTTCCCTCCTGCGGGGTTAGAAGAAGATCTCAAACATTTTGTAAAATGGCCCTTCATGCGCACTTATTGCAGTCATATGAAAACCTCTCCAGAACAGCACTTTAAATGAACAAACAGCATTCACATGCCTCCGTAATATTCACATCACAGTATGACACACTGGGACTGCGTAGTAAGTGTAGGTGAAATCTCCCCAGTTTCAAAGCATTTATAATTGCAGTGACAGCCAATCACAAATAAGCACAACTAACAGCCAATTATAGCTAACAGAATTTGAGAGTTCACCACAATTGATAGAGCGGTACATGCCGTTAAGGGCAGAGACCTTTAGTACTTTGATTTGTGTCCTTTACTGTGTCCATTCAGATAATTGCATGCCAGATATTAAGGTGGATAGGAAGGATGGATTTGACATACATTTTCAGCATGTAAAGTTCAGTTTTCTGTAGAAGAGTTAACCTGGTATTAGTATTAGTTTATAGTAAATCTAAGTGCATACCCTAGTTGTAAAGTAACTTGGAACACGGTGATTGGTTTGTAACCAGTCTTTAGTTAGTCAACTGGTTATTAGCTGTTACAAACTTGCCATTAACTGGTCAGAGCTGGTCATGCTAGTCATTATTATTATGATTATCAGTCATTGTGTATCAAAAAACAACTTATTAATTGGTAGCTGGTTTGTTGCTACTCCAAAATGGTCTACTAGTCTGCACTCACTTACAGTAGACCAGCCTGAAACCAGCAAAATCTTTATAATGTAGGATATTGTCATTGTAGTTTCACATCAACCTCACATAAGTTTTCCCTGTACTTTCCCAGCTAATATAAAGTCAGCTTGATGTTGAACGTGACATCAGACAGATGTTGCAATTTGGTTGAAAATGAAAATCGTTATTAATGTTGGATTTTGGTTATACAACCTAAAAACGTAAAAATATTAGCGACAGATGATGTCAGTATTGGTCATCAATTTAACTCTGACATTAGACGTTGATTTTACATGAAATTTTGCTCATTCGATTTCTGGCTGTGGCGATAACCACCAATATCGTGCTTCTGACAAGCATAACCACAGAGGAATGCAACAACCATAGCAACCATTTTGTAACCTTCTCATTTCGTGCATGTGTAGGCTACTGAATATTAGCAATAAATACTTTGACGCATTGATGGTCAGCTGAGCCGCTCAAAGTTAAAATGATTTAATTACATCTCTCTTTGAATGAGTAAGTGTAGTAGAACGGTTTAAAGTCTCAGTCAAAGACAGTCTCTTGTCTCTTCTCCAGAATCAGAATTGACTTTAAGGGTTAATTTTAGTGGGGTTTTTTTTGTTGCTTTTTGTATTCTTGAGGGTGTTTGGCAAATATATAATTGCTTTTCTATAATTGGTCAGTGGGCTGGAAACTCTTAGCTGAACTAGTGTAATGTGCAAACGTCCAGGTGAAAGTGTTAACCTGGCATATACCTTACTGTCAGCAGCTCTATCTTCACCCAGAGAAGTGCCCGAGGCTCAGTGAGTGCAGCACTTCACCTGTCCTTATACCCATATCTGCACTGCACAATGACAACTAAATAATTAAGGGTCTGGGGTACTAATACGCCACTCGAAGCTGTGATCATATTTACAGGTGAACTGAGTGCCTGCTGTACCTTCCCGTGCAGTTTTTGCAACATTGATATATTATAGTATACAGGAAGCTTTAGGAGGCCATGCATTATTACAGTATATACAATAACAATAGTTTTTTTCTTGTTATACTAGCTTTATTTACTTTTGAGTTATGTAAACATTAAAGGCTCCAAAGTCTGCTTGTCGACAGTTTCTTTCACAATGTGAGCTTCACCCAAACACACACCATTGTTTCAGCTAGTGTAGTTTTTTTCCAGCCCTCAGACAAACAGATCGTTATGTGCAGAATTTACACAGCCTGTTTTGTGGCGTTGCTGAAGAGTTTAGCTTGTTGTGAGACAAACCACACAGGATAGCTTTATTATATACAGGATAGATTATTGTTATGCTTTGGTAATCACAAGTATTTGTTTCTATACGCTGTAACTGTGAGTGGCGATAATTCAACAATGTTTTGTCGAGGGAGAATTGGAGTTTATATAAGTCTCATAAGTCTCTCCTCTGCCCAAAACAGGATCATACAAGCAACATTTCCCAGTCCAATCGTTTCGTGCCCAACTACCTTCACAGCTGGTTAATTACCTTCTTTAGAGATCAATATTTAATTAGGAAATGTTTTTGCCCATGGGGCAGTTTTAGACAGTCACCAGTCTGAGAGGCCACTCTCTTCACATTTAATAGAATCTAAATTCATTCATTAGCTGCGTTCGGCTCCTAATAAATTATGCTTTGATCGAAAGAAAGGCCTTCCTTTTCTTGTTAGTTGGGTTTTATGTCCTTTAGGCCAGAAATGATGTTAGATTATACATATTTCATGCTGCCATTATTGCCTCTGGTCTATACGGAGCTCTTGAGGATTTGTTTTACAGTAATCAGTGGGGTCTTTAGTGGGACGTTTGACTGTTTACAGCAGCAGCTGTGTTCCCTCTCCACATATTTTTGTGTGTCATGTTTTATTTGCTGTAAATGTTTGTGTTTGTCACATTACCCGGCAAGGTGGTGTGTTTCTTCAGCTATTGGCCTTGAAATGAAAGGAATAGTTCACCAAAAAATGAGATTTTGCCTGAACTGTAGCTTTAAACACTATCATTCATTTGCTAACTGAAATCTGATTTTATAAAGTTACCAATAGAAGAGATATTATGCTTCGGAAGAAATGTTCCAGTTTTTCTGCTTTGAAATGTCACGCTTAATTGCCTTTTCTTTTGTAAATGTTTGTGAAATTTTTGATCAATTTCTGAGTGAAAATTGCTCCTACGCCTGTTTTTTCATCTTCAGTGCGTGCTAAATATTAAATTGGTTTATGCTTATCTCACTTAGGTTTAAAATGCATTAATGAATATTTTCATGATGGATTTTCATATTTTGCGAATGAATGCCTGGTGCTGAAAACAACCCCTGGGACACGAAAACGCCTGTAGCTGAAGCTAAAACACTCAATGACAGATTTGTCTAGTCGGTTTTTCCCTGTGAAATGTGACAGAACATGGCCATGTGTTTGAATCCTAGGGAAGAGACATGATAAATGATACCCTGAATCAAACGCAAATCTCATCAAAGCAAAGCGACAGCCTCAGACAAAACTTGTGGTCATATAAATTTAAATGCTTCTATGAGGGCATGCTGATATAGTGCCGTATTTTCGGCGAAGCGACAAATTATTTCTCCTGACATTCATTAAAGACTTCAAAGGAAGCTTTTCATCCCCTAAATGCTTCACATGTTCCAACTGGGAGACAAGGCTTCAGCCAAATCTGTGAAATTGCCCTGCTATCTCGGTTTCTGACAGCATGCTAATGTTCAATAATAGATGTGTGAGAACAAGACCCAAACTACATTTGAATGAATTATTCAGCTGCCCCCATTCGCCCTTCGTCTGCTGTTTTCTCAGCCCCTCCTACCTCTTCCATTATGCCTCTTTTTTTTTTGTTTCGTCAATTACGCAATAGCGACGTAGGCACCGTCTTGCAGAAACCATCCAAATATAAGCTCTCTTATCCAGCTCTGCAGGGAGCTGTCATTATTTTTCCCTTGCCATCTCCTGCTTTCGCCTCCTGCACTTATCTGCGTCCCCACACACGTCTAGCTGAAGCCCCCGACAGACTTCAGAAACTTCTCTTATTTCTGTTTTATGTTCCCTGTGTTATTCCGCTCTCCCACTTTTTCAGTCCTTTGTGACACATGTTTTTCATCTGTTCTCCTTCACTGGCAGAATGTCCGCTCACCTACTCATGTTTGTCCCCTATTTGACACGTCTTCAGAAGCCGAGACAACAATCGAGAAAACAAAGCATATGTAGTGTACGAAGGTCAGTGGATTGTTTCAGAAAGGTCATATAAAAACAGCAGCTGTATACATAGCTGCAACATTTCTTGTTCCATTTCATGGAACATTCATTTCATACAGACCTGGATTTTTCTTGACCTTCAAATACGTTGAACGCTCCATCAAAGCTCTGTATGTCTGTACCAAGCATACCAACGCATGCATTAAGACTGCAACATTTGAAGCTTTACAAGTGGATTATGACTGAGATTGAGGCCTTATCTGTATCTATATTCTCTCTCGGTCTTGTCCTAAGAGCATGTTTTTTTACCTTTCTGTGCTCCATGGCCCATTGTTCTTCATTGGTAGTACGGTTCCCTAAAGAGAGTAATCAGTATTGGTGGCAGTGATTTCTCCGAGCTCCTCTACCGGGAAAGCATGACATGCAGAGTGACATGTGAAAGACAGCCTCAGCAGGCATAATATCAGCTTAGTCTGCCCATGTCATCCAAATCCAGACTCCGTTTATCTGCACGGTTTTTCCACTGAGAGCCAGAGTTCGGATGAATGTGGGTTTTAGCCATTTGGAAGATCAAAGTAATCTCTAAATACGTGTCTACGTAAATCACTTTAGTTTTTTGTGGGCTTTTGGAAACTCATCTGCCCATTTGCCTCATCTGTCCTTGCCGGCACGAGAGCGGTTGTATATTTAAGTGTTTCACCGAGGCTGAAAAACACTATTGGGAGAGAAAATGAGAGCTACTGTGTTAAAGTATAATATCATTTAATTAAAAATCCAGCTAAGCTTCTTTCCCATATTAGGCTTGAAGTAAGCTTAGCGTGTAGCAAAGAAACGCGCCTCGAGCTGATACGGATTTTAGTACATGCCTCAGTCTTAAAGCCACAATTATACTTTTGAATATTTCATTTTTTAAGCTAAGGTAGATGCTTTTGGGTAAAAATGAACAAAATTTAGTTATAGAGCAAATACAAAAAAATTGGTGTTATCTAGGGTAACCCCCAAATATTTGTTTTGCAGGTATATTATTTTCACTTTGCATTACATTTTGCTGAACTTTTTAAAGGGATAGTTCACCCAAAAATGACAATTCTGTCATTAATTAATCACCCTCATGTTGCTCCAAACCTTTGATGACCTTCATTCATCTCCAGAACACAAATGAAGGTACTGTAAATTCAAAAATTAATTAATTAAAAAAATAATTCTATATTCTATGATTTCTCTGTGCTCTGAAGATGAAAGTCTTATGAGTGATTAATGACAGAATTTTCATTTGTACTAATCCATGTAAAATGCACATATGATACAGTAGTAACTGTACTACTGTTTATTGTGCAAAAAAAATAACAATAATAGATTATAAAATTGTTTAACATTATGTACATATGTTTAACACAACATGACTCTTATTTTGTAATACCTAATTCTTTTCTACTTTAGGTGCTCATTCAAAAAGAGAAATGAGATCAAAAAGAGCCCATGGATACGTCTAGGTTACGAACGTAACCCACGTTCCCTGAAGGAGGGAATGGAGACGTTACAGAGAGTTGCCTTTGAGCTTTTTACAAAAAGCCAATGAATATTGACGTGCACTGATTGCGCTCAGGTGCACCTTATAACTGCGTGAGTATAAGAGGGCACGAGCAGAGTGCACATGCAAGCTTTCGTTGAAGAGCCAAGCCGGCGTCAGCGCGACCTCAGAGTCGTGGCAGGAGAAAGTGTAACATCTTCATTCCCTCCTTCAGGGAACGTGGGTTATGTTCATAATCTAGACGTTACCCTTTCAGTCGAATCACTTCGATATTATTGAGAAAACGAGTCTTCTTGGAGTCTGGCACCTGGGCCAAGTTCAGCCATAGGTGACGCTCCTGGACCACCGCAGTGGACATCACCTGACCAAGGGCACGTGGTGTGACTTTTGTCGCTCGGAGAGTGAGGTCCGTTGCAGCGCGGAATTCCCGCATCGCTCCTTAGTTAGGACTACACTCGTGCAGCTCTTTCAAAGCTTTAGCCTGGTACACTTGTAGCGTCGCCATGGCATGCAAGGCGGTGGCAGCCTGTCCGGCTGCACCTCCGGGAAGAAAGGAACTGGGGGAGAAACCAGTCATCGAGCCGCGAAGGGTAGGCTGGGTGTACACAGGGCACCTCCAGGCCGATTCCTGACATGGCGCTGAGGAGCATGTCCGACAGCTCAGCATCGGCTGCAGACGGGACAGATGCTGCGGTGCAACAACTACACGGAGCAGAACCAGCCTCACCATCGTACTCACCCTCTGATGGTGCAGAAGACCTCTCTGCCTCTTGAGGCGCCCTGAAGGACAAACTCGGGGCGCCTCAAGAAGCAGAGATGTCTTCTGACACGTAAGGCCCAGACACATAAGGCAGCGTTTGTGACCATCCGAAGAGATGAGGAAACACACGGCCGGATCGAAATCCCGTTACAGAATGCTTCACCAACCGTCGGAAAATTGCTTTTTCTATCTATCTATCTATCTATCTATCTATCTGTCTGTCCGTCCATCCGCCCATCCATCCATCCTATCAATCAATCAATCCCTTCATCAATTCATTTTGTCTGTCTGCCCATCCATCCATCCATCCATCCACCCATCCATCATAATTATGGCTTTCTATGTAATAATATTATCAAAAAGGTATTA